>JAVYIG010001531.1:0-70000 GCA_035222895.1 Strongylocentrotus droebachiensis | reverse complement strand
ATTATTTCGCCGCCTTTCGCTATCCAGGTTGGGAAATAAATAGGAGAGGCACGCAATTTCATTGCTAGGTATTTATGAAAAAGGCCTTGGAGCGACGAATTAGTGCACCTCGTATTCAATGTTCTACGCATCAAATAAAATGAAAAATCAATTTTGAGCAGCACTGACCACTGGCGATGTCAATGATAGCTGGACTTCAAATTAATGCAGTCAGTGTACAAGTGCTCGAACTGGAGGTCGGTATAGAATGAGGGGAATTTGTATCAGATTCTACATCCACAGTATCCTTTTCTAGTCTGAAAGCTTTATTACTCGCGTCACAGCGAAATGTCATCACATTTTGACTTGAGCACATCTGCAGCCGAATCATTAACTATTTAATGAACATTTCTTCGAGCACGTTTCATGAGGATTAATACCCAATTATTGACATCCATTTACCAAACCACCATCTATCAAACAAATTTTCCTCCTCTCATAAACACGGCAGAGGGACTAATAAATTGTAATTAGAAGTCATTATTACCATTATCTCTCTATATTGTGAGCAAGCGGTTCGCCCCACAGCACTGTGGTGCTCTTCGTTTATTATCAATATTAAGATCAATTTCTGGAGGATTGTTTATCGAACTGGACCGACAAGTGTCAAGGAAAAGAAACGAGACGGCGCCTCTTGTCATTAGGTGTGTTGCATCGAATTCGAGAGAAGGGAGATCAAATTCTCTGCCATCATCATGGAATACAATCACCTAGACTACGAAGTAGAACTCACGATTACCAATGCGTCTTCTTCTGCATCGGAATCATCGTGGAGTGCATATTCCTTTTCGTATATCTTTGACGATTGTCCGGCGGTGGACGTTGTAAACGCGACGCGCTTACTTGAGACCGAAGCGCCTATTTACAAGTATAGAGACGAAATATATATGGAGTTCTTTTTACCTTTCCTGCTCTGTGTTGGAGTGATTGGAAATCTTTTGTTTATTTACGTAGTGTGTAGCATGTCCACCATGCGTACCGCCACCAACTGGTGCCTTGCCAACTTAGCTGTAGCAGATTTGGTGTTCCTGGTCGTTGGGATCGGCGAGAAGTTGTGGATGTATCATCACTCTCCGTTTATCAATGATCGCCTCACTTTCGGGGAGTTTGGCTGCCCCATCGTCTTCGCTTTCATCGACACCTCCTATTTCGCGGCGCTTTTTATGGTGACTCTCGTGTCTATGGAGCGATATTACGCGGTATGCCGTACTCAGAGTGCGCGTACTAATACGCGCAAGTCTATGTTTATCGCGCTGGTGGTATTATCATGGATAATTAGTATCGGGATCGCAGTGTCCTTCGTTCCTGCATCGAACGTCAACTTTACAGGATGCCGTGTCTGGCCGGATGTTGAACCCTTCAAGAACTTACCAATGTACCGGTCAGAATGCACGTCCTCCGTAGGGTTCGAAAGCTTTTCACTCTACGTGAACATCGCGAGAACTATCCCCTTCTTTCTTCTGATCGCTTTCAATCTATGGATGTACGTGTGTATTGTCAAAAGCATGACGCGCGCCGTCCGTGAGACGCGCATTGCTGGACGCGAAGACATCAATCTCAAACAACGAAACCAAGTCGCAGGCATGCTCATGGTAAACGGCCTCATCTTCTTCATCTGTCTAGTGCCCTTTGAGATCTTCTGTATTCTTGAAGCCATCAATATGGTCCGACCAGAGAAAACGCCCCTATTTTCTGGGAGCGTAACAGTCCCACTTAGATATGCCTCCCAAGCTATGTCTTACGTTAACAACGTCATTAACCCTGTGGTGTATATTGGATTGAGCAAGAGATATCGTGATGCCTTTAAGAATGCTATCCTGTGCCGAAGACGGGTGGATTATAACTCCGGGATCAAGACTAGGACTCGGTCGTCAACCACTACTAGTACAGTATTAAGTGTGTATGTGAAAAGACCCGTCAATGTCAAAGGCACTATATAGCTCTATACAAATACAGTCAAACCTGTCGATAGCGACCACCCAAGGGAAACACAAAAAGTGGTCTTTGTAGACAGGTGGTCTTTGAGACAGGTTCGTTTAGTACATGTTTAAATGAGAAACCATTTTCAAGGGGAACAAATAATGTGGCATTTGTAGACAGGTGGTCACTAAAGCAGGTTCGACTGTACAAATAATCTCTCCATGCCACTCTGTATTTATCATGGGTATATATGATTATATTCCAAAAGTGCACTGGAAAAAGTAAAATAGTCTAGCAGGATTGTTTGACTGTTTCCAGGGCCTATTGTTTTGTGCAAACTTGCACGTGTTGCAAACGAGCGACCTTGCATATAGAGACGAAGAAAGCAACCAAATTGTTAGGCTCGAAGTCTGCTGTGGTTGAATATTATTTTTTATAAAGCATTACCCATCCATTTAAGGAAAGGTAAAGTTGTGACAGCTGTTTTATCCTTCATGGTAAAATAAAAGTGTTTGAATTGTGAATATATCTATCTTGAAATGCTTGAAATGCTTAAAAGAGTATTTTTGAAAATCTCATGAAAAAAATTGTTGAGTTTGTTTAAAAAAAAAGAGTCTTTTCATGCGCAAACGCAATTGGGGAAATTGCGAAACCTTAACCTAAGAATGTCATTATTTTTAAAATAATATTCTTACAAGTTTTTCTTGTAAATTGTTATTTATGAAATACCTCCGGTCATGAATACTGAAGCAAAATCGTTTTAGGTTTTTATACAGAATATTTTGAAAATTTTAGTTGCGAATTATAAGTTTGAGTTAGAGCATTTCTGAATCAGACGATAATTTTATTGTTAAATGAATCTTCAACATTTTCAGGTTCGTTCCAAGAGAATGAAGGCAAGAGAATGGGAATGATTTTATTATTCATACAATGAATGATTATACCTTTGGAAAATAGAACTTATTTCGTGATTACAAAGTAAGATTTCTTTGTATTTGTCTATTTAATTATTAAAGTAACCTACACATACAAGCCTAGTCACGAAATACTGGCAATGTCGCAACAATATGACTTTATTGCGTTGAGTCAGGCCGATTACTAGATAATAAGGACGATGAGGACGCAATAGAACAAGAATAAAATGTTCTATCTTCTATTTACACTTCTCAGGAAAACCATGCCTATGACGCGGACAGGGGAAGTAGCATTTGATTTTAAATAATTTTGACTGAAATATTGTTACAGAAGCAAAGAAAGCAAGAACTGAAATAAAACGGGCAGTTGAAATAAAACGAGAGTGGTTCAAATATAGGAACCGTTGTTCTAAACCTCTAATTTATGGGGGCGTTGGCTCAGAGTAAAAAAGAAGCAATGACAAAAACAAGCAACATAAAGCAATTTCTAAGAAGACACATTTATTGGTCACTTTTTTTCCAGTCCCGAGTGGCTGCCTGTGCTGGTTCAAAAAGCAATTTAGTTTATGATACTACCTTCATTCCAGAAATATGTCTACTTGATTAATTATTAGCACTTGAAATGTGTGTAGTCAAAAGAATTACAAGTTTTGTTATGTGATTATTAAAGCAGGGCATAATTTGTGTAATATCTTTGTCGTCATATATAGTTGTGTAAATTATTGTGTATACTGGTTAAATATAATATACGTATAGAATGAACTATTAAACGATCATATTGATTATTCTAGTCCAAATGCAGGAGTAAATTATTTTCCACTTTTCATTACAAAGTGCACTACAATAAAAAAAAACAAAAAAGGTATATATTCTTTCTCTGTATGTCAGTGAAATGCAGTAAGTATGTGTATCCAATACGTGGTGGATTTTTGTTGTTGAAATTAGCCCAATGCATCTGATGTTGTACCAAAGAAGCAGATTCATTTTACGATTTATTTATATCTTGAGTTTTAAAAGTGCACACAAATTCACACCCCACGAGAACATGAGTCCATCGAAAAGTAAGAAGGAAATCCACAGGATATAATGAAGTAAACTTAATGAGAATTATACCAATAAAAAAATGTTCGTTGTCTTATGTATGAGAGAAATTTTGTTTAAATCTTTTTTTTTATTACAACTGACATTTTCATGTGATATATTTTAAGCAGGTGATGAATTGTGGAGAAGATTTTTGTTTGTTTGGAGCCATAAGGACATTAGCCCAATAAGTGTGACACAGAGTTAGTGGTCTTCTGGCCCCAAACAGACACTAAATTATGTTTCATAATGAATAAAACCATGAGATTCGAGAGACGTATAAAGTGGATAAAAAGAATAAATGGAATGTTGCATTAAATACCACGCTTTAGTTAAGCCCTTTATTGCACCAGCAGCAGGGTAATAGGTTAAAGAATGACCTCTTCTTCTTTTTCTGTCTCAAATTCGAAACATTATGTGGATGGATTAAAAGAAGAACGGGAGAGAAAAAGAGAGAGGAAGAGAGAGAGAGAGAGAAAGAGAGAGAAAGAGAGAGAGAAAGAGAGAGAGAAAGAGAGAGAGAGAGAGAGAAAGAGAGAGAGAGAGAGAGAAAGAGATAGAAAGAGATAGAAAGAGAGAGGAGAAGAGATGAGGACCTCTGAAGACTCTGAAAATATATTCAAGATGAAAAAACTCACTGAAAATGTATAAGTGATAAAATTATGTGCACTATGGCATGTCTTTATTGATCACGTTATATATAAGTCATGATAATCCCTTTATAAACTCTTGAAGAAGAAAAAAATCTTACGAAGAAACCTTTTCTTGAATGGGGGAGGGGACACATGTATTTCACACGACTCCAATTAGCCATAGCAAATCAGTTGTCTTTCAATTCCAGGCCACCTCTTCAATAACGAAACCCTCCCCAAGGAATAACCTGCCACCTTGAACTTGCTATTCATTTGTCTTATTGAACTTTAAGGCTCGTTCAGATTATTATTATCATTTATTTTTCCATATGGAAACGTTTGATTAGATTTGTCTCATAAAAGAAGTTGACCACAAACTAACTCCCACACATCTGTCTATAAAGACTGCATTTCCCCCTTCAAGCGTTTCCCATTAAAACCTATATGACAATAAGACCACCTGCTCATAAAGACCGTTTTTCTTTATGTACAGGTTTCACTGTGGAGCGTGAAGTCAAACAAGACAGTGAACAACAAAAAGAGATAATGAACAATAATTAAGGTCAAGGCATTGGATTATTACTTGAGGAAGGGCTCATTATTAAGGAATTTATCGTACAAAAAGTTCCAAGTTTGTGTGTTTTCTTTTATTACATTATTTTTGTTCACATTCATCTCAATTTGACCTCTTAATTTCACTTTTTACAAATAGAATTAAGTGGTCGATACCTCTTGATATTCGGTGTAAATTCGGTTACATTTTTTTCTTCAAAGTTTTCATTCCATCACTGCCTGAAATTCAGATTTTATTTGTTTTTGTTCCTAAAGCGTATACATATAAATAAAGGAGACACTCGTACGACCGTGATGGACGATGTGTTTTCTGATAGAATACATGGACTTAAGTGAATGTTATAGCTTCTCGAACTGAGAGAAATCGAAAGCACTTTACGTAATTGTAATGGTATCGATTATAATTCGATCCCCTGCGGCACTTATACGTTAATGGGAAAAACAGATTTCACATTCATTTCATCTGTTCTCTTTTCATGTTCTCTTGTAACCTCCGAAATACAAAGTGCCTAACAATCTTGATAAAATAAGAGATTATGCAGCGAATCGTTATATATATTTCCTTAAGACAATCATCATCTCTATCAGTGTGTTGATAATAATAAATAGATCTATTTATACAGCGCAGCTATTATTTGGAGCTACTCTACTGCGTTATTGTTTGTTTGATTTTATTTCTGCATTCAAAAAGATACAAATTCAAATTAATAGTACAAAAATTCGAACAATAACAAATACAATGAATAAAATGTTTATAAAAGTAATTAAATAGAAAATCGTGTACAGTTATATCATACAATAAACATGTACGAAGCATACAAATAAGATAAGAAATAATATAGTAAATATTTTCCAATGAATTAGTTAGGTAATTTGAACCCAGGAGACCACCATCGTGAGCGGTTAGGCTGGAGATGGATGGCGGCCTCATAAAAAAAGAAGAAAAAGAATTGGCGACATAACTCTCTGGGGAAAACTGACTGATCAAGTGAGTGCAGTGCAAGTGCAGGTGCAGAAAGCAGTTGCATGATAAAGAATAGAAGAAGTCACGGTTTTATTATACTAATTTAAAGAGTGGGGAGCGTTATGATGAGAAAAAAAATGGTACTTTTTTAATGTTGTAAATATTTTCATTGTTAGCGTTGTTTTTAGAACTCCGATCATTGCTGTAATATTGTCGTTGCATTTTATTTCCGGTTATCATCATCTTCATTATCATCATGTTGGTTATATTATCATCATCATTTTATTTAAGCAGGAAACGATGACATAATTTCTCTTCTTTGCGAATTCGTATACATGCACCGATAACAATTTGACTCTTCCAAGTGAACAAAAAAGGAAGACTGCATTTAAAAAAAAATCAAGGTTCTTAAACAATATCAGTTAATTATTCATAATTATTTAACGAAATTATCAATTTGAACAACACTTACGATGCGCACTTGTTCTTTGCGTAACTATGAAGGTTTGTGAAAAATTCCTAGACGACCATTGGTCGCAACCGGCTCGGTGTAAAAATGTCAGAGGTAAAAATGTCAGAGGAAAAAATGTCAGAGGTAAAAATGTCAGAGGAAAAAATGTCAGAGGAAAAAATGTCAGAGGAAAAAATGTCAGCGGAAAAAATGTCAGAGGTAAAAATGTAAGAGGTAAAAATGTCAGAGGAAAAATGTCAGAGGTAAAAATGTCAGAGGTAAAAATGTCAGAGGTAAAAATGTCAGAGGAAAAAATGTCAGAGGTATTAATGTTAGAGGTATAAGATAAAAACAAAATCATGTGGCAAGTTTGTTATGGTTACACCCGGGTTATATATTAGGCTTATCAAAAAAGAACAGCGAGGGATATTCTGCAGTTTATATTTCACCGCTGCTTTATTTTCCACTTTCCCAGTTTAAATTTATTTACCTTTCGGCCCCAAATTGTGACTTTTTGCCCGATTATTGCTGAAGGAAGACGGGGGGGGGGGGAGGGTATTCTTCTTCTGGGGCACGGTGACCCGGCTGCTCTCTCCCTTCCTCTTATATTATGCTTTGCTATATATCCTTCCGAACAGTGGTCAATGCCTAGGCAAAGCAGGCAGACTAATGGGACATGGTTTCTACTCCGAGTTTTGCGCCTTGCAAGCAATCACCAGGCAATTGATAGCATTCTTAAACATGATTATCCTACAACCTTGGTATAAATACCCCTAAAATAAGACTTAAATAGTAAAATACAATTAGAATTACTCATGAGTAACTCTTATTATATTGTATTCAGGTATTGTATTAGTTAAGTCTTATTTTGAGCGTATTTGTACCAAGGTTGCAGAGGAATCATGTAAGAATGCTATCAGTTGTCTGATGATCGCTTGCAAGGCGTGAAACTCGGAGTAGCAACCATGCATGTCCAATTAGTCTGCCTTATTCAATATTTATATACCGGTATATTATGCTTTTGTAAAAGCAAATGGTACTGGTACACTGAGCAAACTTCTGGGGAAAAAGATTTCTAAAATCGAGAAGTTTGGCCATGTTTTATAGGCTGAGTTGTCGCTCCATGCATGGTGTAATTATTAAATAAAAAGAAAAGTCAGTACAGCCCCAAAAATAGGATCAGATATCTATGAACCTCCCCCCCCCCCCCGCCCCCCCATTTCTCCTTCACTTCTGAAGATTGTTGGACATTTTAACTGCGTGGCAATGACTACTATCATTATGTAATTTCCAATAAATGCATATTTCCGACAATTCCACTTTCTTGTGGGCTTGGTATTTTGATACTCTGAAACAAAGCAGAAAGCCATGTTATCAATGCTAACCAATCACATTCCCGAAGTGCGTGCGTTGCAATAAAATATTGTCGATTACTATTGCGGTATAAAATAGTCTGGGAGAAAATCAATTAGCAGCTTTGTTACTTCGATACAAAGCAGAAAGCCGCCCATGTTACATCAATTAAAGAGAAGGTTGAGTTAAAGGTGAACAATAATTTGTGAGCATTTATCATTCTTATTATGCAAGTGTGGAAGAACATCAAAGAAAAAAAGTTATTCCCTGAAAATCTATTTCAAATGACTTCATATCCCAGATATGACAAGTAACAGCTTTAAAATGGGGCCCAATTTGAATGTCACATGTTTGTGTAGTCCCATATCAATATCTTTCTGTGTACAGTGCTTGTTACTTTACCAAGACTGGGCCAAAGTTTTTATCATTTTGATGCATGACTCCAAAACCTTGCACTACACACCAATACTTACATGTTTATGCTAGATGATCAACCTTTTCTGATTGCTTCCACACCGTTTCTTTCACAATGCAATCGCAAGACCAGAACTCAACTTTATCTTTAAATGCCAACCGCACCATCACATTCCAGAGAAGCGCGCGCTTTGCAGAGGTTCGGTTTAAGTTACATCGTTATTTATATAATGATGTGCAAAAAAGTTGATTGTGGATTACTATTGAGGTATAAATAGTCTGGGAGAACAGCAATGGGCATCAATTATTCCCTCGACATGAACGTATAGATATCAAAAAGGACAAACGACATGCGATGGAGGTAATTGCATCAAATAAGGGTGGAATGAAGGTCATATAATGAGGGGCATAATATGTACACAAAAGTATTTGAGGGCAAGGTGTCCATTCTTTGGAAGTGTGTGAGGCGTACACGTGGGTGCAAAGGAACCTTAAAAACAGATCTCAATCACTTTAACACTTGACTTTTGGCGAGAACTTTCATTTCTTCGTTTGGACTTTGTTCGTCTCTGGAACGTTACACGGGCTAGGTTGTAGGCTGCCACCGGCCAAACCGGTCCGTTATACAAACATTAACACATCAACCAATTCAAAATATCAAAAAATGTTAGACATTCATACATAATATATATATATCACAAAAAAAATCTATTTCAAAATCTATTTTTCCACATTGTATTATCCTCAGGACATGTACGAAATACAACACACAGCCATTTATAAAATTTACATTATGGAAGAAAGGAATATAATAGACTAGCCCATGCAGTAGCTGTACGTCTCGACATTCTGTGTGATAAAAGTGCTGAGATATTATGACGGCACTCATTTTTTTTGCTTGTACCTATAATATTTTTACCTCTGATATTCTAACCTCTGACATTTTTACCTCTGACATTTTTACCTCTGACATTTTTACCTCTGACATTTTTTCCTCTGACATTTTTACCTCTGACAATTTTACCTCTGACATTTTTACCTCTGACATTTTCACCTCTGACATTTTTACCTCTGACATTTTTACCTCTGACATTTTTACCTCTGACATTTTCACCTCTGACATTTTTACCTCTGACATTTTTACCTCTGACATTTTTACCTCTGACATTTTTACCTCTGACATTTTTACCTCTGACATTTTTGGCTCTGACATTTTTTCCTCTGACATTTTTACCTCTGACATTTTTTCCTCTGACATTTTTACCTGGCACCGTCGCAACCATGAGGGTTTCATCATGCCCCCATCTCCCATCCTCCCAGAAGAAAAGTAAAGTCTTATGGTGTATAAAGTGATAAAATATACGAGAAACGTGACTACATGAATGACGATTTCTCAATTTATTTATGAAATCAGAAAATTACTGATGTACTAATTTTAATTTCATGTGTTACCGTGTAAACTCGACTCTAGCGCAATTTGGTATTTCTGAGACACGGTTAATTTTAAAGAAGATGCAGGTGTTTACGTAAAATAACCAATTAGAACTCGCCCTTTAATAGGGCGGCTCGATCCGTCGGTTCCCTGGTTTCTATTACGTTTAGTTCAGAGCAGAGCAGTATCCCGTTGTTAAAAAATCATCAGCTACACTTATACCCCATTCACAGTGGCCTCAAACACCGCGACAGCAGCGGGACTGTCCCGCTGCTGTCGCGGTGTTGTCTTTAGTGTGAAGGCTCGGACCCGTTATAAACTATCGCGGGATAACACCGCCTCGCGATAACGCCGCGACAAACTATCGCTAGGTTCGCCTAGCTACAGCAGCGGGACAGTTCCGCTGCTGTCGCGGTGTTTACTCAGTGTGAAGGCTCTCCGCTATAACACCGCGACAAACACGTGTGATTTGTTTACTTACCTATCACTGACCTCTTTTCTCCAGCAATGGGGAACATAAAGTGAAATAGAAATAAAGTAACCAGTGGATTCAAATTGATTTTATTATTATGTAGATATTATAATTATCCAAATAAAAATATTTCACACTTCAAAAAATTAAAATATTCTGACTGGAAGCAATAAAAATGCTAGTTTTTTAAAAAGTAATATGATCGAGGATACAAAAAGCAACTTGACATGTTTACCTTTTGCAAGCTTGCCTCATCGAAAACCCCGCGCTGAAGTATTTCCGGTCATATCGGGGTCACTCGCGGGTCATGAGCCATGCATACACGTGTTTGTTACGGAGGTAATAAAAATCACCCGCTGCAGCGTGAATGGGTACATGATATTATTTATCCCGCTGCTGCAGCGGGATAACTTTTCTACTGTGAATGCATTTGTAGCGGTGTTATGGCGGTGTCGCCGCTCCGCTACAACGCCGCTACAAATTTCAAAACCACTGTGAATGGGGTATTAGAATGAAATTTGGGTTACATCTTTCTCCACGGGGATCCGAACCAATTTCTCCCCGAGATCATCGGCATAGCTCCCAACAGCTGCTACCACCTTCCCGATTCTGTCTGGGCAGTTTCACTCTTGTGTAGAGTAGGAGAAATGAAATTAATGAATGCATGTAACCTTGTTTACTGATAGCTGCTTTGTAACTCATCACTATGTTTTTCCTGGTACTTATCGGGTATGTACTTTTGTATTTATGATAGCATTTTTAGCAAAAGAGAAAATATAAAAGATTTCTTGACAAAGATATTGGACTGAACTAATTAAATACGTTTGTAGACTACTTTATTTTTATTCATTTAAAGAAACATCTTCTTCTTTAACAGTCATTAAATGAAAACGAAACTAGTAATGTTTTTGGATTTTAGCGATATTCAGTTGTCAATATTGGGAATTTTCTTTCAGGTGTGTTTTTACTTGATAGTCATGAGAGTGGACATCGTTATTTGTCCTTGACACTGTAAAAGTATGTACTTGCTTTTCTTGAAATGCTACTAAATAGTTATTCCATTAAATATTGGTAATACAATTATTATGAGATATGAAATTGCATGCTGTTACACATATTTGGAGGTCATAACTTTGTTCGACGACGATAGTTTTTATAGGTGTATTTCGGACAAACTTTGTATATTTTATTTTGGTAACAATAGGTTCAACTGACCGAGATTTTTATCATTGCTGAGTTCTTTTACCGGTATCGTCAATGTCTGGATTGGGTCTTCGCTCCTAGACTACATTGTATAGTTCATCCAAGTTCAGGACGCCGAACATTTGAGCTTCTCTGAAGTAGAACATCGACAGTCTTCAAAATCAACGTCGCGACGTTTCTGTCGACAAGTGTACGCAGCGTTTTTGGAAGAAATAAAAGCTTGATATCCTATTATTCATATTTCATATATTCTCAAATCAAATTAAAAAAAAAAAATTATTCAGGCAAAACGGAATATCTTTGGTTTGAACTAATAAGTATACATTGGTATTTTGGTACTGCGTTCAATTTATTGACCAGTCAGATTTTTCTTCGCTTATAATTACAGACATTTTTACTTTGTCAAAATTAATGTGAAAGCAGTTCAATTGCTGAATTATAAATTGAAGTCATTGAACTGTTATTATTTTTGTTTACAAGTGCTTATTTATTTTGAGAAATCGTAGTTAAAAAGTTGGGATGCTGAGTCGCCATGTTTGATTGATTGGTGCACTATTTGAATTGTTTTTGCTTTAAAAACATATCAATACTTTTACTCCCATAATTATTTAGAAAGGTCAGTTTCGTCCCAGCAGTATCATTTTTGTTTTAATAGACACTAAGGATATTGGATTTGCAATGAATACGGACAGACCGAAGCTTTTTGTCTCGCACTAAGCAGCGATCGCAAGAATTAACAAAAACAGGACGATACAAATTAACGGAAGATGAAAAGCTTGTGTACGTCTGAATTCTTTTCTAGATCTACTCTGCGATTTTGTAGTGCCAATCATCTCATTAGAAATTGGTTTTGACATTCAAACCATATTTAAAACAGGATAACATACACAAATCCAAAATGCTTTATAAATTTTGATCCAGAGGTGAGTTGAAAACAATGATCGCGCTAGCTCAAAATAACTATGTAACGTCTTAGAAGATTGATTAGTGTTAATTGGTCTAAAAGCAATAGGAGAAGATAGAGATGAGGCTCATTACATGACCTTTCTAGAGTTGTAACCTTCTCTTTCCGAAGATGGCTGGAGCCCTCCAGTGGTCGTTCTATTACCAAAGCTAATACTAGGGTACTTAATCATACTTTATATCCACGTCTTCGACGTATAGAGTCAGCAACAAGTTTAAAAACATGTGGATAATTATTGACAATGACTCGAAGAACCAGGCACTCTGTCATTTCGACGGAGAACATAACAAAATGTCTCTCTCAATTTGCCCACTTATGTCAAGGCCGCAGTTGAGTTGTAGGTCGTGGTTCGTTTAATAAGCGAGTGCTTTCAAATGCAATCTTCATTAGCATTGCATAAGCCAGTCATTATCCACATTACTTTTAACAGTTGTATAACATTCAACCCCCGCCCATCTCCATTAGTTCATCAAAATGAGATTTTCGGAGAAAAGAATCTCCCATAATGCATCCAAAGCGGACCCTATGTCTTGTCAAAGGTCACAACGTTATTTGAATCTCAAGCTAGTCTTCCGCTAGTCCACTGCCTCTGCTTTTTTCCGTGTCGAGCACGTCATCAGCTGAAAAAAAAACACACCATCAACGCTATTTAAAAAAACGGAAAGAGTCCCTTTTTTTTTCGACGGTTCTATTTTCTGGGATTTTAGTGGAGACTTTGCTCCGTATAGACCAGTTTTGGAAACGCCCCCTCCCCCCTCTCAAAAAATGAAATGGAAGCTATTATAACCAATCATGTGAAAGAATATGTTTGGACTAATATGTGATGATACCAATTTTGCCGGGAAACCGCCTAATTAATATTGATATATTATTTTGGTAAATTATCATATTGATCCGACCTGGATAGATATCGCGAATGCACTTCAACATTGAACATTTGGGCATATATATCTGCTTTTTTCCTCTAAACCACTGAAGCCAATATTTAAACAATATTGAATCGATATTTTGCACCCAGAGCCCTTGAACCGCAATTTTACCACTACCCCGGTCATTAAATGGGACGTAAAGGATGTAAAATGATGATTAAAGAAGGGGAAAAAATGTAAAAATGGAATCTGGACTACATTGTGGTTTTCAGTAAATATCAAAGTCGGTCAATAGTAATTGAACTGTCAGCAGCTAGTTGAGTAAACAAGGAGGTAGGATTATACTTCTTGGTGTAAACAATAACTGATCACAGAGGTTCCACTATCCATCAATCCTACTTAATTTTGAGAGTAGGGTCGATTTCTGAACGCATCTTAATCGATGCCTCTGGCAGGAAATTATGTTATAGCGCCATCTCAGCTCAGGGTCCGGCAACTCCGTGCCATGCTTTAACTCAAACAAATCATTATTCACGATTATTAAAATACTATTTTAAAAACCTTGACAATAAAGTGGAGGGAAAGGAATTCCGTAAGGAGCTTTGAACCACTGAAGTAACGTAGAACAAGACATTGAATGTGCATCTGAATTATGTATGTATATTGTTCTTACTCAACGGATGACATATTGATTGGAGATGGGGAGGGGACCAGGGAGGTGGTTCACAAAGCTCCGAAGTTGAACTTATCTCTAAGTTAGACTTAACAATTATGGAAAGCCATTAGCATCCTTGAAAATATTTGTAAGAGTTACTTTGAAAGGCATAAAATGTTGATTCAAATCATTCATATTTTCTATTATCATGGGAGATTTCATGTACTTTGTGGAATTTATGAAAAGTCTAAAATACTTGAATTTTAGCTTTTGAATATATTTCATTATAAGGCTACAAATGGCTCTACATAATATTTAAGTCCAACTTAGATTTAAGTTCGACTTAGAATCTTTGTGAAACGCCCCCCCCCCCAAAAAAAAAAAAAAAAAAAAGTTGGTTGTCTTGTCTCGATCTTTACACTCCTCTTCTGCCTTTTATTTTATTTCTGTTTCCCTTTCCGCCATTTATTGGGGGCAACTGCCCGCGTACCCCATAGCTCGATTAAGCTTCGGTCACAAATGCCATTACGAACTGCTACGAACGCCGTACGAACGATTTTCAGACAATGGAAATTCGGGAAGACAATGAAAAAACAGGGAGATTCGTACGAAATTATCATTCGTACGAACCTTTGTGACCGTAGCATTAGTTTTACTTTGGCCTGACTGAAGATTTTCTTCTTCTTCTTTAAAACAAACAATTTTGTCAATTTCCATACAATAGGCTACTGCTAGTGTTAAAGCCCCTCTAAAGTGTTGGGAGCCACAGCAATTTCATGGCAACATTTCACTTAAAATGTGTCGTAATGTGAAGAAGAATGTCGTTTAACCCTAAAAAGGCCGGGGTACTTGAGGTCTTAGTACGGCCGGGGGGGGGGGGGCATTATGGCCCCCCTTAAGATCTCGGCCGTGAAACGGCCGACTTCCGCGAAAATTTGCACGCATGTCAACTGAAGTGTATAGAATAATATGATAATTTCAATTTTTTGAAAAATGCACTCATTTGCATATTTATGGTAATTTATGCAAATAAGGTCATAAATTCACAATTTTACCCATAAATCATATATTATTCATATTTGAGCATTATTTTTCACTATATTCATTAGAACATTTGGAATAATAATACGACAAAAAAAAATTGGAAGGCGGCCAGCTTATTCCTTATCTTATCTCTTGTTTTGATAATTTCTTATGTATTTCATTGTTTTTGTTGTTTTATTTCATTTCTTACTACAATTTAACTATTTTGACTCCCAAAACAACCACCTGAATGTTAAACAAAACCCAACAACCAATGTTTGATCTATTTTTAGGAAAAATGACATTTCCATATGTTTTGTACACAAATCACAAAAATGGGCTGACATGCAAAGACAAAAGGTCACGTGACCTTAAAACTGTAGGTCCGATTTTTTTTTTTTTTTTTTTAAAGATGCGTAAGACTCGAAAGAAAAAAGTCAGCGAGCGGTGGGGCGCCATCCATATGCGTTCCCGAACAATCAGAAAAATCGTGGGGGGGGGAGCATAATGCCCCCACCCCGGCCCCCAATAGTCGAATATTGATGCATGAATACAAAAGTTTTCTGTGCACAACAGAAGACCCAAATTATGTATTCTTTTATCAATATTTGTCTTCAAACACATTTTATTGCAGAAGTGTGTCTTTAATGACATCCTCTTTCACATTATGATATAATTTAATTAAAATTTTGCCATCAAATTGTTTGGGCTTCCAACACTTTAGAGGGGCATTAATCATCGCATATCGCATTTTCAACGTGATCGCGAAGACTTTCAAGAATTCTTTCAAAATTTGAAATGGCAATAGCAGTGAACGTACAAATCCTTTCCGGGCTTACGTAACATAACAAAAAAGTTCCAAAATCATAAGTATTCCAGTCGGTTAATTCACAATTTTGATCAATTCACAATTCACAATTCAGTTTTTATCAATTCAGTATTCATAATGAATTGTGAAATTGTAAACATGCATGCATGAATAAATAAATTAATAAATAACGTTTTGATAACTACACAACCGATTCCGCCAAATTCCTGCAATAAAATATCTGCAAAAAATATATGTACATATTATTATATACGTGCATATGCCGACTATTATCATTTGCAAACATCGCCTGTCTTTTCAAAAAATTTACTCGCGTTATATTTTCTCATATTTCTCTCTTCACCACTTTTGATCGCCCATCCTACTCTTCTTCTTCTTCATCCTCCCTTTTCTCACCCTCCTCATTCTTGAATTCTTCTCTCATTTTCTCCCACTCTTTCTGGTTGTTCACACAATCACTCACGAGAGCACAGTACAACGACATTAGATAGGACTAAAATTACTTGTGTACAATTTGTGATTTTGTTTTAATAATTTTTATTTTGTCGGGTGTTGTCATCAGTTATAACACAAAATATGTCGGCACAATAATACAGTCAGCACACAGAACCATATAGGGCGTTGGGGGAGATATCTCATAAATGTACAAAAACATTTCAAAGTTACATATCATATATATGATAAATCATTTGTATATTTTGCAATATATCTATGAAAGGGGGTTATGTGGATATATATCAAAACTAGGGTTTCAGGAAATACCCTAACACTCCAGGCAACAGATGTATGAAATTTGGAATGTAAAAATTATAACTACAATAAACAATAAAGATATTCAGTTTGGGGGAATTAAACAGTTTCCTAAAAAATGAAAAGGTCACATGCTTTGAGCGCTATGTGCTTTTTATAATGTCATTGTTCTAATTTTCCATGTCGATCTATATTAATACTATACCTGTATAAAGGTGGTCATTAATAAAATGTAGAGCAGTTATTACTTTTGTGCAGTATTATATATGCTTTAGATAAATAGTGATTTTTTAAACAGATTATGAATAAAATTGTATGGAATGATGAATTCTCTTTACAATAATATAACACAGTCCCCGCTTTGGGTATATAAATATGATTACAGCTCGTGGAATTGTCATTTCTTGATTAAATACATTTTTTTTTCTTTTCTTTCCCTCGAATGATCAAGGATCTATAAAAGTCGCTGTGCCTGAAGAAGAAACATGAGCCATTTACATCATCTCTTTTTGATAATGAAATGCATCAAATATGTTCCAACCAACAAAATACAAATTTCATTCCATAAGTTATACAAACAATAAATCCATCTCTTCATGTATAATACATAAATGAACAAGTGAATATATACCGACATCATATGTCATGTACAATAAAATACAACATCAACATGAACTATATTCGTCATCCTTTTCAGTCATCTCACAAAGGAAAAATTACATAGCAAGGTGCTACACAACACGTACCTATATCCCTATAAATAGCCCTGAATAGAAACAAATTTGGCAAATTCCAAGTATATTTTGTGACTTTTTAGGAAACTTCTTACAGTAAAAAATACCAACGAGTTCATTTACAGATGAAGTGTAGTTTCCTGAATATCTGAAATGGTGCACATTTTAGAACACCCCCCCCCCCCCCACAAAAAATTTCAGGTTTTGTTCTCCAAAAATGTGTATACTGAATCGTTCTATGACCTGTATAGGGCAATACAAGATTTGTAGGGTCAAATAGGTAGCACCCTCTTACATAACTTAATCAGACATCATTATGCATAAACACTTATATACAGCAAAATAGTGTTACAAGATATCTATGGCTAGAACAAGTGTAGGCTACAGAATCCAGTGACAAGAAAGAGGCTCTACAAGTTAGGAATCTTAGTGAAGAGAGTGAAAAGTTTTCAGTGAGTGAGAAAAAGACAAAAAAATTCCCGTTCTGGTATTCTTTAGGGTGGTATCAACAACAAGTGTATTCCACATGTATTTAATCAGCATAAGTCTAACATAGAATACAAATATATATGCCTCTTAGAACACATTTCCAGACAAGCATCTATTACAAAGTTTATTTCAGAAACCTATTTTATAGAGTGTACCTTAATACTTCTTATAAAGTTACAATTGATTATAACATGATTGTCCAATCTGTCCAATTGAAAAACTACTCCCCCCTCCCCCTCTTACAAAACAATAACAAAAAAGATTATCTTAAAATGATACATATATTCTTTGGTTTTGATATACAAATTCTATGGACAAGGAAGGGATAGGAGAGAAAATTGAGAGAGCAATTAAACATGTACTCTACAAAATAATTAATAAAATTTGATTGGAAAGGGCACAGAAGAATAAAGTGGCAAAAAAGGAGCAATACACAATATTGCCAATTTTTGCGTATCGTTACATCAGCTGCTGTTTCAAGCAAATAGATACTTTTCAAACTTAAATACATGGGGTAGGTACGTCACCCTGTCACAAAGGTAGTGATTACTGAGTTTTGGAAACACATACAAAGGGAAAAAAGGAAGTATTGCAAGTACCACCAATGAATACATAAATAACTGCAAAAAAATATAAGACGAAATATGCGGGGTAATACATTTCATCATTCTCCATTACATTTCTTTCAATAGATATATATTTTTTCTATATTCTGTTGGAAGTAAAAGAGATATACAAAATGACAAGTTATTCGAGAAAGGCAGCCAAAACATTTAAAATAGAAAACAAAAATTGTATGGTTGACTGATATTGCATTGAGATGGCAATAAATTTCATTTGTTTTTTAAATATCAACATCAGCAAATGTTATTTTGACTTGGGAGCTGTGCTCTGTCAACCTTCTGATGACTACGGAGAATTGATTAAGATATGTTAAGATGTTTTTAAATTCTACCTTGTCAAAAACCTTCGTTTTGTTTGAATCTTTAATAAGACCTCTCCAGACCGATCCCCAACCCAGATACATGTAAAAACATAAAATGCATTCTTACTCCACAAAAACGACATGTCAACGACTGGTATCACAATAACAGAGAAACACGATACAGGTTTTGTACATTATTTACAAGTCTGCTCATCTCTCAACTATTCTACCTGACTTGCTATGAGTTTTAAGTCATTCATTCTACTCTCCTCCTTTACTTTATGAATATTTTCTAATTTTTTTTGAGGCACATGGTACTACCCTTTTTACAGGTCGTCAAAATGCAATTTCCTCCTTTTTCACCAATTCCCTTTAAAATTAAATATACACTATGTCTACATAATCTAGTGGCAGTGTAATGTCTAGGAAACTACAAACGGCTAAATCAATTTTTGCTACTTTTTGGTCGCATCTCTTCTCAAACTCGTGTTTTGGATGGGGGGAAAAGTCAATGGGACTTCGACAGCCATCCTTTGCATTGCTAATAGTCTAGATTCTTACTGCTGATGCTTCTAGTGCGCAGAAAGTGTAAGACAAGCAAAAGCATTGCGAAACAGAAGCACAATGTTGCTTCAACAATCCGTAGAGGAAGTTGTCCGAGGCAACGACCAGAACTACTTTCGGTTTAAAGAGTTTGGGTTCCTCTCATCGAGTCTACGCATGTCCTCTAACCGAGTAACTTTATCAACCCCCCCAAGAGAGAAAGAGAAAGAGAGAGAGAGAGAGAGACAGAGAAAGTTAGACCCAAATGACAGTGAGTGTGTAAGTGAGAGGGGGAGGGAAATGAGGGGCTTATGCCTCATTTCCCCCCACATGGAAGTGGCACCTTCCTGCCAGTGATAGTCCAAAAGGAAGTCGGCCATGAATGACTGTCTGACTCCAGTGGAAAATTACAGGCAGTCGCCAGCCAGCCAGCCAACTGAGCTGCTGAGGGGAGCACCAGTTGTGCCAAGGCACTAATCCAAATTCAGTGTGTCATAGCTCTTAAAGCATGACTTTTCAAAAAATCGGTGTGAGAAATCTGCAAAATAATGCTCTTTCTCTCAAACCATTTCAACCAGTAACCTTAGAAAATGTGGGAATTGACAGAAAGTGAATATGAGGTGATGAATGTGCTCAGGTTTGCTCACTGGTATTGAAATTCTCCAAGATTACCAGGTTCAGCAGATTTCATTTTTGGGGGAAATTTGAAGAACATGCTGTCGTGATCACAGCAAAAGAAATTAAAGTCATAAAGGAGAGTTAGAATCGTGCACATAGGATGAATGAGTATGCATTATTTTCAGGTCACGCAGCTAAGATAACTGGAGTACCAAAAGTGACACATCCGGCAGCCACCTTGTGCGATTTGTCAATAGGAATAACCCCCGTCTGTCAATGAAACCCTAACATGTGCCTCCCCAAGTTCAGCAACATCGGCTTGAATCACCGCGATCCAACGGAACACTTTCCGCCAGGAGGCTAAGCAATGAACTCTGGAAAGGTCAACGAGACTTGTCCCCACGCCAAGTTCACAGACAGTGTCATCAGCAGCCAACAGAGGGAGAAAAGGGGGGAGAGAGAGAGAGAGAGAGAAGAGGATTTTGTTCATGTAACCCCTTAAAAACTTCCTCGAGTGATTAGTGGCACCTCTGTCGGCTCCATGAGTCGTCAAGCTAGGGGGCTAGGGCATGAGCTGGGGTACAGCCAGGGAAAACAAACCACAAACTCTTGATGGAACAGAAATGCGACGCCTCTTGCAGAAGCAAATCAAAACATTATCTTCTTTAAAGTTTAAAACTTTTAACTGGTCAATGTTTTAACATTATGTAACAAGATCATGTAGCATGACTTTGTCTTGCAGAACCAATTTTGTTCCCGATACTTCGTGTACAAAGGCTCAGTGATCGAAACTGATACCCCGATTCCTGGTGCTCTTGGCGAGTTACCAACATTTTCCTATGTGCTAATCTGTAAAGAGGGTTATCAGCTGTCAAATGTGACCATCATGAGTTGGCCTTAACCCATTAAAACTTTCTATTCTGTCAGGATATCCCAAACTCGTTGTACTGCAAGTAAATACTTCTGTCATCTGTTTCCTGTACAGGAGATAACTAGGTGCCTTGCAAATTTGGGTCCAAAGCCTATTTTTTGGTTATTATTCCAATCCAGGTAATTCTTTATTTTTATTTTGTTTGCTTAACAGCAGCCTCTGTTCCCATTTTCCATATTTTCTGTTTCATATCTCTCTTGAAGCGCAGGAGTGCCCTGACTGATGATGTACCAAAACCTTGCATAAAGGAAAATAAAAAATAGAATAACCTACTTTTTGTATTTTATAATGTTGAGGAAGAATCTACACATTCTGCACTGTTTTTGATAATTAATGCAAATTCAACTTATTTTAACATTGAAGGTAAAAATTTGGCACAACAAAAAATATATAGCACGTATATAACAATTTCTTTCCAATTTATTTGATGGGGAAGAGAGACACTTTGTGCCTCGAAAGTTCAGTCAGTTTAAGGATGGAATCTATGAACCACATGTAATCATTAATATCCCATTATACCAACGAGGCCCTTATCTGATAAGACCTTGACTTCCTTTAGGACTAGGAGGAGCGGTAGGTGGGAGGCGGCCCCAGCTGCTAATCCGGTATATGGGAATTCCCCTCCTCCTCGTGGTATATCAGTTGAGAATACAGAAACTGAAACCAACAAGAGCCACTTCCCACCGGACGCCAGACTTCCTCCTCTTTCCTGTGCTGGCAGGATGGATATCCTATCCAAAGCCAGCCAAGACTGCTACCGGGCTTCACTCTCAGATTTACAATTTCTTTTAAAGTTTGTTAATGAGATGTTTTTTCCAGAGTTTTTTCATCGAGTCACACTATCACATGCTCCTACTGGTATTTCAATAGGATGTTTCTCTATTTCAAATGCGACTTTTCTAAACCTCTTAGGCAAATAAAAATAAAACAAGTTTTTTCAGACCTTTTGTCTGTACATAACTACATGCTACAGGTGACTATATACGTGTACTACTTGTAGGTTTCGATATGGAGAGTGTCATAAGATACTGAATAAATATATGTCAGTGACAAAATAATCAAGGTATTTCCTAGTATTGTACAGTCCTCTCTCTTTTTTATGTTTTTTTTGTTTGTTTGTGGTTATATGGTACAGAAGCGATTATAGAGCAGACCTCATGAAACGATTATGCTTGGTCTGGCGGTGAGCTTGTCGAGCGGATGCACAAGTTCGATTTTGATCCCCCGACCCTTTGTGTACTCCGACACTTTCCTCTCCTCCATGCGCTCGGGCTTATACCTCAAGTCCGTCTCACGGATGACGGATCTCTCCTCCGCTCTTCGCAGGATGTCATCACACTCGTCACGCCCCTTCCGCGCCTCATCGTCCGGGGTTGGGGTGTGGGACGGTGTCTGGACGGGGGTGTTACCGGGCGTCGGCCTCTCACCCTCCAAATGCCTGATGGCCTGGAAAATGGTCTCCAAGTTCTGCCGCGACGTCGAGGTGGTCGGTGTCATGATGGGGGCAGGTGTGGTGATAGGGGCGGGGGTCGTCATGGTGACGTAGGGGTATTGCATCATCCTCACCCTCTGTTCTTGAAGGCGGATCTGTTGCTGCTGCTGATGCTGTAGCTCAGCCTCCTCTTGCCTTCTCAAGTCGTCCGCATGAGTCACCGGTACAGGCACTACTTCGGGTTTCACCTTTAAACAAGAGAAAGACAAAAGCAACTCTGTAAATAAATAATACTTCAAACTGCACAAGAACATGCATATTACTTTAAAAGGATTTCGTCAAGATTATTGGCTAACATTTATCATGAACTTCCTGCCATGACATGTCAATTCCAAGAACATGCTTGATATCCAAAACCACAGAAGGCGGAAATCACAAATCTGTGATGCACTTGCTGCTGCCTGCGGATGTATCATACAAATTCTTTTCCACGGTTGCTTACTGCAATAGTTTCTATGAAATACAAAGGATTCTTTAATCGTTGAGGTTTTCATAACTCAAACTATCTCCTGATTGCAGATGTTGACACATATCCTGATAAAAATGGCTGAAAACTGTCACAAGACTGGATCACAATTTTTTTTAGTAAAATTTTCAAAGACCCTAGAAATCAATGAATTTCATTAACTATCAAGAGATTTTATTGCACACACCTTTTTTTGAACCTTTTGAGTTTCTCCGGGTTAACATATCCATACAAAAAAGGCTGAAAACAGCCTAAAGATTGTATACTCTTCTTGTAAACATATCACAGAGCCTAAGATTCTTGGTTTTCTTTAACCATCAGGAGATTTCATTGTACACACCTTCTTTGAGATCTCTTTGAGCTTCTCGGGGTAAAGCTGAGACTCCAGCGATCGATTTCTTTCCTCGACCACCATGCGGTAGTGCCTCTCACGGTCAAGCTTGGCCCTCAGGTCCATGATCTCTCGATGGTTGTCTTCCATTACCTGAAAATATATCAACATTAAAGATAAACTTGAGTTTTGGTGAACATAGACAAAAAATTCTCACAGAATCCAATGAAACTTACGCTGCATGTTCAAGATTATAAATAAATGACATGTGCCAAACAATTTTGGTTGAAAATGTTTAGTGGCCGAGTAATGAGCAAAGAAAGATAAGGAAATCCGGGTACAAGTAAGTAGGCCGGACACCATGTGCTTAACACAGGTTTCTATGTGAAAATGGGAGTTGTGGTCTTTATCACAGAGGATGCCCTGTATATGTCCTGTTTCTTTACGGTATTCCAATGTTTATTTTGATACCTATTTAGACCTTACAATGTAAACATATTTTGTGTACCGGTACTTCTCAGACATATTTTCTTCTTCAAGTAACTGAAGCAGATCGATTTACATAACAAACAAATGCCATAACAGATAGTATACAGAGTTAAGTGCAATGTAAGGTAAAACTTGCACAAATTAAGGGACTCTGGTCTAATGTAAAGCAAAGAGAGACTGGTATTAACTGGTTTGATTACATGTGTAATACCGTTCATTACACTAGAGTTAGACCAGGTTTGTGGTGGACATCTATTGACCTGTACAATTTTTGATACTTGGGTAAGCAAATTGTTTGCAACAAGCGGCATTTCCTGGTTGAAACTTAATCATGGTATTTTGCAAAAGATACTCATTTCCGTGCCATTCTAGAAAGTGGAAACACACACCAAGAGACAACGTTTGATTTAGAAGAGAGAGAGAGTGAATGGATGGAATGCAGATGAAAGAGAGAGAGAGAGAAAGAGAGTTCTCAGTGAATGGAATGCGGATGAGAGAGGGAGAGAAAGAGAAAGAACGAGGGGGTAGTGGAGAAATAGATAGATTCAGGGAGTGTTTGATTGGTTGGTGTCAAGCAGAGTTCAGATGACTACTTTCTTCGTCTCTGTGTTGTGACAGGCCTTCCTGTTTGTTCTTATCAGTTAGGGTTCCCTGCTTGTCACAGGTGACCTTTCTCTCACACATCTTAACCTACCAGAATCTGTACGTTCATTCTTAGTAGGTGGAGGTTCACAAATGGGTCATTCCATGTGGTGTTAGGGCAATGGGGGGGGGGGGGGGGGGGGGTTTACAAAGATCCTAAGTTGAACTTCTATCTAAATTGGAATTAACAATTATCGAAAGCTGTTAGCATTTATTAAAATATTTTGATGGCCAACTTTTTTTTCTTAAAATTATTTTGTAATGCTTTTAAGTTTTATACATTACTTACATGAATCATGCATTATTTTTGATGGTTTTTAATAATCATCCAAGCTATACACAATAAGGTATGAAACCAAAAGTTTCACATCACAGTGATCACATCCAAAAAGGCTGATTCAAGTCCAAGAAATAGTATTACAAAAAATAAAATAGAAATACTGTAGAAAGGCACAATTTCTTTCCGAAAGTCTGAAGTTTCTTATGATAATGATCACATTAAAATATTCAGTGTCAAGAAATACGGCTAAAGAGAAAAATTTTTTTTTGTTGAAAACACCTACCTTCTTTGAGTCGAGAGGCACAGATGCTGTACTCCTGGTGTCGTCAAAGGACTCTGGACTTCCAATCCCTTCATCCATCATGCTATCATAGCGCTTCCGCTTCTTCGGGGGTATGGGGGACTCCGGCTCGCTGTCGCCGCATCCTCCGCTGTTCTCGTACTTGACCAGTACCCTCTTGAGGTTCAGGACCTGGCTCATGAGATGGGTCTTCTCCTGTTCCATGCGGCAGATGTAGTCGGCCGTCTGCTGCAAGATGGCCGCCTGTTAAGAAGGGTGCGTGCAAATTAAATAAAGCAAAAATGTCCTAGATATATACAAGTTCTTGAAAAGAAGACATTTCAAGTTCTGAAGAACAAAGAGTTATTCAATTAATAACACCTTCATTTAAATTCACCCACCCTAGCTTTGCTTCTATTATAAATTTGCAGTCTG
Organism: Strongylocentrotus droebachiensis; assembly: GCA_035222895.1. Taxonomy (NCBI): domain Eukaryota; kingdom Metazoa; phylum Echinodermata; class Echinoidea; order Camarodonta; family Strongylocentrotidae; genus Strongylocentrotus; species Strongylocentrotus droebachiensis. Next base: position 44,808 of record JAVYIG010001531.1, on the reverse strand, counting down.
AGCCACTACATGTAAATGGTGAGAACTTTAAGTCAATGTATTTTGTGATGTACAGATAAAGAATGATGTCAAAGACAGTTTTTTAATATAATTTCCAAATATCTATCTCAAAATTTAACCCGTATCGCATTATAATTTAAGTGACTTAATGAAAAAGAGCAAAAGAAGAGGTAGAAAACGTACCTTGCTCAATTTCTCTCCTTCATTATGTGGAAGCAGAAGCTTGAGTGACTGGAACCCAGCATTGATGCTCTGCATACGACGCCTCTCATTGCTATTGGCTATCTCTCGTCTTATCCGCTTCTCAGCTTCCTTAGGTGCGCCTGGTGGAGACGGACTAGAAAAAGAAAAAACAGAAAACATCACTTTTATTTTTTTAATTCAGTTGCTTGCACTTTTAATGTTTCTTTGATTCATACAGTGAAAAAAATACACGAGGGCTCAGGGCGAATTAGCCCCGGAAATGCCCAAAAGAGCCCCCGAAAATCAGAAAAGAGCCCCCGGAAATTTGCATAGAGTTCAATGCAAAACAAATTTTAGAATGTTATTTTCATGCAGGCAAGCATGAAAAGTAGCCCCCAAAAAATAAATGTTAATTTTTTCCCTGGATTCATAAAAAGACAATTTTGATTCTTTGCAAGTGTTCACCTTTTATTTTTAAAACTTTAACTGTTAGGGCCGGCAAACAAATATCTTATTTGGCATTTGCTCAAACAGCAACAATAATGCAACCAAAATAAATCATAAACATAAGAAAAAGGTATTATGGAAGATGGCTCGACAATGCCAGTTGTGAAACCTAGTAAATCCCTTTCCTATACTACTGTTTGTCTGTGTAAGAGCAGGTAATCCCTACCTGTCTCATCTCTTAGTGTGCATTACATCAAAGCAGAGACATGCCCCTGATCAAAGTATTAAACTGGATGACAGATAATCTATATTCTGCCATTAAGCAGTCACATGTTTCATGTAGGGCAATATTTTACTAATATAAACAACCTAACGTCAGTAGAAGTTTTTGATACAATCTACAGTACTTCCTCTTTAACAGAACCCTCAAAAATACCAAACAATATACCCTGTATATGAAAATATACAATCAATACTTATGACTATCAATATGAACTCAATTCAAACTTTTTGTAGAGCTTTACGATGTACATGAAAGAGTCGACAAGTGGCTTTGATAGAAAAATGCCTTCTCATATCCTTCACGAAAACGAAACTAAGGTGTATGCAAGAAATACACTAGCCTAAATACCAAGCATTCTTTTCTTTTTGTCCTCCATATCCCATGGCATCCTCAAAAGGAAAGTTCTTAAAATAGAGATTACCGGCATTCAATGAAAATACAATAAGATTATAAGAAACCATGGATTAGGACTGCCTAGTGCAGGCCTTCTCAACTGGCGGCGCGCGCGCCACTCGTGGCGCTTGCGGTCAGTCAGAGTGGCGCGCGGCTGTTCCAAAAAAATAATAAAAAATAAATTAAAATTAAAAAATAAAATTCAAGAAAGAAAAAAAGAATATTTTAAAATAAAAAAACTAAAAAGTTGAGCCCAAAATGTGAGCAAGCCATTTTGTTTGTTTTATTTTCACTTCATTTTGACATTTTCCGTGTTTATTGCACCAAAATAACTACATATAAATTAACTTCCAGTGTAGATTTTAGCCAGGAATTGTATTAATTAATTCACATCAATATGAAATTATGATTGATGTTTTATGGAACAAAAAGGTGTTAAATTGCGACATCTGGGCCTTAAAAAAGCCCTAAAATCCACTAGCTTCCGGGGGCTTCGCCCCCTGGACCCCACCCGCTATCGGCTCGGTCGCTACGCTCCCTCGAAACACATTCACCAAACATACAGGTTGGCACTTCAACCTCAATAAATTTTTGTTTTGGCGCTTCTAAGAAACTAGTTGAGAAGGCCTGGTCTAGTGTCTACCACACTACAAAAGGGGAGAGAAATAAATGGAGATAACTTCCCAGAAAACCATCTGAACCATACAATAAGTAAAGGTTTAGAACAGCCAATATAAGCACGGTGGTCCAAGCATTAAAAAAAATGAACTAAAAGTAAAACCTCAATAAGTATTTTCTTTCAAATGCCGCCACGTAAACAAAACTTTCCTACCCCCTGTCTGAATTTGTCATCATTTCCTACCCAATGGAGCAGATGACATACATGTTTGACACATACTACTACTTTTTTACTACGGTATTTTTTATAATGATTGTTAATGTTATTACATATACATTTTTTGTAGGCCCTTCATGTAAATTCACGTACGGTATACAAAATAAACAACAAACAACTGAAATTGAAAAGATGGGTACGGAAGAAAAATAGGACGCAAGAACTGGCTCGGCGGAAAACGCGTGGGTACAACTGCAACATCAGATATGATTCACAGTGACGTTACAGCAGTCGCTTGGGTCAGGCTAATTAAATACATCCCTTCTACTCGTCATCAATGTGCCACTGGAATGAGTAGGTACGATAAAACATGACAGGGAAGAGGGTTTTAGCGAGGATTCAAACTTTTCCTTATCCATGCGGCGAGCTACATGTACATATTCTGAGGCATACTGCCGGGGACGATTGAAGTGTGCTAGCTATAGTCAGATCCCAATTGACAACTCATTTGTACATATTATACTAGTACATTGTACATATACAAACTCATTAGTCAAAATTGCAAATCTTTACAAACAGTTTATTTGCATTCTGATTCTAAATCAGACGAAGAAAACATATTTTCATCCATTTGGAAAATAGTTGAGTCTGACACAGGTACCACCCACAGTCGTTCTTCATTTTTTTAATTGAACTACAAATTAACACATACACGACATGTACTACACTACTACAATGTAAACGTTGGAACTTTATTTACCTTGGTATTTAAATGCAACTGCCAATACCATTCATGAATTGATGGAGAGAGATTTATGGATTAAGGCTATTTATATTATTAAAGATAACAAACATATAAACATTTTGATTTAAAACATGTGGGAAGTTAAGTTAACAAAGAGGTATATAAAATTCAAACAACGATAAAATCATACGTGATATTTGACAGACATCAAACCCACAACCACATAAATGTACTTTTAATGACACAGATATCCCTCCTTGTACTAGCCACATCCCACCCCCTATGCATACAATGGTAGAATCCCTTGCCCAGGCCTTTTGGCTCGTGGCCAACTTTAGGCAGCTGCCCACAAACTCTCTTCCCACACGTACACACCCACATACGTATGTATACACACTCAGACTACTGGCACAAGAGTCTACACATACACACACAATACATGTACCAGACATGGAACTACATAACATACCAGACAGATTTCTCTCTTTGCATTGCGTCCATATGTACTCAAGTTGAATGAGGAACTAGTAGTATACTCATGTGACTCGAGTGTTAATTGCATGGTATTCTAAAATGCTACACTATAATAAATATGTCTGGCCAATGATTTATTATGAAAGTGCAACCAACATTATGCAGTGCCTTGTTAATTTCTGAGAAAAGACAATGAGGGATGCAATTTTCAGTTATGATATGATTATGAACATAGAAATGGGAAGTGATAATATCCAAAGCTATATATAGGTCTATATTTGTAATTGAGTACTGTTATAATAACACCTAAAATAATTAATGAATCATTAGATGAGTCGAAGGAGAGAAGAGAAAATACTTTGTTTCCTTAATTTTCTAAATTTATTCATGAGATACAAACTTAGGAAGCTAATATTTCACATGATTTTGATTGAGTTTAATACTGTTTGCAAACTTTGCAGATTATAAGGTACATAAACCTCAAAAATAGAACTGGAAATTTTAGACTGTACACTTGGAAAATCATTCCCCCCCCCCCAAAAAAAAAGAAATCCAATGACGTCTAGCTACATGTATGAATAATACATTTCTGTAAGATCTGTTCATATCTCACTTCTTTCTATATTCATAGATTGCTGTGTTCCCACTTCTCACTCTTTATCATTCAACTTATAATGTAACTTAAAATGTGGCATTATTACCATGGCAATACGGCAATTTATTACAAAGTATACACAAATTTAAATAAGCAGGTCAAAGTATTCTATCTGGGCCTGACACAGTGAATATAAATTATCCTCTTGCTAGATTAATTATATCGGGACTTGGGAGCGCAAAGGGTACAACACTTCATGTTACCACTCTGTAAAAACAGAAAAATTGTAACAAATTATTCAAGACTTGCAAAAGTAGAAACATAGTCAGACCTAACTAGAGGCAAAAATAAAATAAAAACAATTAGTAAACTAATAGCTGCTGCCCCACCCACCCAAACAAAGTTTAAGTGCAGATTCTAACAAATCTATTTTAAAGTGCAAAAACCTAAATCTGACTCACTCGCCTGAAGCTGAATATAAGGAGTTAGCAATAGCCATATCCCAAATGATCTAGATTTTATATTAAAAGCCGTTCTTTAATTGATCAAAACAAGGGAGGAACGTGCATAACTTCCCAAATCTTGCTTTTGTTTTATCAAGCATTGTGTAAATGTAAACAGAGGTCTAGTCTGGGAATGTGTAATGTTGTCGGATTCGTTTATTACACACTAGATCTAGACTTTTCTAGAGTAGATCACTATTTAAATGAGCATCAATCAATATCAATCAATATCAATGAAGTAGGGTCTAGATCTATCAAAGTTCAAACTATTTCATTTGCATTAAAAACGGCAATTTTTTAGCAGATTAACAAGACCTCGTTCGAAATTACTAAATGGGAAAATGTAGTAGAAATAACGTGAATGTGAAAGTTAATTTACATAAAGAAATCTGTAAATTTCATGAAAAGCACGTGGCTCCCAGACATACAATGGCACATTCCACACCCAGACGCTACCCGATAGATGACGTGACAAGAACATATAGATACGATCCGAGGAGGTACACACGGATACAAAAACATCATACACACATATTACACACTCAGTGATATGGCGAGGCTCATTTGCATGAAACCCACCCACGCAAAAACTAGCCAGCTCTCACAGTACACACACACACACACAAAACACATTCAGGGAAGGGCGGCCCTAGTTTACGAACCACAACACAACAAACACGTGCCCGGCATTTAAAACTATAAAAAAATCACATAAAATCCATCATTGGGACAGAAAATATAATAATAATGTAAAATCAGAGTCAATATGCTAATCTACAGAAAAAAGCAAATCTCGCTCCGAGAGCATGATGAAAAACGACCTAAACATGGGTCGACAATGTTATCAATGAATTAAAAATACGCCAGATGTGTGGCTGCCCTGGCCACGCAAACTGGATCTCGTTTGTTGACAAGCCGGCGGAATAGTGCAGTCAACGGAAAAAAAATTACGAAAAATGCATCTGCGTCCAAAATATCCATCCTTATTATACCAACAGACTGCCAGAATATGCATCGAACAAGGGTTTACCAAAAATTAATTTTATCACTCAACAAACTTCAGCAAAAACAACAAAACGACCGTTACAAAAATGAAAAAGACCACGTGGCGTCGAGACACAACTCAGCTGGATCTCACAGCTGATCACCTCCAAATTCCAATTCATCAACGCGGTAAAAATATGCCAAATATCGTATTTACCTTATTTTTTACCATTCATTTTGTTCTATACTTGCATCTACTTGAAATGAGAAAGTAATGATCATTAAAAAGAACTCGTAAATGCTTTAAAAAATGAACCATTCAGTTCACAAAGCCTGACTCAGCACCTCGGCAATTCGCCGGCAAAAATATAAAAGTTAAAACGCAATGAAAAATCACTCACCTTCCACTCGGACTTATCATATCGCTGGGAACTCGCAAGGATCCACCAATTGTATCTTTCTCCGATTTCAATGCATAGAATGCCATGTCGCAGGAGCGTAACTCTTCGAAATGAAAGAAATTTGCAAAATGATGTTTTTTCTTTCAGAATTTTCACAACAAACGCTGCGTGGTCAAAAAGTGTATAACGTGAATGTGTGGTATTGTGGCGGGAAACAGCTGGTCACAGAGTCAGCTGCGAGTATGTCAACCTTATAGTAAAAATTCATCCGCAAACCAAAACAAATACGTTTAAACACGTTAAGATTGATATAATGCCCAGTTTTTACCATCAGTATTTCTTATTGCCAGTTTACTTCTGAATAATGTTTGCAATTACTTTAGATAACGTGCAAATAAAATGTTATAAGAATAAACATTGCTCTATGTTATCTGCCCACGAATATTTGATAGTATTGCTGCTATCCGTACGGTAATCAGCTGACAGTTGGCATGGCGCGAGCGTTTTGTAAATGTGTCAACAGCTGCGTGAAATTCTTTACCGTAACTAGACAAGAACGTACATCGCTAGAAGTATAACAATAATCCAGAAACTATTCATTTGCTCATAAATTTCAGAACTGAATAAGAAATGTACTTAAATGAAATGTTTTTTATCACTCTCATTATTTATTTGCTGTAAAATATCCGAGTAGCTTGGATTAAACGACAATATTTATATCAGGAAATGTGCAATTCTCCTAACCCTTGGTAGGCGAGGTTTACGTCAATGGTATGCATCCATAGCCAATCGCGCTTCGAGAAACCGATCCCGTGTCAATCATTGATATATTTAGCTCTTGCGCCATTGACGGTCTTTCCTGAGAGGTTTTGATTGGTCAGTGAGTTGGGCGGGTATCCTTGTCCGCTTCAAGTCGTGTGTAAATTTACTACAAACTACTACTAGTAGTAGTAGTAACATCTTCTTTTTCTTTTCTTTTACTGACAAAAAAAAACACAGATTGCCGATGGTGGGGAAGGGGGGGGGGGGGGATTCATGTTGGAGAAAAAATACTATGTGGAACAAACGTGTTCATCAATGATGTTTGGCATAAATAACAAAAATGACAATAACAAAAACAACGTTGCAATAACAACACAAGAAGCAAATACATTTGATTTTCTCGAAAGCTGGACATCGAGGGAAAAACCCTCATTTGTTTACAGTACCCTTTTCCTCCTTCTTCCTAGTCTTCCTACTCTTTCTTCTCTTCCTTCTACTATACCCCACTACTACTACTACTACTACTACTACAACAACAACTACTACTACTACTATACTACTACTACCACTACCACTACCACTACTACTACTACTACTACTACTACTGCTAAATTTTTTACTAATCATAATTAGATAGGCAGCTACCTAGACAAGACACCGGACAAGACATATACAAAGAACGGGCAATTGTTGTTTTTCTTCAGGGAATGACACTGTTTCCATGAATGCAAGAGGGTCATTTTTAAACTTGAGAAGGGAACTTTAATTTTTGTAATCGCATATGAAAAGTGTTTTTATTCATTGAGTGGGGGGGGGGGGGGAATAGGTAGTCCCCGTATCAGCCCCTTCACTTCATAATTATACGACTGGTCTTTTAACATCTCTTTCTCCAATTGAGCTATAGAGTATAGGTTGTGCGAGCTATAGGAGTTGTTATTAATTTTAAGTTGCAATTAATTAAAAATCAATCGCAACTCTTTATAAGATTTCTTTTTAAAAACTCTTTATAAGATTTCCTTTTTTAAACGTGGATCGAAATCAACTACCAGAAGTTTAAAAATTGTTTTATATAATATCGATTCATAATTATTAGGAGCGCCAAAAAAAAAAAGTATCACAACCCTTACAAAATCATGGAATGTAGTGAAACTTAAAATACAAAGACTTATAAAATTGGTAAATCACATTATGTTACTAAATTAAAGGGAAGAAGTAGCGGGTGTTTTGAAATTGGCAAGGCAGGTTAATTCTCTGATGACAGATTTTCTTCAAAATAAATTTCGGTATATACATAATTCCGATATATACTGTGTTCTTCTTGGATTCGGTTACTGAACAGATGAATCCTTCATGATAATTTGAAAACTTGAAGGAAAACAAATTGTATGGAAACCTTATCAACTAATGAATTAATATAACGATCAAACTTTGGGGTTATATACTCTTCTCTCATTATAATGATTTCCAATGGCAATGTTGAGAACTTATCTATTTGTTTTATTCATTTATTCATTTATTTCTTCATTCCTTTTTTTTTAATGTCTTTTACGTTACGGTGATTTACCCCTCTCCCTTTCTTCTTCGGTATCGAAGCTGAGAGAGATTGTTTCCATTCTTACTAGATATATACCGCCCAAATGAATGATTACATCATCGTTTCCTTCGACGAGCGTTTAATCCAATAAAGAAATTATGTGATTCCGGAAGCAAACACGTCATTTTACGTTCGCTCGCTCGCTCGATCGCGCGCGCGGTTCAAAATTAATTATTCATGAGCGATCGAGGGCTCTCGCATTGCAACCCCCGCATTGTATACGGCTCTGTACATTACATCGGGCGTCTGAAATGTCAAATTGTGCATATTATTAAGTCTGTCTACTCATAATGAGCCGTGTCGCATAGCAACTAGATGGGTGCAAATGAAGAATCGTGTTGTTTGTGAATCTGCCGCTCAGAAATCTAGGGAGAGTTCATCAGGATGTGATAGATGTTCTATTCACATGTAAATAAGTAGTCCGGGTATATGCACCCCCTCTCGGCGAAAGAGAGTATATAGGGCCTACCAAAAAGAAAGAAATCATATTTACAAGTATTATAAATTATACAGTGTTATTATTCATATTATGTTCTATACAATGGCATTCTTCACTCTTTCTTTTTGGGTGTCTCAGAACATTGCACCATTGAAGTTCCACGGGCATGGGGGGGGGGGGGGGGGGGGGGGTAATCAGATTTGGTTTGGACGGGGCGAGCCGCTCAAGCCTCGAAACCCCTACCCATAGGTCATTTTGGCAGTTTTTCTCGAAATATAGGCCCATTTGTCACAATATTCGGGAAAAACGGACCCATGTTTAGTGATATTTTTGTAAAAAATGGGACCCATGTTTAGATATTTTTTATATTTTTTTAAAAGCGACGCATTAGAGCGGCACATCCCCGTATGTCTTAATAATTATGTGAGTACCCCCACCCCCACCCCTCCCCCGGTTTGTAGTTCTGTAGTTGTATTTCCTTTTCTCTCGGGCCCAGTATACATGAAGTTTTATAGCAGATAATAAAGCCACCGATTCAACGAATACTATTCAAGACTTGCAAATATTATTGTTATATTATGACTGAAAAACTATTAGTAGGCTATACATGCAATGAAAACGGTTTCATCATGGGTAGGATCTATTTTATGTCAATTTTTTTTTTTTCCAGGTCAACTCTCTTTTTTTCTTGTTTTTTTCCGTAATTTTTTTTAAAAATATTTCCCTTTCAATCTCTTCGCCTTCTCTATCCTTCTTTCATCTACCCCTATTTTCTCTTTCTCTCTCTCGCTCTCTATCTATCTCTCATCCTTGGTCTACACCTCTGTACGTAATGCATGCACAAGAAGAATAATCCAACACGATAGCAGTCGAATTGTGTGAACAAAAACTTTAAAAAGGGGAATGCAAAAGTCGAAGTTTTAACGAAGAAAGATGAAATTTGTCTCCATATCCTGGCTTTCAAAATGACTAAACAGAAATAAGAAAGAAATAACATACAGACACACCCCGAGACACACCCACCCACACCTATGCATATTATCGAGTGTTTGTTTTGTTCTGTCTTCAAACTTTTTGCACACGGCACGATATTGATAAGGTTCGGGTTTTCCCAGGTATAAAAATAGAATAGAGGGCGTCTCGCTCGTGAGCAAAGGGGATGTGACAATGCGTTTTCTCACAAAATATTATCATACTCCAAGCCAATCATGTCTTACATTTTCCTTAGAACTTCCTACAACTAATCCTAAAAAATGTTGATGTTTTTATAAAAGCGATGCCGAGTATATAGGCCTTGATAATCATCGTCATGGTTATTATTTTAGACCATGTGATCGACCTCATTGTTATCATTAGGCTATATTATTATTGTTATCATGATAACAATAATAATGCATTATCATTATTATTATTTTTGTTATTATTATCATTATTACTTTTATTATTAATATCACTATTATTGTAGATTGATATCAGAATATGAATCTTCATCAATACCAACGACATCATAGTTGTCATCATCTTCGTCATCATTATGATCTCATTTTATTAATAAAAATATATAACTTCATTAATTTAATACAAATTATTATGATAATTGTGAATTCCACGATTCGATTGCATATCTTTTGGGTTTTCTTCAAGTTTTCTCACACTTCAATTTCATACAATTCTTCAAGAGAGTGTATTCAGATTCACTCCGTTTCCTCTCTAAAAGCTTCAGCTACAAACATCAACAGATAACGCTTGTACCTTTTATGAGGAACTGCCACAATGCAGATTGCATGATATGTCAGGTAAACCTCTGGAGTGTTAGAATTGTTGTAGAAATATGCGTAGGCGTATGTGCACATTTTCGTGAGGGAGGGGAAGGGGTGAGGTTAAAGGTACATGCAGCAGACGCCTTTTACTGGGCCCAATATAATGATCAACTGTGATCAACATAAAGATTATTTGTATGCAGGTCAGGCTGTTTTTTTATTTTTTTTTAAACTGTTTTAATTTGGATATTGACCGTAATATCGGAACTTTGGAAATCCTCGGGGAAGGGGCATTTTGCAACCCCACCCCTCCACCCCTCCTGCCTTGTATAGTCCTATTTATGCATGCATACAATCTGAATGCATTTTGTTGAAAGGTCTTCATGGTTTAAAAGATAATTCACCGGACTATGAACAGTTGAAGGCGAAGCACATGGTACGGGGTTCGAATCCTTCTCACGGTATACTAACGTTTGGACAGACGCAAATCTACATTTGCCACTCTCCACCCCGATGTGGTAAATTGGTGCCCTGGTATAGGAAGAAAATACAATTTGTACCCTGGATGACTGTACGCCTTATAAATTATTATATCAAGTTAATCAAGCTAAAGCCAGGGTATTAATGTGCTTGAAAGGGATCGGGGAGAATGTAAGAACATCTTGTTTTTAATAATTGATCTTTTTCGTTTTCTTCTTCTCCTTCTCCTCCTCCTCCTTCTTCTTTAATTTCTTCTTCTTCATCGACTTTTACTGCTTCTTTTTCTTCTTTTCATGATGACATTTATAATGATGATGATGGCGATGATGATGATGGTGATAATAATAATGGTAACAATAATAATAAATAAATAATAATAATGGTAATAATGATAACTCAAGAGGTGAACTGTCAGACGACAGAGCTGTTGTTCCTGTTTTAGTTGTTGATAATTATCATCTTCGTTTTTACAATCACACCAGCATTTGATACCGATTGTGCAAAATTATGTGAGTATCATCTGCATTGCAATCAAAGTGCGTTAATCGAAAGTAATAGTTATAGGCGTCTTAATAATGTCTCGGGAGTTCTCCGGGACTTTCCCTGATATGAAGTTGTGCTCGAATTTATTGGCATGTCTTCAACTATTTTCATGAGCTTTGAGAACATTTTCGATCCGGCCGCGGTTATGTATTGTTGAATTGTGTTTCGATGGTTAAGGCTATAAGCAATAGAGTGAATAGAGAGAGAGTGCGTGATTTAAACATGAAGACGGGGGAGGGAGGGGAGAGAAAGAAGACGACATGGAAAGCTCACAAGACAACAATGATGATAAAAAAGCACCAGCATAAAAACTTATGATAGAAAAAGCCTGTCTGCATTAGTTTGGCCATGAGAGATTAGACCTCCCTACGTGGTCATCAAAATAATCAGCTCTCAGTTAACATTTAGAAAAAGGGGATCATGGGGGACCAACTGGTACCGCTTAGGCATTGTTTATAAAGAGGGCGCAAGTATATAGCTACAAGTATATAGTGCAGTCCCGCTTAAGATTGTATAATTTATACAAGCAAGTTTCATTTTGCACGTTACATTGAAAATTTGCAAATGTCATTTTTATGTTCCTTTTAGGGAAGCATTGTGTTCATGTTTTGATTGAGTTATGGAAATAAAATTACTTGATTTGAATTGAATTGCATTGTCGGATCTTTGCCCTCTCCGCAGGAAATATTCTGGATCTGCCGATATTTTTGTGATTGCCTATTCCCTCCAATGTGATAAAGCTTAGAGTCTACATAGTGTTTTCTTCTTTAAAAGTTTACTTAAGCTTTCATATACTGCTGATACGTCGGGCAAGCTTAATATGTCGACTGCATTTTTATATCGGTATCTTTTAAATGCGAAGCGATAGGAAACTTTTAAACTCGAACATTACACCGAAGGTGAACTCGACATTCCACCAATACAAGTTCCTAAAATAGCCCCGTTTCCCGATGACCCGTTCCGTCCTTGCTCGCACTATATTTACCAGGTAACCTTTATGTCAACAAAATAATGCTCTCTTTTGTGCCTCGAATTCCAAACTTCGCATTCCAAACGCTTTGCCTTTCTTTTCTTTTGTCGTAACTTCCAGAGTTGCCGGGCTGAGGAAGCCAACACGATTTCTGACATTTTCAGGATTGCAACACTCGAATAGGTCATTTAAATATTCAGGGTAAAACTCATTCCGGTTGACGTACTCAAAGTATATAAGTTACCACCTGTCTTTTTCATCCCAATTTTGAAACTGAGAGACAGCGTCGAAATAATTATTTACAATTTTCGACTTACCGTTGTCAAATTGGCAGGGCTTGAATTCTTTCTTTCCCACGGCCAATGCCCAATATTAGCAAACATAATACTGAAAGCAGTGATATTCTGTGTATACATCTGCACAGTCGAACGAACTTTTTACATCCCACATTCTGTCTTAGAGTTCAAAGTCGGGATGACTGTGCATTATCCCATGCACTCCAGCTCCCGAATAGTCCATTTTTGAGATAGGGAGGAAATCGGATTTTACCTTGAACGCATTCGTACCATGCATCTATCTTTCCAAGATGGCATGACAGATGGAGTCTGCACTCGATCATCAGACATCTCCATGGTAAAAAGAAAATTCTGTCAATTTTTGGCTCTATTTCTAATATTATTGGATATTATTTTACACAAATTATTCACTACAAAAATAATGAGTGAAATAAACCATTCGCTATCTCTGCCGCCTGTTCATTTTCAAAATGCAGTCTATATGAATTTCGAAAAAGCACCACTACCCTCCTCCTTTCCCAGGCACTGGCGATGCACATTTATCCGAGAGACTGAATTACAAATTACTAATGTAATAGATAATACAAAATTATAGTTTTTATAATCATGATTTTATAGGAGGAAACGGAATTATTTTCTTACCATCATGAACACGCTTCATTATTATTAGGCCTACTTTGTGGACTGCATTTTCAACTTGAAAATACAGTCCTGTCGAACTTATGAACTGGATAAAAGTGTTTGTGAGGGGGAGTGGGGGTAGGGGGGGGGGAGGGGGTCGGGAGTCATCAGATCAACATGGCAAACATAATGAAAACTTACTATAACTTATGCCATAAACGTTCTCTTTGAAGGGGAAGTTCACCCAGAAATTAAGTTGGTTTTATTAATAGAAGCAAACAAATTAGAGGAACAGAACAAAAACCGATAAAAAATAAAGAAAGATATGAATTTTTGAAGATACAATATTTTTATTAATCAAACACAAATTGGCAACTCTGTGACGTATTTTACGAGCTCCCATCCCATTTTATCCTATACCATAAAACGATTTTTTTCGGGGGTGTTTATTTGAACCCCGTAAGTGATGTTTTCCTGGCATCTATATTAACACAATGGAGACCATAAAAAGCAGTGCATGATAACGTCTTTTTAAATCAAGTAACAGTTTAATACACAGTTATATCCAGAGTTATCATGTGTTTGGTTAAGTTACCAGATGAGTTGAATATCTTCTCACAATATTTGCACTTGAAGGGGTTTCTCTCCAGCGTGCGTTCTTTTTTCTTCCTTTTTTTCTTTTTTTCCCCCCTTTTTTTTTTGGGGGGGGGGGCGCCCAAGGCGGGGGGGGGGGTTTAAACCCCCTAAACCCCCTAAACCCCCCCGTAGATCCGCGCCTGCTAAGAAAATTAAAGTTCTGTAAAGAGCGAACTGGAGAAGGGGCTCGCATGATACGTCACAGTGTTGCCAATTTGTGTTTCTCTGAAGACAACTTCAAAATTACTGTCCTATTTCTAATCGGATTTTGCTCAAACTTACACTAATTTGCTTCTCTCATGTTTGTGCCTTGATTAAAACCATCTTAATATCAGGCTAGATTTGCCCTTTAAATTAAGTCCCCAAATTAATTATGTCCAGCGAAAGAAATAATGGGACTTTTAGATTCTGCACGACGAGAACATGGACTGCCCCTTAAAGGCAATGTGACGTCCTTTTAAGGCACTGACAGTGACGTCACATTGCCTTAAAAGGACAGTCCACGTTCTCGTCGTGCAGAATCTAAAAGTCCCTAATGATTCACCATTTTGTGTATACGGATCATGTTTTCACTGCATTTATCTCTAAAGTTCGCACAATTTTTAAGCCATCATCTTCCACCGCGGGAGGGATGAGGGTGGATGGGGGGGGGGGGGGTGGGGGCGGGGTCTCCTAATCGATGACCAGTGATTATTAATTGGAGAGTGAAGACAAAGCGAAACAGGTGCATGGCTGGCCCAAGACTTCTTGTCGCATTTTTCTTTTCCCTCCACTTTATAACGCGCGTGTTTAATTATTATTATTGTTTTTTAGGATCTGAGTCAGTCGATTTAGGCGACGATGGTGAAGGTAAAAAAGCAAATCTAAAGTCAAGTTGGTCGCCATGCATGCATTGCTCATATTCGCCGTTGCTTGAAAAAAATATGTCTCAGACTAATTTGTCTATTGGGGAATTTATTTATAAGTACAATCTTGGATTGTGGATAATTTCCAATTATCTTCCGTGGTGTCAAAACCAAAACGGTTAGTAGTTTTCCAAAATTATTAGTCCGAATCTTTTCATTTTCATTTCATTTCATTTTTATTGTCATTCTCCATAGTTACAAATTATTTCAAATTACATTACATTATAGTGTATACACAATATACACAATATACACAACTCAATTATTTTGAATATAACAAATCTTTTCTTAATAACCCCCTTCCCCAAATTAAAACACAAGACAATGACAAAGCATATTAAACAAAACATGAAATATTTTTAATTTTAATTTTATTTTTAAGATCGATTACAAGAAGAATACAAAGGGAAGGAGCAAAGCAAAATTTATGGGAACGTGGGGCAAAAACGTGAGGCAAAAAGGGCAACTGGCCTTAAGAACGTACGTTAACACCTTAGAAAGTTTACATTGTATTGTTCTTCTTCTTCTTCCAAGACTGCCGTTGGCGTATTATCGTACCGTGTGCTTGTCAAGTGCCAAGTGTTGAGAAAAGAAAAAAGGAAGTAGGCCTATGCATGTTTGGGATTTTATTCTTTCCAAGACTCAAATAGATAATTATCACTTTATAATCATGATTTTAGGAGGAAACTTGAACGGAATTCCTTACCACCACGCTTCATTATTATTAGGCCTACTTTGTGAACTGCATTTTCAAAATGAAAATAGTACAGTCCTGTCGAATATTGAAGTGTGTTGGAGTTGGGGGAGGAGACAAAGAAAGCAGGTCATCAGGTCAACATGGCCAGCTGACCATTGACCATGGACAGAATAAACTAATGCACGGCCTTCCAACGACCTCTATCTATCCTGTATACACATTTGAATACTATATTAAGGTATTGATATAGGAATGAAAATAATCATAACTGAAATGTTAAATGTCAATTTAAAAGGGCCGAGGAGTGACCACTCTTTCAAAATATCAGATTGTTTCTTTTAACCTGCTAGATTCAACCTTTAAAATGTTGGATCCAGCATGTTCAAAGTGTTAATCTACCATTTTGAAATAGTGGTCACTCCTCGGCCCTTTTAAATGGTGATTTAACATTTCAGTTTTTAGAGTGTACCTAATCATCCAATGGCGTTGATACTAGTGGAAATTGATTTATTGATTTCTATATCATCTTTTCAAACATGACTGTGAAGCAATGTCATATTATGATTCATTTGGGATTCATTTACTCTTGCCTAAGATCAGTTAAACAAAACAAAAAATTAATATAAAAGGAAGTTGTCGTGGTTTAGTGGCTCATGAGTGGCTCTCAGTCCAAGGGTTGAGGGTGCGAATCCCAGCCCCGGCACTGACGTCCTTCAAGACATCAATCCACATTTGCCACTCTCCACCCAGATGGGTAGCTATAGCTGGCAAAGGCTGGGGGTTATAATGATTGGCTTTTGCGGGGGGTGCCCTCTAATTGAGATTAACAGCAATATTCAATAATAGCGCGAATCAAGTCATTAAGCCTAATCCAATCACAATGCTCGAGTCTGAATAATCAATGCAGGAATAATTATAATGTCTTGTTTAATATCACATTGCAAGAAGGAGGTTATTCATTATTATCTATATAGGGCTTCCAAGTAGTACAATAAATCAGTGTATTCAATATCTTTAGCGCAGTATATACCCGGATGACTGACCGTTTTCGTATTGCTCAGTCATCCGGGAACTTCAACTATCGATATCGATATCACACACAAAAAAGCCACATTTACAGAGGTATTAGTCAAATTTTGTTATTTCAATAATAATAATGATATTATATGGCTTTGTTTTCGTGTGATATGAGAATATATTGCTCTCGCTATAACAATATTGGACTCGTCTCCGACTCGTTCAATATTGTCATAGCTTGATCATTATTATTCTTGTATCACACTCAAAGCCACCCAGTTATATAATTATTCACATCCACAAGCTATGTCCATGCAGTGGACATACAAAATGGATCCCGTCGTCTTGAGATGCAAAGCTCATCTTGGGCCCACCCCCCCCCCCCCCCCGTCCCGGCCCCCACCCCATTTAGGGTACGCATAATTATGCGTGTTCCCTCCGTTTTAAAACACCCCCCTAAGTCCGGTGTGTAAAGTCAATACGGGCCGGATTTTTGTGTACTATGAGCCGGACATTGGTGCGTGAAAATTACCCCTTTACCGGACATTTTGGGAACACGCATGCGGTACTTCCGACCCCGGAGTGTGGGGGGGGGGGGGGGATCTTGGGGTTGTATAGGCTAGTAAATGGCGTCTGAGCCTAACAAATTTGCAGAGACAGACCCTTGTCAGTCGCTGTGCTTATCAGTGTGTGCATTGAGAGACTAAAGACCGACATCATGCACACAGCCAGAGAATGACAGATCGAGCTAGGCTCAACTCAAGGCTGTAGAAATTATGGTTAAAGAGAAGGTTAAGTTCTAGGGAGAGGTGACAACAAATTTGTGAGCGTTCTCATTGTTATTGCAAATGTGGAAGAACATCAGGGAAAAAAGGTTCCCTGAAAAGCATGGCTCTTAATTCAAATGCCTTTATATAATATTATGAAATAAGACATGTAACATGGGCCTCATTTTTATGCCACATTATGTTTGTGTTGTCCCATATAAATTTTTATTTGTACAGTGCTTGTTGCTTGTTACTTTTACCAAGACTGGGCTAAATTTCTTATTCTTTTGATGATTCCAGAATCTTGCAGTATCCACGATATGATCAAACTTTTCTGATCGATTCCTTATCATTTCTTTGCAATCGCATGACCAGAACTAAACTTTATTTTTAAGTGTCAATTTGGAGTCTGTGCCCGCAGACTAGGTCCCAACCGCGGAGAAAGCTGACCGAGCAGATGTCTACGACTCTACGATCGAGTTCACTTTCGGGTGAGCCAGCGTCGATTACGAGTTCAGCGCTCGGTCAAAATGCTTGCTCGGGCTCGGTTCGGTCTTCATCTTCTCTTCGCATTCCTTGACCTACATTACATTGTCACTGCCTCACTCATCGAGGGTTCATCTCAGTTGGTCTAGTTTCCAGGCACAAATCCTCGTCATTCGAAATGCACTATAGTACAGAGGGTCTGAACGAGAAGATTATCATACTGGACCTGCTCTTGACATAGCTATATAGAGAGACTTACAGAGATAAGCTCTGCTCAAGACTATGTGGAATTTTGTTTAAGTGTAAAATTTGAGTCGGGATCTGCAGACTATCTTTGGTCTAACATCCTCCTGGTTGAATTTTATTATAAGATGATGACGTGGATCCTAATCAATTAATGATTGGTTGAAAGCGTACACGTGACCAGGCATTTATTTTGTCTAACGCGTAGTTTGGATAATGACCGGTCATTATTCAATTATAATGACCGGTTATTATCCAAATCATGTTATAAAACATCATTTTATAAAACAAATAACACATCATCATATAAAACAAATAATACACATCATTTTGTTCGGGCATTAGTAAAATTACCCACACTCGGTACCTTCAAAACAGTCCAAACACCCTCGGCTACCGCCTCGGGCGTGTTAGACCGTTCCAAAGGAACCTTGTGTGGGTAATTCTTACTAATGCCCTCACTGAGGTTTATTATTTGTATACTATACGATGATGAGATGCTGTAAATTGGACATGTAATACAGAAATGATGTCAACATTTGTGTTCTCCTGCACATTATGCTCTACTTCCTGCGAAGCTACCGTTCGACCATGGACCTGTTTTGACAGTGCTTATGACATAATGTTGAGGTGTATTTATATTGTTTTTATATCGAGTTGTAGTTAATGCACAGAAAGAATGATTTGAATTTTTACACTTTTCAAAATTTAATTGAAATTAAAAAAATTTTAAAAAAAAGTTTCTTTTTTATTTTTATCTTAATACCACTGATTCTAAGGGGATTGAATTTATCCACAGATAAGCAAAGTAATGCCTTTTAAAAAGTACAGATCGTTGCTATGTCTGGCATGTTCAAGCATTTCCCCCAAAAGAAGGGTATACCGGCATTTGAGTGTTTTCAGAAAGAGCATTTGTATAGTGCGAGATTCTGATGGCTGGTGACTGCTGATCATGTAGACCTAGGCAGAAATGGTAATATTATTGACTTTTTATTTCGGTTGGGGGGGGGGGGGGGTCGTCAATCTGAAACCTTATTTGGGTGCAGGAAAATTGTAAATAATTGTCTAGGAAAACATTATGGATATGTTAGTTATAAGTTGATGTACACATCTGACAAATAATAATAATAATAACAATAATAATGATAATGATAATACTACTACTGCTGCCACTCTACTACTACTACTAAAAATAATAACAATTATAGCTTTTTCACATGCTCCTTTGTCCCCCAGCATGCCGTATAGGGCACAATCTGAATATTGTTTTTCTTTTAAATTCTTTCTTGTACAGTTGTACTAACCATATAAGGAAGGCCAATCAAGCCAGGTTGCTGATAATATTTTGTCCGACAAGCAAATAAAGACTTACACAATTTGCAGTAGTGCTCATAACCCCCTCAACCCTCCACTCGCATTTTTATATAAAGTACTCTCTACTCAGTAGTTCTTGTAAAAATTCGAGCAGTCCCAAACACTCAGACAACTGAACTGTGAGGAAGTTGCACGTAAGATGGCGCTATTCGATTTTGATACTATTATACTTTGACTCGAGACAAAAGGCACTCAAATGATACTCCAATTAGATTTGTATGTTAGGACAGAATATTGTAGGAAAGAGATAAATAGAGCTCCGAAATATAACGAGTTGATCATGGTAATAAGTAGTCCAGAATCTGGCCGGCCCGGGTAAAGAACAAAAACAGTTGGGGACCAGTTGGAATCAACTGGTACTGGTACCAGTTGATTCCAGTTAAGTGAACTGGTTTCAAAATGGAAATTGGTATAGTGGAATCATAGTGGAATATAGTGGAATATACAGAGTTATACATGTTTTTACTGGTTAATAATTTATTATCTTTAAATCTATTTGTACGTCTTAAATTAGATGTAAAACATGATCAGACATAATATTATATAATATATTTGTCAATAATTGACTAAGAAAATATAAATCACAAAATTGATGTGCATTGTCACATTTGATTTACAGATCATGATAATTATATATTTTCTGTGAAAATATGCAAATTAAGCATGAATATGCAAAGATACAATGAACTGGTTTTCAACTGGTATTCTACTGGTTTCAACTGGTAAATCAACTGGCAATCATCTACTGGTTTCAACTGGTAATTCAACTGGTAATCATCTATTGGTTTTCAACTGGTAAATCAACCAGTTGAAACCAGTAGAATAAACTGGCACATATCCTAGTTCCGTCAACTGGAATCAACTGGTACCATTTGATTCCAGTTGGTACCAGTTGAAAATCCAACTGGTTTCAACTGAGTTTTTTTACCTGGGGGTGCTATATATTCCCTCCACTTGATTCACGCCGTCGAAAATGGCGCCAATACCGTTACGCTTACCAGCCCTATTTTCGCCGGGCGTCGTAATCAGAGCCATGGCTCTGGTCCTAATTATAAATGGACACTAGTCCTAATTCAAGGATCACGCCATCTTCGGCTGGAAGCGAGTAAGTAGGGTGAGGTCGCATTGAGTTGGTGTGGTGGAGATCAAAACTATAAATCGGCCAGATTCTTAGTAGCTTATCACATCTCCCATGAAATTCAATCTTAAGTACACTCAAAAGAGAGAGAAGAAGAAGGGGAAAAGAGAAGACGAAAAACAAACAGAAGAAAAAGGAGAAGAAGAAGGAGAAGATGCTGGATAGCTTCTATAAAACGGTAGCAGCCCGTGCCCTCGGGTAGGCATTTATTGCCAGGCGCATAGCCAGGGGGCGGAGGGGGCGGTCGCCCCCCCCCCCCCGAAAAAAAAAAAAAAAAAAAAAAAAGCCGGCCAAAAAAAAAAAAGAGAGAGAAAGAGAAGAAAAAAAAAGTAAGAGGACGTAGGAAGAAAAAGGGAAAAGGAGTCGAGAACGGTACAACGAATCGTCTTCTTTCTCTAATAATTTAATGAAACGTGAAAGCTTCCGCGCTTCGCGCGGATGGGGGGAAACTGAGTTCAACTAAGGATTAAGAGTCGAGAACGGAACAACGAATCGTCTTTTTTCTCTAATAATTTAATGAAACATCAAAGCTTCCGCGCTTCGCGCAGGAGGAGAGGGGAGGACTGAATTCAGATAAGGATTAAGAGTCGAGAACGGTACATCGAATCGTCTTCTTTTTCTAATAAATTAATGAAACGTCGAAGCTTCCGCGCTTCGCGCGGGAGAGGGACTGAATTCAAATAAGGATTTAAGAGTCGAGAAAGGTACAACGAATACTTTGTCTAATAATACGTCAAAGCTTTCGCGCTATGCGCAGGAGGTGCGGAATGAATTCAGACAAGGATTATGAGTCGAGAAAGGTACAACAAATCGTCTTCTTTCAAAGCTTCCGCGCTTCGCAAGAGAGGGGGGAAACTCCCCCCTCCCTGCACCCATCCCCCTAGGGAGCGCTTCGCGCGCTCTTTAAGTGATTCGCACGCTTCGCGTGCTCACTACCGCCCCCTGAAATGAAATCCTTGCTACGCGCTTGTTTATTGCCCAAGGGAGTCCCTTAGTATTATGACGAGCCCGTTTGCTGGGCCAAACCGAGTGGAATGGTCCTCGGAAGGGTCAGCCCATGGGGGAGGGGGGATCGGGTTCCCCGGTGGACGTGGGTGCGCTCTCAAATAAAAGAGGTGGTACCCCGAAGCGCCCCCAACTTACAAGCAAGTGGCCCCAGAGGACCCTCCGCGTTCTTAGAGGACGGGAGAATCAGTGCCCTCCTCATTCTTTTCTTTGATTCACTGATAATTATGTCCAAGGGTGGGTGGAAGGGCTGACTCCCCTATTATGCTGGTCGCCTTGAACTAGCCCTGATTACGTCCCAACGGGGGCGCCGGACTCTCTCTCTCTTTCTCTCTCTCTCTCTCTCTCTCTCTCTCTCTCTCTCTCACTCTTGTTGCCAATCAAATATGGCCTACCATGCAAGAAGAACAGACGCACATACAGATTCTGTCTAAAATCAATTGAGAGAACTAAGGTGGCAAGATCCAACCTTGGTGGTATAGGAAGGTGTCGATGACCTTTTGATTCTCCTGTGTACTATTAAAATGAAAGATCCTTACAGCCTACTTTTTGATTTTATAACATGTACTGATTCTGTCATTGCACAAAATATTTAAATTTTTAGTCTTTTTGATGCTTGTGAAATATACAAAATAAAGACAATTTCAAGATTTGTCTCTACTGTATAATTTAACCTAATGTAGTTGAAAATCTGACCACTTCAAAATACCAAATGAACTACCTAAATCTAAGTTCCTATTCCAAGTAAAACTTGCTACATAATAATTATGCGACCCCGCCATCTTTAACATGTTAGACTTGCAGGTACCTCCTATAATTCAACCAATGATATTGTCGGACTGTCGGTAATATATGAGATTCTATCGAAGGTCCACACGGCCCAAAACACACGAAACTGGTCGTTTCTTGCTGGTCACAGTGATAACTGGTCGGAATGCCTCACAAATCGAAATGCTCTTTTCTGTTAAATAGATCGGTTGTTCACGAAACTTATTATATAGGTCTAGTAGACCTTAGTCTGCCCAAATTTGGGTTTACTGTAAGTATTTTAAAGAGAAGGGTGAGTTCTGGGAAGAGGTGAAAAGCCAGTTTACGGTTGGAGTCTATAAGGCCCCCAAAACAAATCATTTGGTTGTCCTCGACCGCCCGCTCGTCATTTTCAGGCCGCTCGTTTTTTTTTTTTTTTTTTTATATAATTTTTTTTTAATTCATTTTTTTTTTAAATTATTATTATTATTACTTTTTTTTTTTTTTTTTTTTTTTTTTTTTTTTTGGGGGGGGGGGGGGGTGTTACACCCACAAATGTAATAACTCCCACAAATATAATAACGCCCACAAATGTAATAACACTTTACCCACAAATGTAACAACACCCACAAATGTAATAACACTTTACCCACAAATGTAATAATTTCACCCACAAATGTAATAACCACTTTACCCACAAATGTAATAATTTTAAATCACCCACAAATGTAATAATGACTTTACCCACAAATGTAATAAATTTGAAGTGATATTTTGAATCACCCACAAATGTAATAATGACTTTACCCACAAATGTAATAAATTTGAAGGGATATTTTGTCGAATTTAAAACTTAAACCCTGTAATAAAGCATGGGTATAGCGCGCAGTCTTTGCTCCAGACCCGGTTATTTAAAAAAAAAAAAAAAAATCTTCAAAACTAAGACCCCACCATCTTCCAAACTAAAAACCCGGTAATAAATCATGGGTTTAGAGCGTAGTTTTTCTTCCAGACCCGGTTATTTCAAAACTTTTTAAAAATCTTCAAAACTAAGACCCCATCATCTTATTCCTATGGAAGAACATAAGTATTGAGCGTAGTCTTTCCTCCAGACCCGGTTTTTCAAAAGTTAAAAAACAAACAAAAAACAAAACAAAACAAAACAAAACAACAAAAAAACCTTTTAAACTAAGACCCCTCCATAAGGCATGGGATTAGAACGTAGTCTTTACTTCAGACTCGGTTATTTAAAAAAAAAAAATCTTCAAACTAAGACCTCACCATCTCATTCCTGTGGAATAACATGGGTATAGAGCGTAGTCTTTCCTCCAGACCCGGTTATTTCAAAGGAAATAGACATTTAAACAAATCTTCGAAACTAAGACCCACCATCTTATTCCTCTTTTTTTTCATTTAAAAAATAAATTACATTATTACATATGTGGATACAACACGTCACAAATAAATGATTGGTCGGCGGTCACACGAACTGACGAATCAGTCAAAATGGTCCATATATATAGTTTTGAAATAACCGGGTCTGGAAGAAAAACTACGCTCTAAACCCATGCTTTATTACCGGGTCTTAGTTCAATTCAATTCAATTCAAGTTTATTTTTCATTTCCACAGAAATCAGAACAATATTTCATTAAAACAAAACAAAAAATTGAACAAGATAACATGTGAATAATATCATTTACAAATACTTAAACTGCATATAAACAAAATTTGAATAACATAATACAAACAAAATTGATATTTTCTATGGAAATGGAGGGACCCATTAAAAAGTGGATACTTGTAGATTATGGGTCCCTCAAAATAACAAAGTAGCATTACACAAATTAGCTTATACAGAACAAAAAACACAAATATATTAATATAAAAGTTTGCTCTTTGTTTAAAAAAAAATAAATAAAAAAAAAATAAAGTAAAGACAATGACAAGCCCGCGAAGACAGAACAGTAACAAGTAGAGACAATGTAAGACAGAGAAAGACATACAATAACAAACAAAAACGAAAATACAGCACAGACGTGGACGTAACATTTCCAAAACAACAAATCAGTTATTCTACATTCCGTATACTATTGTCAATACAAATCAGATTATCAGTAAAAGTAAGACCGTATAAATCGATAAATCGATAACTGCGCATATAATTATTAAAGAGAAAATAAGGGGAAAGTATGCGCGTATTCTCCTCAAAATGACCAAGACAATGATGCATCGTGTATAATGTGTAAGTATTAGTGTGTGTGTGTGGGTGTCAGGGGGGGGGGGGGGGGGTAAATCAAACTAATTTACTTTATATTTTAAGAACAAAAATATTTTTAATCTTTTCTTAAATGTATATAATGAAGGGGCATTTTTCAAGGAATCAGTAAAGGAATTCCACAATTTTGGGCCATCATAGATAAAAGTGTTTTTAGCGAAGGAAGTTCGAAGTAATGGCAAATGGTACTCTTCCGATTGTCTAGTTGAATGTTGATGAAAAGAGCGATTTTTTAAAAACATAGTCTTAAACATTTTTGGCAGCAAATCATTAGTATTTTTATACATAAATTGACCTAATTGAAGCAAATACAAATCTTTTACTTTCAGAATATTATTATCATAAAACAACGGATTAGTGTGTGCACGAAAATCTGCCTGGGAAATAATTCTAACTGCTCTCTTCTGTAACAATAAAAGTTTGTCTAAAATGTTCTGATGAGCGTTACCCCATGCGAGTAAGCCATAATTCAGATAAGGTAATGTTAAGGACGAATATAATGTTAATAATGCTGAAGATGGGAGTTGTGTTTTAAGTCTATTTAATATACCAATATTTCTCGAATTTTTTTTAGAAATGTTATCGACATGAACTTTCCATGAAAGCTTATTATCAATTATTACACCTAGAAATTTAGAATGTGTAACCTTTTCCAAATGAGTGTCATCAAAAACTAAATCAGTTGGCAAAGAATCTATTGAATTACTAAAAAGAATATATTTAGTCTTTTGTAAATTTAAAGACAGCCTATTAGCTCGGATCCATTGAATAATTTTTTCTAATTCAAAATTTACAATTTCAACAAGAGTATTTGGATTTGTATGTGAAAAGAACAAATTTGTATCATCAGCAAATGATATAAAAGACGCCATATCTGATGATCTATAAAAATCATTAATATAAATAATAAACAAAAGCGGGCCCAGCAAACTACCTTGAGGAACCCCACAATTAATATTTCGTAATTCAGAAGTGTGATAATCCAGAAATACAAACTGTTTCCTATCGGAAAGGTAACTCCTGAACCACTCCAAGGCCTTCCCACGTATACCGTAATGAGAAAGTTTATGAAGCAAAATATCGTGGTTGATCGTGTCGAAGGCCTTGGAGAAGTCCAGGAGTATTCCAACCATATGATAAGAGGAGTCGAGAGCATTAGCTACCTTTTCAACAAGTGATAATAATGCATGACTCGTGCTATGTTTCTCTCTAAATCCAAATTGGGAATCACAAAAAATATTATGAACTTTCAAAAAAGCAACTGTTCTTTTATGTATAAGTTTTTCTAAAACCTTCGAAAGAGATGATAATAAAGATATCGGGCGATAATTATTTACATCTTGCTTATCACCCTTCTTAAATAGTGGAATAACTTTTGCAATTTTCATAACATTAGGTACTTCTCCATTCAAGAAAGACAAATTAAAGATATGAACCAATGGATCTACAATGAAAGGTATTATCCCTTTTAAAATAAAGTTATTAATATTATCAACACCAGAACTTTTCTTGTTTTTCAAATGAGAAACAATATCTATTATTTCAAATCTATGAGCTGGAACAAAGAAAATAGAATTTGTATTTGGGGCGTTTAAAAAATCTGTGAAAGATTTTTTTGATTGTGGTATATTTTGTGCTAACGTCTCACCAATCGAAGAAAAGTGTTTATTAAAAATATTTACAATCATATCAGAATCATCGACCACTTCATTATCCCTTTTTATTTTAATAATATCATTTTTATTATGGACCAAATTCATAGCCTGTTTAAGAATTTTCCAAGTATTCTGCATATCATGTTTATAAAACTCTAAGCGATTCACGAAATAATTCTTCTTTTCAAAACGCAAAATTCTAATCAAAGCATTCTTATACGAAGTATATTTACTTTTAGTTCTATCTGTAAGATTTGCTTTATACTTATAGTACAACTTATTCTTTTTATTAATACATCTTAGAAGAGATTTCGAAATCCAGGGAAGTCTAGGGGTAATTTTATAATTATTTACTTTATCTCTTTGTAAGGGAATACATGTATCTAACTCTTCATTCAGAATATTTAAAAAATTATTATACGAACTATTTACATCATCAGTGTTATAAACACTTGACCAATCTGCGTGCTCTAAACTGGCTCCAAGTCTTGCTATATTCTCTGGGGAAGCTCGACGTCTTAATGGACGAGGCCGTCCACCGTGGACTGAATTTGAAAGAGTAAACTGAGTAAAAATGGGATAATGATCAGATATATCAGAAAGTATAATGTATGAATCAGGATGTGGAATGACATTACTAAAGATATTATCAATCAATGTAGCAGAATTATTAGTTACACGAGTGGGCTTAGAAATAAGTGGGAAGAATGAATTTGATAAAAATATTTCCAAAAAATCATGACATAAATTATCAGTATCATATTTTAATAAATTGATATTGAAGTCACCCATTATAAAGCAATCTTTATTAATCATTACCGAATTATTCAAAATATCAGTTAGGGACGATACAAAATCTAAAGTATTACTACTTGGGGGTCGATAAACTACACCAATTCGTCGCTGTTTTCACGAAGTGACGGTAGTGAAAAAAAATTGCATTCACTTTGCGTTACGATTTTCCTCACTACCGTCACTTCGTGAAAACAAGGACGAATTATTACATTCTTCCGACCTGGCAATAAGATTTCAATAAACAAGGATTCCAAGATATTGTTCATTATAGTAATATCATTACAAACATTGTAAGAATAATTTTTTGAAACATATAAACCAACACCTCCTCCAAGTTTTTCCTTCCTACTACTAAAAATAAAATCATGTTCATGTAGGGCAAATGGTGGGTTAGGATCTGTGGTTAACCAAGTCTCGGTAAGCCCAATTATAGAGGGAAGACATTGGGACGAATTATCTAAGAGGAATTGAAAATCATCAAAATGTTTATTAATACTTCTAATATTCAAATGGAATAAAGAAAATGTATCTTTATTAATATTATTATTACACATAAAGTCTTTGAATTGCTGGTTAGTAATGTACTCAGTTAGAGAATTGGCGATAGTCTCATCATATCGATCATCACGAAGAGAATTAAACGCTAAGTTATTATGTAACGTATCCATTTAGAGTTTGACCACAAAAGGATTGCGTAACAAAATAGTAGTATAATATACAATAATGCGCAGTATCTAAAATGGAAGTTTCAAATTTAGTTAGAAAAAGAGAATCGGTCTGTATGGACAACATTGTGATATAAAAATGGAAATTAAGTATAGACAAGAATAAATACACAAGTAAACATAGACAAACAAAAGACGAATATTTAACAGATATGAATATATTACAAGAAATCTCCGCAGGCTTGGAGAACAAACGATAAACATCCGCAAAATCGTAACAGAGCATTACAAAGCAAAACAACAGTTTGGAAGATGGTGGGGTCTTAGTTTTGAAGATTTTTTTTTTTTTAAATAACCGGGTCTGGAGCAAAGACTGCGCGCTATACCCATGCTTTATTACAGGGTTTTAGTTTTAAATTCGACAAAATATCCCTTCAAATTTATTACATTTGTGGGTAAAGTCATTATTACATTTGTGGGTGATTCAAAATATCACTTCAAATTTATTACATTTGTGGGTAAAGTCATTATTACATTTGTGGGTGAAATTAATACATTTGTGGGTGAAATTATTACATTTGTGGGTAAAGTGTTATTACATTTGTGGGTAAAGTGTTATTACATTTGTGGGCGTTATTACATTTGTGGGAGTTATTACATTTGTGGGTGTAACACCCCCCCCCCCCCCCCCCACTGAAAAAGGTCTAGCGACGCCCCTGGTTGTGGGTCGGTCTAGTAGTTTCTTCTACTTTAATTGATTCGATATTTGTATCAGAAAAAGAACTTTACAATGAATGGGGAATATTTGAAATTAGCATAAGTGATCATTATTTGGTCTTAGACCGTATAGTCTAAGACTATGCGATTCGCGATTTCAGTTCAAAGATCCATACAAATCTGAATATGCAGAATTTCGCTCGTTTAAAAACAGTGAATTGAAAAGACAGTATTCCTTAGCAAGTCATAAAAGATATCGATAACGTTGATGTTCCGTGGGATATGTGGTTGACTCTATTCAATAATAATATTATTGAATCAACAAGCACATACCAGTATGTAAAAAGCGGGTAAGAAAAAAGGTGTGTCCATGGATATCTGACGAGATTGTTAAGCTTATGACGGAACGTGATTTACACTATTCCTGCGGCCACGGCAGCCCCGTTTGCCCGAAACGTAGTGCGCCGTGGGATTTTAGCAATATTTTTCTCTGTGTTCAAGTTTTGTTAGGTCTTGTCAAGTTTTCTCAAGGTCTTTCACGGTATCCGTGACGGACCGTGCGGGGAAAGGGGCTGCTGAGTCCCGGCAACTCAAAGGCGCACTACAATCCCTGTCTACAGGAGTTGTTCCACGTGAATGGAAAAAGGCTCGGGTAGTACCAATATTCAAATCTGGAGATATTTCTTCTTTGAATAATTACCGTCCCATTTCGATATTACCTATCGTGAGTAAAATTATAGAAAGGGCCGTCCACCAACAACTCAGTGAATTCTTGGACGTGAATAAATTATTACACCCTAATCAGTCTGGTTTTAGACCTAAACATTCAACAGCTACTGCCCTTGCAAAACTTGTAAATCAATGGTCGTTGAATATTGATAACAAAGAAATTTCTGGAGTTGCCTTCATAGATCTTCGTAAGGCTTTTGATACTGTTGACCATGAGCTACTTCTACATAAACTAGCTTGTATAGGTTGTAGTAATAGGACTATTTATTGGTTCAAATCATATTTAGGGGATCGACAACAAGTGACCCAATTCAAAGGAGCCAAGTCGCATCCATCAACCATCGAATTAGGTGTGCCACAAGGTTCAATTCTTGGTCCCCTTTTATTTTCAATATATGTTAATAGTCTACCTGAATGTACTCCTGAAGGTATCATAGATATGTATGCTGACGATACGACACTTACCGTCAGTGCAAATGATGCAACTGTTGTGGAAGAAAAATTAACTGTTGCGTTAAACAGAGTCATGGCATGGATTAAGGAAAATCGTCTTGTTCTTAACACTGAAAAAACTTGTGTCATGTTAATAGGCTCTCCTGCTAATCTCAAGAAAATTGAATCTTTCACCATTTCATTAAACGGCAATTTGATCAAAAGAGTTCAATTCACCAAATGCTTAGGACTTTTGATAGATGAAGAATTGAAATGGTCTAAACAAATCGAAAACGTAAGTAAACTTACCCAGAAAAACATTAGCATGATAAAGAGAGCAAAGAGTTTTTTGCCTCAAAAATCCTTAAAGTTACTTTATAACAGTCTAGTGTTGCCACGATTAGATTACTGCTCTGTTGTATGGTCGAACCGATTTCATTCTCATACAACTAAGCTGCAAAAAATTCAAAAGAGGGCCGCAAGAATAATATTGAACAAGACATATGACACACCGTCGGCTGATTTGTTCACAAGTCTTAAATGGATGACACTAGACAAGCGGTTTGAGTTAAGTCGCGTTATGATGATATATAAATGCGTTCATAACTTAGCACCCTCTTACCTTCAGGTAGGCTTAATCAATCCTAATGATGTACATGAGCATCATACAAGGCAAATAGACAGTGGATGTTTACGTGTGCCTAGATTTCACACTGATTGTTATAAGTGTAGCCCAATTGTTTCTTCCATATTTGAATGGAATAAGCTAGATAATTCGTTGAGAACGGCTTCCTCTGTCAATTCATTTAAGAGATTGTTTAAACAAAGTTGTAATTTGTGAATGGCTCAGCCGTACATACACTACGTGCATGTTCTGTAATATTTACATGTCTTATTCACATAATTGCGACTTAATTAATATTTTCCTATTGACATTACTGCTTACTAGGTTAATGATATATGTTAATTTTGCAAACGAGTATTATTTTTGTAACTGTTCTGTATAAATGTTATAAACGATGTAAATATGTTCATTCAGGGCCCCATGGAAGACCACTACTTGCTGGTGAATGGGCTACCCTGTCAAAAGATCAGAAATAAATAAATAAATAAAACTACGGTCCCGGCCCCCCCACTTAGTGTTATTTAGGGTACGCGTATGCTTGTACCCTCTTTTTGAAAAGACCCCCTATCTGAGTACTGCCAACATTTCCGAACCCCCCTTTCGCGGGCTTTTCACGGGCTTTTCCTGCCTTGGAGACCCCCCTAAATCCGGAACACTGCTCAATGTACCCCCTTAATCCGGAACACTGCTCAATGTACCCCCCTATCTCAGGACATGCAGACACCTCCCCCCCCCCCCCCCCTCCCTCTCATCTCAGATAAAGTTGTCATTACTGGTTGGCACTTCTTCAAGTTCTTCTTCTTGATCATTTTGAAGCACAATTCTTTTTAGGGCTTCAATATTACACCATATCACAGACACTGATAACATGTAGGGCCTTGCATCTCAGACTACATTGTTAAAGTCACTGAGTAGTCGGCTCTCATGGGGAATTCTACACCGTTCGGGTGTTTACCCAATAACAGGTGTTGTCAATCACCAGGGTTAGCCTTGAGTTTTATGACCATTGGACCTTATGTAATGCTTTGATTTGCCCGAAGACTCTCGAGCTCTCCGAGAGATTAGGGGGTAATTCTTGACTGGACTATGGGTTTGCTGTTTGCAAATTTGTACCCCCATTAATGGTATTTCCACCAAGTCTGGTGTCAGCGAATTATGGCCTTCTGCACATGGAAACTGGCGATCCAATCCCTTTAAACGATAGTAGTAACGCAGCTGTGTGTGAATTAGGGTAGCCTACACTTCAGTACAAAACTAAATAGGTCTAGATCCAAGTCCCACATATTCATTTTCATGGGTGTTGGAAAATGAGTTTGAAAGTGTTACTATTGCGATCAAACTACTCACCTGAACGTGCCACCCTGTGAGCCACAGGTAGACAGCCACAATATCCACAACGAGGAGACTGTGGGTCCTGCTCAAAGACGTCGCAATCATGACAATTTTGGCAGGGCCCACGCCTCATAACGTACCCCATCTTCTTGCCCCGGCTTGATGCCGAGCCTAGCCCGATATACATGCTGAGGTGCAGCTAGCGGATGCGCCGTACAGACTATACGTTCTGTTGTTATCTCTCTCTCTCTCTCTCTCTCACACAGATTTTTAGAAGTCCGTACTGCCGCCGTACTGGGAAGGGAGTGCATGGGACTCAATGTTTTTACTCATGAAATAATCCTGAATGAGCTTTCAAAACTAGCAGGAATTTCTGAAATCTGATCGCGGGGTTTCATCAATTTTTCTATGTTCAACTTCAAGATATTTTATAACCCCCTTTTTTAATTACAAAGAGATGAGAGAAAAACACCCCCTTTTTAAAGAAATCTCCGGGTGAAAGTCAAATACACCCCCTTTTTTTACATTTCTCGGGCCGGACTTTGTTGCACGAAAAGTACCCCTTTACCGGACATTTTGGCAACACGCATGCGGTCATTTTGAAACCTGAGTGGGGGGGCCGGGACTACGGTTCGGCCCGGGTCTAACACGAATTCCAGTACATTCCCTCCCGGCCCGTCACGTTCTGATGGGGTCCCTCACGTTTCTCACATTCTGATCAAGGTCTGACACGTTTTTCGCGTTCTGTCAAGGCTTTCTACGGATGAAACGTGGACGCCGTGCAGCTTTGGAGCACGGTTGTGCCCACGGTATAAAAAGAAGGCCTCCCAAGCAATAAAGTACAGCGTAGGATGCTGCTGGAGGAAGTCAATGATGAGCTCCTTCCCAACCTCCGTAAAGGTGGTAACGAACCTTGGGGCTTACCTCCTCCTAGCTGGTGTGTCTTCCTCAGCCTCCCCAGCATCTCCAGCATCCCCAGCCTCCCCATCCTCAGGTTCAGGTTCCAGTTCAGGGACCGGGTCAGCAGCAGCAGCATGGTCCTCTCCATTTGGCAGGGGTGAATGGCGAGGATCTTCAGGCTGTTCCTGCTCCTCTACTTCTGGTGGTGGTGGTGGTGGTGGTGGCAGGGGCGTCGCCAAAGGGGGGGTGCGACACCCCCCCCCCACCTGTCAGGATATTGTCGGTAAAATTGCGCTGCCGTCGGGAAAAAGAGGAAAGGGGGAGGGAAAAAAAGAGAGGGAAAAAATGAGAGGGGAAAAAAGAGAGGGAAAAAAAGAGAGGGAAAAAAAAAGAGGGAAAGGAAAAGAAAAGAAAAGAAAAAAAGAAAAGGAAAAGAAAAGAAAGAAAGGAAAAGAAAGGAAAGAAAGAAAAAGAAAGGAAAGAAAAGAAGAAAAAAAGAGAAAAAAGAAAAAGATTGAGGAGTGGAAAGAAAGGAAAAGAAAGAAAAGAAAAAAAGAAGAAAAAAGAGTGAAAGGGAAACAATAGAAACGGGGGATGAAAGAGAGGAGAGAGAGGGGAGGTAAGAGTCTGATAGAGGAGGAGTGGGAGTAAAAGAGAGAAGGGGGTTGTTGGGTGGAGTCTTCTCGTCGAGGGAGCAAGAAAGACACGGGTAAATATGTTGCTGTGTCGGGTCAGCTTTGTCGGTATTCTAGCTCGATCCTCGTGTACTATATCAATGCAGAAGTTTGAAGTCGGTGAGATGTATATTGTCGGTCGACCGACAATATACATCTCTCCCTGCGAACTGTGACTTCTTATCTGCTGTGACGACTTCGAGAGTGACTACAACTACAATACTTGTATTTTCTCGAAGTTTCACTTTCCTATAATATCAGCTAAAGAAATCAGAGGTTTAAAATTTTCGGGGAAACTAAATTCAAACAAGGTTTAAAAGTCAACAACGGTACGACGAATTGTCTTCCTTTCTTTATATTGTGATGAAATGCCAAATATTCCGCGCTTCGCGCGGAAGGGGAAACTTCATTTAGACGAGTCGAGAACGGTACAACGAATCGTCTTCCTTCCCTAATAATTAAAGGTAACGTCAAAGCTTCCGCGCTTCGCGCGAGAATGGGTAACTGTATTCAGACAAATAGGGCTTATTAGACGAGGAATCGTCTTCCTTTCTCTATATTGTGATGAAACGCCAAAAATTAACCGCGTGAAGGAAAACTGAATTCAGACAAAATTAATAGGGCTTATTTAGAGTCGAAAACGGTACAACGAATCGTGTTCTTTCTCTAATAATATGAGAAAACGTCAAAGCTTTCGCGCTTTGCGCGAGAGGGGGGAAACTGAATTCAGATGAATAGGGCTTATTAAGAGTAGAAATGGTACGACGAATCGTCTTCTTTCTCTAATAATTTAATGAAACTTCCGCGCTTCGCGCGGGAGGGGAAGCTTCGTTAAGATAAGGATTAAGAGTCGAGAACAGTACACCGAATCGTCTGCTTTTTCTCATAATTTAATGAAACGTCAAAGCTTCCGCGCTTTGCGCGAGAATGGGTAACTGAATTCAGACAAGGATTAAGAGTCGAGAAAAGTACATCTTTTTCTCTAATAATTTAATGAAACGTCAAAACTTCCGCATTCGCGGAGGAGGGAGGGGGAAACTCGCCCCTCCCTGCACCGACCCCCCCCCCCCCGCATTACGTCACTGTTGGTCACCATTACGTACCAATATTTGGCTCGCATAATTTCAAATTTGGGCCTCCCCCCCTAAGAAATCCTGGATCCGCGCCTGGTAGCAGAAGTAGCAGAAGTAGTAGTAATAGTAGTAATAGTAATAGTAATAGTAGTAGTAGTAGTAGTAGTAGTAGCAGAAGCAGTAGTAGTAGTAGTAGTAGTAGTAGTAGTAGTAGTAGTAGTAGTAGTAGTATAATTAGTAGAAGTATAGTAGTAGTAGTAGCAGTAGTAGTAGTAATAGTAGTAGTAGTAGTAGTAGTAGTAGTAGAAGTAGTAGTAGTAGTGAGTAGTAGTAGTAGTGTTATACCCCTATAGAGATATACTCTGTGCTGTGTTATACCCCTATAGAGATATACTTTTTGATATGACTCACTAATAAATGCCCACTCAACTTGGACGAACTTGGAGATTAAGACTTGAGCAGGGATCGGTCAGTATGAATAGTGTACAACATGTGTCATTTTACATTTTGAGTGAGCACTGAGTACACCAACTGACCTGTTTCTCCTCATCTTTGATTATTTCCAGTTATTTACAGTAACCATCCCTACACGCCATATGGGTGTAACAGTAGTAGTAGTAGTAGTAGTAGTAGTAGTTTAGTAGAAGTAGTAGTAGTAGTAGTAGTAGTAGTAGTAGTAGTAGTAGTTTAGTAGAAGTAGTACCAATTATAGTAGTACTATACTGTCCTTTGATCTAATCAATATGCAATCCAAATTATCGGGCTATCTTGGATGAATGATTTCGAAGGGTTATTATATAATACTGATAGACACATCAGCTATGCAAGGTTTGTATTCAGGCAATCTTCAGGTCACGTGGCATGCAATGCAGAATAGAAGTTTCGGGGAAATTGTGACGGTCGACCAAAGACGATTGTGGTATATTGCTTTGTCACATTCCTTCTCTATTCATTGTACACACAATGGGATTTATATTTTTTTAAACGAATGCGAAGAAACAAAAGAGATCGAATGAAAGAGAGAGAGATAGAGAGAGAGAGAGAGGGGGGGGGGGGGAAGAGGAGTTGGTATAGGAGCCTGGGAGAGTAGAGAGGAAAAGGAATAGGACAACAAAATCAAAACATAAATACCAAAATAAATTTGAGGGTGGCGGAGTAACATTAATTCCCTCTAGATCTTGCCCATTTAATCTGTCACACCTTCTATCCCATACATATTATATATACAGTGTTTATATATATATTTATATACCAACTTGGTACATTAACCGGACATCATCAAAACTGGTATATTAACCCTAACCCTAACCATAAACCTAACCCTACATTTAAAACAATTTTTAAACATTTTTTCTGTAGACTAATGATTTAACCTTTTGTTTCGGGGGGGGGGGGGGGGCTTAAAGTTTCCTCTGCCTGAAAACGTACGTAGAGGGGTATACGAGCTGTAATTCTATGAGAATTTTTTTTTTTCTTCCATATTTTTTCCCTCCACAGGGATTTTATTGATTTTCATTTGAACATAAATAAAATTGGCTTTTCAAGATACAATATTGATGAACTGTTGAGTTAACACAAAATAACAAATCAATAATTCATTTCTTACACTCATGGAAAGAAAAACAAATACAGAAAAAATATCATTTTAAGTAAACAAATTCCTGAATTGAAACCATTTTCTTGTGAATTTATTATTTCTACAATTCGAATTTGCAATATACTTTTCGTTTTTGAAGTAATTTATAATCGAAACTCTAATATTATTAAAGTCGGGCAATTGTTTCTTTATTTTGCAAGTATACACCATCTGTCGCACCACAATCAGTATACAATTCAATGCATAATAATTATTTGAACCTCTTAAACCAAATAATTTATCTTGTAATGAAAATGTTAATTTATTTCCGGTTCCAGTATTAATTCAGTGCTCTAACCTACCCCAAATGTGTTTAACATGCGTACAATCACATAGCAGATGTATAACTGTTTCAATATGTTTATTACAAAATGTACATTCTTTTCTTGGGACTAAATTCATTTTAAACAGTAGATCGTTCGTATATAAAATGCGTTGCAAAACTTTAAACTGAAACCATCGTAAGCCCACATCAATGGTACAATTAAATCCAATAGAACAATATGTTTCCCAACTCTTATCATTCAGGTCGAAAATACATTTCCATTTGAGAAAACTTTTACATAGTCCTTTTCTTCTCTTTAATAAAATTGCATAGATATGTGAACATCCTTTAATACGTTTCATAACAAATGCTATTGTATCTGGGAAAAGAGGTTGTGGCACCTTGTTAAAAATATATTGTTAAACCCTTGTCTAATTGCATATCATAATCCACGATAAAAAAGAAAATGTATTTGAATATTTTACTTTTCTTGGAAGTGTTCCAGAGAGAAAAAAAATCACCATTTGTGTCTAAAATATCATTGACAAAACGAACTCCCTTTTGACACAATTTTTTATTATATATTGAGCTATTGCCTATTTTAATGTACTCATTATTTCATAAGGGTTGGCAAGAAATGTTATCATAATGCATACTAGACAAGAGCGTACTATAAGCCATGAACATTTCTTTCCAAAAAAGATTCTTTGTTTTACCTGCCAGTTCCCGAAAATAATTGTTTCCCATATATAATTTTAAATCTTGCAGTTCAGGCAAGAAAGATTGCAAAAGACAGAGGATATTGCTATCTATTGAGCCAATTACTAATCTCTTAATCCAGGATTTTTTTTAATGATTGGCAATGTGTGTATATATCTATCATTTTAACCCCTCCGTCTGAGTAACTTTGTGACATTTGATTTCTACTTATTTTATCAGGTTTCTACCCCCATATAAATCTATAAAAGTGAGCATTTATATCTTTCAAAAGATTTTCACCAGGATTAGGGAGGGACAAAAAAAGGTAGTTTAATTTGGATACCAACAATGACTTGACGACAGTGATTCTTCCAAGAACAGTTAAATATCGCCTTAACCACGATGTCATTTGACTTTTGATTTCTTTAAGTTTTTCATTATAAGTGTGAATTACCAGTTTGGGCAAATCCGTACAAAAGTATATACCTAAATATCTGAAATAATCATCAAACACCCAATTTAGATTTCTATTCAAGAGAACACCATCTTTCTTGTTTTTAAATCCTCCAATCCAAATCGCATGTGTCTTCTGTATATTAACTTTTAAACCAGACATTGCATTATATTTATCTAAAATGTTTAATGCACTGTTTAATTCCATTACCGACCCGTTCAATGTTAGAAGAGTATCATCTGCATATTGAATTATTTTAAGTTGTCTACCAGGTAAGCTCAATCCAACAATGGAATCGGAATTTCTAAACAAAAGACCTAGTATTTCGGCGCATAATAGAAAGATAAGAGCTGACATGGGATCTCCTTGACGACAACCTCGCTTTATTGAAAATCTTGGAGACAGGTGTCCATTGATTAATACACAGGATTGAGCATTTTCATAGAATACATTAACCCATTTTACAATAGAGGGACCAAACTTAAAAAAGTGCACTACTTTTCTAATAAAATCATGAGAAATAGAATCAAATGCTTTTTCAAAATCTATAAGCAGCAATAAACCAGGAATGTCATTGATATCAGTATACAATAATAAATCATATAACAAACGGATATTCTCTCCAATGAAGCGCCCTGACATAAAGCCTTTCTGATTTTCATGTATAAGAAAAGGAAGTACGTTCTTTAATCTGTTTGCTATACAAGCGGAACCTAATTTATACACCAAGTTCAATAAAGATATGGGTCTCCAATTTTTCAAATAATGTCTATCTTTTTTTGCTTTGGGAATTAAAGAGATGACCCCTAACTTCTGTGTATAGGACATGCCGGATGAATATGCAGAGTTCAAATATTTCACTAAAAATATGTGTAATTCTTTCAAAAAATGTTGGAAAAATTCGACGGTGTATCCATCTAGACCAGGTGATTTATTATTTTTCATATTTATAAGTGCTTGATGAACTTCATCAATGGAGAGTTCTCCTTCGAGCTTCTGTGACATTGAAGCGGTTAATTTACTTACATCTGGATCATTTAATATTGTATTTAAGTCTTCATCAACAACAGGATTATTTTTATACAATTTAGAGTAGAATAATACAATTTCTGATATAATATCATCCTGCGATGTTATCTCCTTGTTTTCAGTAGTGACCAATTTGCATATACGTTTATTCACAGCATTTCTTTTTTCTAAATTCAAAAAATATTTCGATGGTTTCTCGCCATATTCCATCCATTTAATTTTAGACCTCATCTTTATTCCTTCCGTTTTTTCTTTTCTTAATGACTCTAACTGAACTTTCTTTTCATTTAATATGACTAAAGCTTTATTTTTGTCCGTTTTTTATATCAATGCCTTCTCCAAATCTATAATTTCTTTCTCTAAATCATATTCTAAATTTACCAATATTTGTTTCTTTCTGGCTGCGTATAAAATTGTTTCAATCTATTTGAATTGTTATTATATGGGACTGAATAGGTCTCGATCGTTTGTTGAATGACATCTTTAATTTTTTCCACATAACTATCATCCCTTAACAACGAATTATTGAATTTCCAGTAACCTCGACCTACCCTACAGTGATTTAAATTCAAAGATAGCTTGACCAGGGAATGATCGGATCTGTACCCAGGTAAAATCTCTATTTTATTAACGAGTGACAGTAGTTCAGTGGAGACCAACAAATAATCCAATCTAGCCGCCTTAAAGGGAGTAGGTTGACGCCATGTAAACATTTTTTCCTGGACATGTAATTCTCTCCATGGGTCTATCAAATCTGAATCATTCTTCATTTGATCGACTTTTTTCTTGGCATTAGGATTATTAAGACGAATATAATTATATGTATCTTTATCAAAATCTTGAACCAAGTTCCAATCTCCGCATAAAATTGTTAATGGATTATCAAAATCCAAAGCAAGTCTTTCTATATCTGCATAAAAACTAACATTATCGTGATTAGGACCATACAAGGATATTAATGTTATGTAATAGCTATATATCTGTAGATCTAACGCAACAACTTGAATTCCCTTCTTTTGATCGCTCAATTTTATTTACATTAAATTGCACCCCTTCCCCAAACAAAATAGCAACACCTCTGGCATTTGACGCTTTATGGCTGAAAAAAAAAATTATCTCCCCATAATCGTTTTATAGAAGCTTCTTCTTCAGCTACAAAATGTGTATCTTGCAAGCAACAAATTTGGAATTTTTTTAACTTAACAAATTCTAAAACATCATTTCTTTTTTTGCGATTTCCCAACCCTCGACAGTTCAAAGAAATAATATTGAAACTAGCCATTGAATATCAACTTTACCGCGGTACCATGAAAATCAAATCCTGTGGAGTTTTTCTTTTGTAACATCAAACAAATAACACTGACTACACTATGCGCTAGTTCACCGAAACAACTTATACGGCAACACCTATGATAATTACAGCGATGTCTAGCACAAACGAAACTACAAAACAAAAACATATATGTCTCTGTTAAGGGCCTATCTCACTGAGCGGCGAATGCTTGCGAACGTAGCGAATTTGGGGTTTCGCCAGAGTTTGTAAAATGTTGTAAAAGGTTGCAAGAAAGATCGCAAACAGTTTTCTTTGTTGTAAACAGTTTTTCTTGTCGCAAAGAAATTTTGAACATGTTCAAAATTTCTTTGCGAATTTATTTTTCCGCAAACAGTTGCAAGCGTTTGCAAAACAGTCGTTAGCGTTTGCAAAACAGTCGTAAGCCTTTGCAAACGGTTGTTAAACGGTTTTGCTCTTTGTTTTCGTCAGTTCTCTGTGTTTCGCCAAAGCTAGCGACCACGTTACCATTTGGTTCCTTTCAGGCGCGGATCCAGGGGGGGCCGAGCGGGCCTTGCCCCCCCCCCCCCCCCCCGCGAAAAAAAAAAAAAAAAAAAAGAGAAGAAAGGAAAAGAAGGGAAAGGGAAAAAGGAGAAAAAGGGAAAGAAAGAAGAGGAAGAAGAAAAGAAAAGGAGTAAGAAGGAGATCGGGGGGGGCCGAAAGGGCCTCGCCTCCCAGGCTGTTAACCCCCCCCCCCCGCCCCCCCCCCCAATCAAAAAAATAAGAGAGAAGGAAGGAAAGATAAAGAAAAAAGGAAAAGAGGAGATACCGGCGTACTGATAGAAGGGGGGGGGGGCTTGGGGGAAATTAAATTCAAACGTGGTTTATTTCTAATTCCACAACGGTTGATAACAAATAATGCTGAAATGACATAATTTCCGAAATTTTCCCTCACTTTTTAGTAAATTATACGTTTGTATGTGTTTGCTGGAAAATGACAAATTCCTAAATTTACACCCAAGCAAAAAATATGATTCTTGAGATTCCTACATGTCAGGGCCCGAGGTACGTCGGGGATCGAGAGCCTCGAACCCCCCCCCCCCCCACTTTTCTTGAAAAAGTATATTAAAGAGAAATAAAATAGAATGAGAGCAAGAAAGTAAGAATAGTTAACTGCCAGTGTTAACAAAATAATGAGGCATCAAAATATGCTCATCTGACCGTGATTAAATGCCTAAAACCCCTAAGCTTCCGGGGGCTTTGCCCCCTGGATTCCATCTAGGGCCCTACGGCGGGTCCTTAGATGATCATCTGACGGTAATTTCTTATTCTCTTATCTGATAGTAATGTATTGCCTTAAACCCCTGAGCTTGCGGGGTCGGACAAGGTGATGTGTTTATCTGACCGCAGGCGCGTAGCCAGGGAGGGGGGGGGGGCGGCCCCCCCATCGGAAGAGGACGTACAGTGTAGGAAGAAAAAGGAGCAGACAAAGAACATCTTTGAAATTTAGACAAGGATTAAGAGTATAGAGAACTGTACAACGCATCGTTTTCTTTTTCTAATAATAAAACGTCAAAGCCTCGCGCATGAGGGGAGGGGGATTGAATTCAGACGAGGATTCAGAGTCGAGAACTCTACAACGAATCGTCTTCTTTCTCTAATAATTTAATAAATCGTAAAATTTTCCGAGCTTCGCGCAGGAGGGGGAGGGGGGAGGGGGGGTGGAATGAATTTACACAAGGATTAAGAGTCGAGAACTGTACAACAAATTGTCTTCTTTATCTAATAATTTAATGAATCGTAAAAGCATCCGCGCTTCGCGCGGGAGGGGGGAACCTGAATTCAGACGAGGATTAAGAGTCGAGAACTGCACAACGAATCGTCTTCTTTCTCTAATGATTAAATGAAACGTAGAGCTTCCGCGCTTCGCGCAGGAGAAGGAGAGGGGGGTGACTGATTTTAGACAAGGATTAAGAGTTGAGAACTTTACAAAAAATCGTCTTCTTTCTCTAATAGTATAATAAAACGTCAAAGCTTCCGCGCTTCGCGCCTGAATGGGGGGGGGGGGAAATGAATTTAGACAAGGATTAAGAGTCGAGAACTGTACAACGAATTGTCTTCTTTATCTACTTATTGAATAAATCGTAAAAGCTTCCGCGCTTCGAGCGGGAGGGGGGGGGGACATCAATTCAGACGAGGATTAAGAGTCGAGAACGGTACAACGAATCGTCTTCTTTCTTTAATAGTTTAATAAAAGGTCAAAGCTTCCGCGCTTCGCGCAGGAGGAGGAAGGGGAGGAACTGAATTTAGACAAGGATTAAGAGTCGAGAACTGTACAACTAATTGTCTTCTTTATCAAATAATTAATGAATCGTAAAATTTTCCGCGCTTCGCGCGGATGGGGAAAAACTAAATTCAGACGAGAATTATTTTCGAGAACGGTACAACGAATCGTCTTCTTTCTCTAATAATATAATGAAACGTCAAAGCTTGGGAGGGGGAAATCCCCCCCCCCCGCATTACGTCACTGTTGGTCACCATTACGTACCAATATTTGGCTCGCATAATTTCAAATTTGGCCCCCCCCCCCCCTAAGAAATCCTGGATCCGCGCCTGGTTCCTTTATAAAATCGACCCATTGAGTACCAGTAGTTAGCAAAAGGTCTCAAACGTTCACAAATAGTGGCAAAGGATTGGCAAATAGTTGCTAATCTTCGCAAAAGTTGTCGCTAACATTTGTTTACAGTCGCTAATAGTCGCCAACTGCCTTTCGCAAACACTTTCGGAGACATTCGCTCAAATGTTGCTAATTGTCGCTAAACGTCACTTAATGTCGCTGATTTTCGCCAACATTCGTCAGAAAAGTTGGCGAATCCAAATTTGCAACGTTCGCAAGCATTCGCTGCTCAGTGAGATAGGCCCTTAGCGAGACAAGACGCAATACCAAGAAAAGCCACAGGTGACCACATATTTGCTGTGGATCCCCGAAACCCCACCAATCCAACTAAGAGGGAAAATGTATCGAACGTTTCTCCCTTGTAAAGAAGGCACACCGGCTTAAATCACACACATTCTTGCTTATT
This sequence comes from Strongylocentrotus droebachiensis, assembly GCA_035222895.1. Taxonomy (NCBI): domain Eukaryota; kingdom Metazoa; phylum Echinodermata; class Echinoidea; order Camarodonta; family Strongylocentrotidae; genus Strongylocentrotus; species Strongylocentrotus droebachiensis. The sequence goes on along the minus strand of JAVYIG010001531.1, from coordinate 2,176 downwards.
GTATGATAACTTTTGTTATGTCCGGGAAATGTATACACTTAATTATTTTACATATTTACAAATGTGCGACCTCCGATGATTCACACGGGTAACCTAAACACACATTCCCCTTTCACAGAAGAGGTCAAATATAATAAAAAGATCGATAGCTTGACCGTAACTTTTGCGGAAACGATTAGCCCTTGATCATAGTCTTAATTCGATCATAAATGTATATTCATATTCCTTTAACCTGGCTTTGGATAACGAGATATAAATCAAAGATATATCAAATATTAACCTCAATATTCGGATTTATAATGATTATCAACGTATTTAAAATTTATACAGTGGATCTGCTTCATAGAATTAAAGAACAAGAAAACTGTATGATCTCTTGCCTTTCATAAGTCTCACATCAATATTCTGATATCCTCAAAAAAGAATTAATCTGTGTAGAACACGTTGCTTTCATATGATTTGAAAGAGACAGCAATTTTTGTTTGTAATAAAAAACAATTTTCTTTTCGTACCTTCTTCCCGGAGGTACAAGAGAACAAAACATTCAGCTTCGTTCAAGAAGATTTATCATTTTTTCTTATATGCATCCGCAATAGCAAGGAAAAAGATCATTACAAATGCTCTTATATCTATTCTTATTACATGTAAATCTTTAGCAGATTATGTAATACACATACACTAGTATACTCAACATCAGTTTTTAGGCATCCAGCCAAAAGCAACACCAAAAGCAACACCTGCAAAAGCAACACCTGCATATCTTGGCTACGTTTCATAAAAAGTTGTTTTGAAGGTCACCGATCTTGTCATTGAAAACAAGTCATTAAAAAAAAAAGCTGGTAGGATGTTTTCTGACTTTACTTTAAATTACATGACCGAGCACTTGATCTTTATCTACTGGGTGCAAGCCAAACATTTATTTACAACAATAAACTTGTTATTAATAACTAGATACGATATTTGTTATAAGGTATGAGCAGATTTGTCATATAGATCTCTGGTTGATAGTATACTGAAACGGGGTCCTGGTTTGTTATTCGCATTAAATATGGTCTGAAAGGGTGTAGAGGACCAAATTCGTCGGGGGAAAAAGAGAAAAAGATAGATAGCCTACATTACATCTAGATTATTAAATTTACCAAAAACGGTTAACATTGGTAATCTTTTGTTGTTCAAATTTACTGCAAGTATTGCAGTGATATGACTTATCTTGTTGTGGGTAAATAAAACAAAGAGAACAATTTGAAATACAATAAAATATATATATGCTGGTTGGACCAAGGAGAGTGGAAGCAATTGGTTGGACTATTACTCCTGTCTCGAGACCCTTGACATAAAGGTGTCCTTGTTATTGGCCTCGATGACGTCCCTTTGTAAAAGACAATTCTGATATCGCAAGGATTACGGAAATGTGTATATTAGGCCTATACTTTAGCAAGGATTAATTTGCTTATTTGGGCGATTGACGCCATTATGTATCTGCTAAAAGCCCAACATTTTATATTTCTCACAGTCTCTTTTATTGTTGATTTTTCATAGGTTCACAAGTGCTTTCCTGAGAGTAACGTCATCGAAGATATCTGCAACGACATCAGAGAAGAAGGCAACATCGATATCGACATTGATATCGCCGAGGATGAGGATTTGGTAGGGTTTACGTCAATCCAAAGAAACATTTATTTCTTCCGTTCCCCCCCCCCCCGTATCAAAAAATTACTCAAATACATACTGACATGAATAATTTTGAAGAGAGGTTTTGTCGTCTAGTGGATACGTCACCGGACTGTGGGTCACATAGTTCGCGGTTCGAGTCCCACTACGGCACTAATGTCGACAACACATTAATCCACATTACAACTCTCCACCCAGGTGTGGCGAATGGGCAGCTATATAAAGCCTAGGTAATATAGGAATCAGTATACGCTCCTCGAGCAACCTTTGGGATGGATATGTGCGCAATGTAAATTTAGCTATTATTATAAAAGCATATTTACACAACGGAGGAGGCCCAAAGCCCGTGAAGCATCATAATAGAAAGTATTGGCCTTGCAAACAATCATTAATTCCTAGATACAATTCAGATTTGTAGATTATCGTCCTCATTTTCCCTACGGAATGAAGAATGGCTATCTATTAGACCTATAGCGGACAGTTAAGTCAACGTTATAATTTTTGC
>JAVYIG010001530.1:0-325714 GCA_035222895.1 Strongylocentrotus droebachiensis | reverse complement strand
GTTTAGTGGTTATGTTGTAACACAAAATGAATTCTTAATCTTAATCCTGGATCCATAGCTAAACGTAATATTAACCCTAAAGCTAATCTAAAACCCTATCACAAGTTATCCCCCATGACTGACCAAAAACAGGTGACCCTACCCCCCCCCAGCGGAGCAAAATGTCAAATTTCGAGGTAAAAAAAAAAAAAGGTGTCCGCTTACCCCCCCCCCCCCCCCCCCCCTCCCCCCCCCCCCCCGCTTATTCAGCTGAGTCGTTGCGATTTTTTTGGGACTCCAAAAAAAAAAAAAAAAAGTGTCCTCTTACCCCCCCCCCCCCCCCGCTTATTCAGCGGTGGGCTGAGTCGTTACGAAATTTTCGGCCCGATTTATAAATGTTAAAACCCCCCCCCTTGAAAAAATCCTGCGTACGCGCCTGGTGTGAAGTAAGTTAGCTCATAGTAGAGCATGAATTATTACCTGCTACTCTCAACCAATACACCCTTGCCACCTGCAATCCATCTCAGTTTCACAATATATTCTTTAAACAACATTAACTGAAGTTCAAAATTATGATTAGTGATTAAGAAAGGCTACAAAGAATTGTATTCTTTTTTCACACTTGTATAATAGAGGGGGAGGGGGGGGGGGGCAACCTAGCAGTACAAGATCTAATTATTTTATATGACTATATCCTGTTGTCCTGGGGGTAGATATCCCAAAACCTGCAAGTGTGATAAAGAAAAATATGTTTGTGTACTAAAAGTGAAACAAAAACAAATCACTGGAACTTTGGTTGTTAATAACTCAAAAGTTACACTCAAATCAAAATGAGGTTTTCACAGCTTAAGTTTAAGGATGTAAATTCTATGCCATTTCTATGAATGCTTATTGCTATTCTTAAAGCCCCACTGTCCTACTTGTAGCTACTTGTAAAACTTCCCCAATTGGTGCCTGTTGGTCCCCATGATCCTCTCTTTCTTATGTTAGTTGAGAGCTGAGTTGATGAGATAGCCACCTGTCAGTGACCTGGCTGGGTGGTCTAATCCTTCTGGCCCAGTAGTATTGACGGTCTTTAAAACAATGGTCGGAATGTTTGATTAGATCTTTTACACAGACATGTAGTATATTAGTAATAAAATACATGTTTGGCAATATGGTATTTCATTTCAGACCATAATGAGAAGTAATATTTTAATCTGGGATCTCTCGTTGGCACGGAAAATAAGGAATGTACTCCTGTCGAGCAAACAGTGAATTTATATAAAACTAATAGCCCTTTGAAGATTACTAGAAGAAGAAAAACAACAAGAAATAAGAAAAAGAAATATACTTGTGATGTGAGCTTTAGATCTTAAAGTGCTTGTAACAATATTGGATTTTATTTTCCTCTTTCAATTAACATTTTATTCATGAACAGCTGGCTTATTGGAATTGGTTACAAAGATGCAAGTGGACTTGTCTGTAGTAGTTGCTGAAGAGGAGCAGTCAGCATAGGGAGCGTGTGCCTCCAAAACAACGTGGGAACTTCTCCCAAGTTCATCTCAAATCACAAGGCTCTTCAGGAATCAAGATGTAACAATGGAGGTTGAGAAGGAGTTTGCGACCCTCCTGATTTGGACTACTCGCTATATACATTCTCAATCAATGGATTGTAGCACCTCTGCACAAAACTCAACAAGTCATGATGAGAAAAACGCAACAAATACTCGGTTAAGCATTGATTTATGTGACTGGTATTAGGGTAGGTATCAGCTTGGTAATTTTATATTAACTATGTCACAAAAGAACCTCATTGGTCTTATGGTTCCACGCCACAAGCTGCTCCCTCCCCTGTTTCGGTATACCGTACCCAGACTATCAAGAGATCAAATGAATTAAAATCCACACTTGATTACAAATGAATTGATCTTTTAAATATTGTCATCATTTCAGGGTCGTTTTGGTTACGGGTTAGTGTGAGCTTTCTGTGCGTAAAATTGAGGGTACTTCGTGCGGAGATCAGTGGATGGATATTTCATGTACAATGCAAGAGAGGTGTCTATCTTCATTGGAATTCAGGATGTGAATTCCAATGAAGATGGCTTGTTTATAAGGAGAGAAGCAAGATAGATTGATGTAAACTTAATGACATCAGGGAATGTTTGCCTGTATTGTTTGAATGACACAGATATTGAATAACGTGAAGTTAAGTGGAAAGAATGGCATAATATATTCAATTTGTACACCATCCTATTGAATTTTTTTTAAATAGCATTTGTGCACAGGTCTATGGAAAACCAGTAGGTGGCATATACGATAAGATCATTTACCGCAGCTCAAGGAGTACCGTAGATATCACTTACCGCAGTTGCTGCTATTTGTGCCCACATGCATATTAATATCAAGCAGTTGAAGCTAAAACTAATATAATCTAATTAACAGGGTTTTTTTCCAATTATCATAGCAAGAGAGAAAAACGTACTTTTATAATAACTTCCATTATTATTATTTGATCCACGAGACCGAGTAGTCCAGCCCTCGTGAATCTGTATGTTCTCCAGATTTCATTGTCAGGGCATATCAGGGGCGGATCTAGCTTTTTGCTAAGGGGGGGGGGGTTGACCCTATGACAATGCAGAACATCGCCCACGAGCCGCATAGCGGCGAGGCGATTAACGCATTTATAAGATGAATTTTCTTTTTTTCTCTCTGTCTCGCTATCTCACTGCATTATAAATTTCTCATTTTCACGCCGACATCAACATCTATCACCATTAAACAGTTCTCTCATTTCCTTTCTTTCTCTTTTGCTCTCTCTCTCTCTCTGAACTCTCGTGTTCTGTTTCCAGATTTTTTCCACATATGATTCCATTTATCCAACCATATATGCACACTAAAAAGAAAAGATATGAAGGGAATACTGTATATAAGATAATAAACATGTTTAATTTATTCATTTTCTTACAACAAACTAATAAGTTTACAGATTATAACATTGATGGTCAAATATTAAACACAAATGACCTCATCTGCTACTTCCATTTGTAAATTACTTTTTTCTTTAACAAAATTCAACAAAGCATACTTATGCTAAATCTGAGCACCATTTTTTTTCTCCAGGGAATGTATTGTATCATGACCTGCACCCTTATTATAAAACACATTATAAAAACATGCCGATTTCTTTAAAAAAAAAAAATTACCTATGACTCAATGATTGCAATTTTTTCCAGAGAAACAATACTGTACGATAGTATACAGCATCCTTTAGTGTGATGGTTACTCCGTGGTCCACACACGCACCAAAGTATATCTTTGCTCGTTATATACCATATATAAATCATACTCGTAGGCCCATTCCCAAATGTTATAATTATTATCAATAAACAGAAATTGATAAAAGATGACCCCTCCCCAAAACTCTTATATTCCAAAAGTTTGATCTTGGCTGACAGGTGGTAACTTGAGTACTTGACTACATCTTATTTGCCCTATAGACGCATACTTAAAATGGATGCCTTGGCAAAGCCTCAGTTTTATAAATGATTGCTTGGCTTAGACTGCCAATGAACATATTTCTTGTTTTTATCTACACCATTAACTTTTCTCCACATCGTGCTGTCAGATTGAGATGCTTTGGTGTGATATACTTAATGTTTTACATCATGTTTTTAATGAACTCCTACCTTGCTTAGTTATGCAGACATTTGGCACTTTTTTTAAAACTTGCGATAGCAGTGAAAAGGATGTGCATAAAAGAAGAGGCGGGATATCCATACTACTACCATGTACTACTACAAGATGGGTAAAATTGCATCATTGTATTATACCTTGGTTCCTGGTTCCTTGGTAGTTTGAAAACTATGTTTCAGTACCGGTAATCATTGTAATAGTGTTTCCGTTTCATGGTGTCACTGGTGTGGTTGTGTGTATGAAGGCCAAATTTTCTATTTTCCTGCTTCGCCTGTCCACAATCACTAAACAATTTAAGCTGAAATACAGGGCCTAATATACAAGGTGATTACAAAATTAAACATACTGCTTGCAAGGTGAAGTTACACGTACTGCTTGAAGAGAATTGGGCACCAACAAAATAGGCACTTTCTGGAAAAAAAAGGGCACCTACAAAGGGAATCTCAAAGCGAAAATATCAATTTTTTTTAGACAATTGTATATACCCCTACATTGTGATTACATTATCAGGGACGATTTCAACATTTGTTTCTCTTTATACACCATACAAGATATTGCTTAAGTATCAGTTCGGTGTGATGGTCTGAAAATTGATTTGCGAGCGAGGAAAATTTTAAGTTTTGTGAGGTCGCAGTACAAAAAATTGCATCTTATTAAGAGTGAAAAACCCAATCCTGATGGGATTATAAGCACATTCTCACAATGGAAGACTGGAAAGACCTTTAATAAGTAACGTTATTATGTCATCTATAAATGCGAGCGAGCTTTGGGGGAAGTTACTCTTAGTCGCTTGAAATTAGGGGAGCGTTTAATGATGAGAGGAAAAGGGGACACTAAAGGGATAAGAGGAAAAGGAGCATGTGTCATGTAAAAAGGTAATTATCAGAGGTGAAAATGGGGCACTTCTTAGACCTACAGAAAGATGCACTCACCAGGAATGAAAAAAGGCACTTATGAGAATGGGAAATGGCATTTTTCAACGGAATAGGGGCACCCATCAGATTTTGATAGGGGCATTTATGAAAAGGGGATAGGTCCCTTTGGTATTGGAAAGGAAAAGAGGCACGTATCATTGTTAAAAGGGAATTTATCAAAAGGTGAAAAGAGGTACTAGTCTTATTGGGTCTGAAAAGGGGCACTGACCAGATAATAGATATGAAAAGGGGCACTTAAAAAAAAAGGAAAAAGTGCAATAGTTTTAAAACAAGGGAAACGCTCTTGGCGGTCTCGCCTGGATTATGCAATTTGAAATGATGAAAAATTGAGGTCGGAACATTATTTATAGGCAGGGCCCATTAGCAGGCCCCCAAAAATGAAATCCTCTGAATATAATCATCATTTTGAAGTAAATATTGACTAAGAATCATCAGAAGAATTTTTAAGAAAAGGCTCTGCGATTTTTTCACAAACACCAATCGGAAATAATTCCAACAGGTCAACCCCCAGGTCAACCCTCTGACGCGATGCGGGATCCCGCTTTGTCGGAGTATAATCCAGAACCAGAACCAGAGAACCAGAAGAATTATTTACTATTAATTGTACCACGATCGATAACTTGAATGAAATATGAACAAATTAATTAAAAAAATTGATTTATTAATTCTCATATTAATTAAGTTGTGAAAACATAATACAAGTCTACTGACTTAAAATGAGCTTTGACCTTGTGACCTGGAATTTGTGTCATATGATTTGTGATACTTGATAACCCTTGGGTACAAGTTTCATGGAATTTCATGGAACAAACAATTTTGAAAATATGCTAAAAATTCAAAATCTTGATGTTGATGCCACAACAAAGTCTAAGTTTCTTGACCTAAAATGACCTTTGCCCTTAACTTAGTGACCTGACATTCTACTCAGATGATTGGGGATACTTGATAACCCTATAGTCCAAGATTCATTGACTAAGAACTTAAACTATCAAAATTATATCAAAAATTCAAAAACTTAACCTTAGGTTAAGTTTTCGATGATGATGCCACAACATAGTCCAAGTCTATTGACCTGAAATGACCTTTAACCTTGACTTTGTGACCTGAAATTCTACTCACATGATTGGGAATACTTGATAACCCTATAGTCTAAGTTTCATTGACTAAAAACTTAAACTTTGAAAATTATATCAAAAATTCAAAAACTTAACCTTAGGTTAAGTTTTTGATGTTGACGCCGTCGCCGCCACCGTCACCGGAAAAGCGGCGCCTATGTCTCACTTTTTGCTCGCAGGCGAGACAAAAAGGGAGATGCAGAACAGATTTTAATAGGGGCATTTATTGGAGGTGAAAGGGGGCTATTATGAGAATGGGAAAGTGGCTCTTTTCAAAAAGAAAAAGAGGCACATGTTAAAGTAAACGAGGCACTTATCAGAGATGAAAAGGGGTAATTATGAGAAGGGTAAGGGGCACTTATAATCAGAAAAAAAAGCATTTATTAGGAAGGAAAAGGGGACGTGTCAAATAAAAGTGGCAGTTATTAGAGACAAAATGGGACACTCATCGGAGATGAAAAGAGCACTGATCAGGAAAGGGAGGGGCACTTATCAAAGTAAAATGAGTATCTCTCAGATTTGAATAGGGGCGAATATCGGAGATGAAGGGGGCACTTTTCAAAAGTGAAAGGGGGCATTTCTCGTAGTTGAGAAGGGGCACTTACTAGAGATTAAAAAGGGCACTTATGAGAATGGAAAATGAACACTTATTGCAAAAAATAATGGGAACTTGTCGAAGGATAAGGGGCACTTATCAGAGGTGAAATGGGGAAGGGGCACTTTTACAAATTAATAGTGGAACTTGTCAAAGTAATATGGCACTTTACCTATGTGAAAAGGCCATACAAGGGGCATTTAGGGGGAACTTGAAAAAGTGGGGGGGGGGGCACTGACCCCTCCCCCTGGCTAACAACATATCTCCGCCACTAGTTATGAGGTTTATAATACCAAGGTTTTGATACCCAGTCGCAGCTCCAGCAGTTCATTGAAGAGGCTAAGTAGAACTTCATAGTCCATACTGTACATGTATGTCTGTTGAATGAAAAGAGAAGAGAATGAAAGTAAAACATTGATACCTACATCATACATGTATCTCTGTTGTAACATAAAAAATGTCTTGCATGTACATTGTAGGGCTAGGCAGGGGTGTCGATTTGTATCCGTTATTGGGGGGATGATAGGTGCCAAAATATTTTCGGCAATGGATCAAAGCACCCAAGAGGTAGAAGCGTGTGGGAGGTTGCACCCCCTCCCTTCTAAGTTATTAACTTTTTCAATTCACCCTCAATAAAGATAACATTTGAGAGAATATAAGAGTGGTAATAAAATTAATAACATGCTAAATGTTAGTCCTGACTCTTGCCTGCAGTGTAGGCCTACCCAGGGGCGTCGCTAGAATTTTTTCAGTGGGTGGGGGGGGGGGGGGGTGTAGACATAATAATACAAATTATTTCGTCAACTTAATCAGCCTCATAGCTATATATTTTAATGCAGGCGCACAGCTAGGATCTTATTTTAGGTAGGGGCGGTAGTGAGCAAGCGAATCACTTAAAGAGCGCGCGAAGTGCACTCAACTCATTAGGGGGGTGTGGGTGATAGGCCTCCCGCGCCAAGCACGCAAGCTTATAGACGTTCCTTAAATTATTAAGAAAAGAAGACGATTTGCTGTACCGTTCTCGACTTTTAATCCTTGTGTGAATTCAGTTCTTCCCTTCCTGCGCGAAGCGTGGAAGTTTTGCGTTTCATTTAATTATTAGAGAAAGCAGACGATTTGTTGAACCGTTTTCGACTCATAATCCTTGTCTGAATTCAGTTTCCCCCTTCCCGCGAGAAGCGCAAAAAGTTTAGACGATTGATTTAACTATTATAGAAAGAAGACGATTCGTTGTACGTTCGCGACTCTTAAACCTAACTTGTCTGAAATCAGTTTCCCCCCTCCCACGCAAAGCGCGGAATTTTTCGGCGTTTTATCGAAATATAGTGAAGGGAAGACGATTCGTTGTATCGTTGTTGACTCTTAATCTTTGTTTGAATCTAGTTTCCCTGAAAATTTTAAACCTCTGATTTCTTTAGCTGATATTATAGGAAATTGAAACTTCGAGAAATACAAGTATTGTAGTTGTTGGGTAGAATATGAATATGCCCATATGGGTAACACATGGGGAAAATCTGGGTTAACCAGAATTCAATTTATTCTTGTCTCATATACGGTTGTCTCATTTACTTCCTTTTCTATTTATATTATGTATTTATATTATGTATGTATTATGAAAATGAGATAGCAAAATGTGTATATTGATGGTCATCTTGCGAGTAATAACCGTTGACTACTCTCATCGGGCTCTCATCATTAATTTTTCTCTTTTTTTTTTTTTTTTTTGATGGTGAATTATTGGGGGGGATGATTGTACAGGCCATCCCCCCCCCCCACCTGAAATATTGGGGGGGATATATCCCCCCCCCCATCCCCCCCGGGATCGACACCCATGGCATGGGCCTAGGCCTCAAATTTTCTCATGTGGAATCATACATAGCCATCCCATTAATACATACTTCTCAAACCAGCCCTTCGCATCCCCTCCAGCTTGGCCTTGACCTCACTCATTTCAAAATTTTGTTTCACTTGAAAAAACTAAATTTGAAATAAATAGCACTATTTAATATTTTAGTTGTCTTCAACGTTTAGTTTTTCAGCAAAATTTGAAGGTCATTTTTTTTTTTTTTTTTTTGCTTGTCGTTCCTTTTCATGTATTGGACCCCCCCCCTTCCCCCTGCACATGAGCTTAAAATGTTAATCCTTAAAAGAGAAACACTTCAGCAACGTGTTAGTAGACATGTGGATTCATACATAGCCATCCCATGAAAACATACTTCTCAAACCAGCCCTTTGCATCCCCTTCAGCTTGACCTTGACCTCACCTATTTCAAAATTTTGTTTTACTTGAAAAAACTAAACAGATCAAGTTAGATCAAAAGTAAATATGTGTACCTTCTCTTGTGGTGGTCTGTTTTCTCCAGGACGTTCTTGTTTCAAGCACATACTCCAAGAAAGCAAGCATTTGGTACTGCATTAACTGCGACAAGTCTCTCTGTACATTTTCCTGTAAAAGAGAGGGGGGGATTTAATTCTTAGAATAAAAGGAAATGAGCATGATCATTTAAACATTGATGAGCATCTGTAGAATTAACTGTTCTATTTTAATTTGGATTTTCTCTTTACCAAAAAAGCCCTCCTTCATTATCTAACATTGAAATTTATATTCTATTTCTTGATCCAGTCCTAGTTGATCTACAGCCTCTAGATGATCTAGATCCATGTCTCGTAACTGTTCATTCTATCAAATTGAAAAAATGCAAAATAGATATGGACCTAGATGATAGATCTATATATGACAGAGAAAACTTAATCGTGTTTACAGCAAACAAAAATTCAAAGATAGAGCCTAGAGTAGAGGCAAATTAGGCTAAGCCAACAAAGAGTTTAAGCAACACACAGGCACCACTATACGTACATGTACCCCTGTATACTATACGATTTTTTTTTGGGGGGGTCGTGTTTTAATTTGTTAGATAGCTACAAGTCTCTGTACGACTACGAGTATCACATTCACAGGCAGGCACGGATCTCAGGGGGGCCGAGCAGGCCTTGGCCCTCCCCCCCCCCTCCCACACGATCCCCACCCGCAAAAAAAAAAAAAAAAAAAAAAAAAGAGAGAGAGAGAGAGAGAGAAGGAAAAGAAGGGGAAAAGGAGAGAAAGGGAAAGAAAGAAGAGGAAGAAGAAAAGAAAAGGGGTAAAAGAAGGAGATCGGGGGGCCTAAAGGACCTTGCCTCCCAGCTGTAACCTCTCCCCATCCCCCCCATCAAAAAAAAAAAGAGAAGGAAGGAAAGGGAAAGAAAAAAAGTAAAGAGGGGATAAAGGGAAGGAACAAAGAGGAAGAAGAAATAAAGGGGGATATCAGTTGCAATTTTCCCGCCAACAAGTTGTAGTCGGGGGGGGGGGGGGGGGGGGGGGGCAAAGGCCCTTGCCTTTATATGCTCATCTGACCGTAATTAAATGCCTATACCCCCGAGCTTCTGGGAGTTCCACCCCTTGACCTCCGCAGGTTCTTCGCCCTTATACACAACGCCAATTTCACAACGCTCTACCTGATCGTAAATACCTCCCCCCCCCCCCCACCTACTTAGAGAAACGTTTAGCGGGGCCTGCATGTAAGAGTGGGGTGGTGCAAATTTTTTTGTCTACCCCGTAGTACCCCCCCCCCCCTGTTTTTGCTCATTTCGCCACTGCCGGTGTCACTATCACGTACCAATATTTGGCTTGCATAATTTCAAATTTGGGCCCCCCCCCCTAACAAATCCTGGATCCGCGCCTGTTCACAGGTAGTCCAATTATTTACTGGTCTGTAGGCCTAGGCCTCAAATTTTCTACTAATAACTAACTATCCCGGTATCTGGTCCAAATTTTGGAGCTTGTTCACAACTCATGTCAACTACTCATGTCAACTGTGACCATGCTTTTTAGTGTTAGCTATTAACCTCTTTCTGACCAAACTATGAAAGTAGTTGGACCTAAAAGTAACAAAAAGCTTGGATCATTGATGCAGCTAGTGCTAGTGAAGTGATCTGCCAGCTGCCTATAGAACCTTTACTCGCGTATCTAATTTGCAGAGAGGGTCTCGCCCGAAAGTTTGGGCCAAGGATCAAGGAGTGACTGGCAATCGAGCTGAAATATTTCTCACGACGATAAATAACGGATCAAAAGTTCGAGTGTAAATTACTCCTAAATTCATCAGATATAACCATTTTAAACCACTTCATAATGTAGAGACAAATCAGCAGATTCATACTATCGTTAGATATGTTTATAAATATGATTCAATTTACGAGATTTGAACGTAATTACAGCTGTACTCACCATCAAACTTTCAAAGAAAACCTCGAACCCTCACTCTGTGTGGGTGACGTCATATATTAAATATGCATACAGCGAAAGTCTTGTCTTCAGATCAGGCAATCGTACATAAAAACTTCAATCACAGATAGAAAAATTTCTTATTAAAATAATGAGGATGATTAACATTATCAATCATTATACCCAAATCTGCATACAAATAAGAAGGAGAATAGTGATACAGAGACTTATTTACCGCTCGTAGGATTTCTGATAAGAATGCACAAAGAACACAAAATGGAAAGGTGCCTGGAATAGAGGATAATATGGGCAGTCAAGCTCATGAATATTCATATTATGGGCGTTACCAACCATTGCCATTTGCATACACAATCATTATTTAATATATAATGGAAATGCGCTTTTCATTATATATTATATAATGGAAATGCGCTTTTCATTATATATTATATAATGGAAATGTGCTTTTCATTATATATTATATAATGGAAATACGCCTTTCATTATATATTATATAATTGAAATGTGCTTTTCATTATATATTATATAATGGAAATACACTTTTCATTATATATTATATAATGGAAATGTGCTTTCCATTATATATTATATAATGGAAGTGTGCTTTTCATTATATATTATATAATGGAAATACGCTTTTCATTATATATTATATAATGGAAATACGCCTTTCATTATATATTATATAATTGAAATGTGGTTTTCATTATATATTATATAATGGAAATACACTTTTCATTATATATTATATAATGGAAATGTGCTTTTCATTATATATTCATTATATATTATATAATGGAAATGTGCTTTTCATTATATATTATATAATGGAAATGTGCTTTTCATTATATATTATATAATGGAAATGTGCTTTTCATTATATATTATATAATGGAAATACGCTTTTCATTATATATAAATAATGAAAGTGTGAATTGTAATTATTTATAAATAATGAAACGTACTTTTTCATTATTTATAAATAATGAAGTATGAATTGTAATTATTTATAAATAATAAAAATGTGTAAAAAATTATATACAAATAAAAATGTACATTTTCTTGCATTATATGTAAATAATGGTTATTATTTGTTAAATAATGATTATATAACATATAATTTGTCTATATAATTGTTTTACAAACGGCGCCTCATACATAACTGGTCTTTATCTTTAAAGAACCTTTCATGTATCACATGTATTTAAGGTCTTAAATAACGATTTATTCATGTTGTTGGTCCACCCACCAACAAAAATAGATTTACCTCAAACTACTGGCTTTACAGAGTACGGTAGCACCCTTCACATTTCTCAATGCACAAGTATCCTCACATGTTTTTTTTAATGAAAAAAAAGCAATTGAATGTACCAATTGGATTGAATTGAATCAAAATAATAATCTTTTTGCCTGACACATGCCATTATGTATCTTCAAGAATGCAATTTATGGAAAAAATTAGGCACAACTACAATTATACATGTATGTCTATTTTCATTTTTCTATTTTTCCAGTTTAAAAAAAAATTAGTGTTACAAACGCTTAATAACGTAACTCATTAAAAGGCTTTAGTACTTGTTTTTTTATCTCAACAACTCTTACAGCTCTTATGTGAATGGGGGAATACGGTAGGCAGATTTCCGGAAAAATCTTGATTAAGCAGAAGAAGAAAAAAAAAGAGTCTTTTTATGTACTTGTTGGGATTTTCACACAAAAAAGAGGGGCGACATGGGCCAGTCTTTTCCCTTAAAGCCCGCCTGCACTAGTTTGGCATGGAGGGATTAGACCACCCAGCGTGGTCACTGACAGGTGGCTATCTCATCTACTCGGATCTCAATTAACATCAGAAAAAGGGGATCATGGGGGACCAAGGGGACCACTGAGGCATTGTTGGCTGTATAGAGGGCGCAAGTAGTTATAAGTAGTGCAGTGGGGCTTTAAATCAAACTTGTGCATGATTGTACCTGATTGGAGTAATATAAGGCGAGTTCTTTCTGTCCAGCGTGATACGCCTTGGCTGCTTTCTTGAAGCACTCGTCTCTCTGCTTGAAGTGCAAGGTTGCTTCTGCTCTGTAGTCTTCATAATCAGGCTGCTCTGTGGACTGGAACTGACCGTCAGTACTGTCCGACTGACCCTTTGCCTGCAAGAGAGTTGAAAGTTACGTGAGAGTACAGAGGAAGCAGGTTTTAATTTACTTAAATTTACCAGTTTACCTTATTCAGGGACTCTTTAACTACATGTACCACTCTGCTATAAATTTGAGGTTTCCAAGTTAAAAATTAAATTTTATTTATACAATAAGTTTCCTTTCCTCATGTATTGATCGACCCTCCTCCATCCCCCCCCCCCCCCTCAATCTTCGCTAATACACACAAAAAACCTAGAGGAGCTAATTCCAGACATAAAGCTATGTAGGGGTACAAGATAATTACTTATAACCTTGTACATGTCTAATGGGTCGTTGCAAGAAAGTTGCAATAATTGCAAATCCTCCAAATCAAGCGTAAGTCTTGTGATTAATTGTAAATTTGCAATTGATCGCAACTCAACTTTCTTGCAATGCCCAATTAGTATTTAAAGAGAGAGAGAGAGGAGAGAATAAAAGCTAGATCTAGTTAAGTTCTTGGATCTTGGATTCATTTCTTCCTAAATACTCCGAAGAAGAGTTTTGACTGGAGGTGGTGGAGGGTGGACGATTACATTTTGGAAAAAAGTTCTTTAGTAACTGCATTTCTAAAGTTAATTTAATTGTTAAAACTTTAATCCTAACAAAATCCTAGGTTATTTAGGAGACTACTGGGGTGGTGCAAGAAAGTTGAGTTGCAATCAATCACAACTTTCTTGCAACGCCCCATAAGTGTGTATGACAGTGACTACTTCTCACCTTTCTCCTCGCAGGAGAGCTGTCTCTTCTCTTCTCCATCTCCACCAGTGCTTCGGGGCTGAAGACCTCTTTGACTGGACCGGCGGGCTCTCGGAATACAGCATTCACCTCCCAAATGGTAGACTGAGACTCGTAGCTGTAATAAACCCAACACAACAACAGCAATGAGTGGTATTCTCGAAAGCGGACTAACTTTAGTCCATGGTTTAATCCACCGACTAAGTATGGAATGCCAAGTGTCCATATGCATATGTTTTTGAAGCTTTTTGTTTTTGTGCTCTTGTCACTGTTACAGAGGGAAATTAAAAACGAATACCTTTGTATTCTATTTTGTTGGATAGAAATCCACAAGGCCATTAGGCAATTGCCTGATTAATATGCTAATTAGGTTAATTAGGCTAGCAAGGCTAATTATTTTTCATTCAACATGATTTACCTCTGAGATTAATATTGATTGTCATAAAAAAATACACATAAAAATTGTCATTCCCAATTTTTCTGGATAAAACTAGACCTATATCAATAAATGCAAATATGTAAATTTACTAATTATATTAATTAGGCTAATTGTACTACACATACATGGAATATCTTCTCATGAATTAATGTGTTGACTTTAAAAAGTGATTTACAATGTTGCATTGCACCATTTTCAGGCTTTCTAGATAAACAGTGAGAATAAAGTCGATAAACAGTGATAATAAAGTCCATAAATTGTAAATATGAATTAGCTCATTATGCTAATTATGCTATAAAAATAAGAACCGGTGTCATAAATGAATTCCTTGTCATAGAAAACCCTTGAAGAGTAGTATTATCTATGTTTTTAGGCTTCCCTGGTTAAGATAAGCAACATATTAAATATTGCACATATCTTTATTTGATAATTAGGCTTATAAAAATAGTTGCCCAAGGTTGCCAAGATGGCAACCAAGCTGAATTTACCTCTTAACCCATCTAGAACACGAATCAACAACAAAAAACCTTGTATATAACAACTTTTCCAAGTCATGTACATGTATATGGTACAGTCTACTGGACTAATAGGCCATTTTCATAGAGTAAGCAAATTGAATACATACATCTTTGTGAAGTGCTTTGATACAAATTATTTCATTCACCCATTACTAGTAATTCATTCACCCGTTACTAGAAATTCATTCACCTGTTACTAATAATTGTATTCAGAAATTGATTGTGGAGGATAAATGTCACAAAGACTTGTGTCACAGAACCCCATAACCATTCCACAGATCATTCAGTATGTGCCATAGAGTGGTGAACTGTGACGTCATCAAATATCTATGTTTAGAATTTCTCAATTTTTTGTCTACATTTTCCGAAAGAGCATCAAAAATAGATTGTTATGATGTCACAGCTTTGGTACTCTACAATACTTGATAGAACCTACTTATTGGCTTTGAAGATGTCGTCCAGTGCATTCCTATCCACGTCAGGGAAAGCCTCAAACAGCTGATCACGCTTTAGTTTGGTTGCTATGGTTTCGGCTCTCACTGGACTAGGACTGCTCCACATCTACCAAATAAAGACAAGAAGAGGATTTGTTTTTCATCAGTCATTAGATATGGATTACCACAAAGTCTTGAATTGTAGGATCAAATTAACTCTGCAGCATTACAGGATTTTGATCCCCCCCTTCTCCTTAGCGATTTAATCATGCTGTTTTTATATTATTTTTCTGAATTGTCATTTAAACTGTTTATAAACTTACACTGCTGTTAAAAGTGTTCTTTATAAAAAATGGAGAAACAAAATGAAAAATGAAATTGCCTTTTCTCTTATTACATAAATTGCAGGCTTTTAATTACCGGTAGTCCACTTGTTAGCAGTTTACTAATTGAGGTTATAACTGTCTTTTTAGTTAATATATACTTTATAGTATTATAGTGTGAACAACCATGCAAAAATAAATGAGGGTATATAAACAAATAAGAGATAAAATGAATAATGGCAATGTAAGTATACACACAGTGCATATGTATTTAAATTTACTTAATTCTTTTAAACAGTCAAATTTTATAAGTGTTTAGATGTTAAGATTGAGAATGTCAATGAAAAGTTGAAGTACTCACCCCTTTCTTTTCCCTCTCTTGCCTCAGCTCCTCCTCAGCCATGATCTGCGCCAGCTCCGGCACTTCCACCCTCTGCACCGGAGGTGGGTACTTCCCTGGCGACCCCGCCCCTCCTACTGCGCCCAGCCCCCCAAGATTCCTCAGCCCCCCTCCTACCAGGAGCTGCTCCCCTCTCATCCCCTCCTGCCCCCCGTTGGCGAGCGCCCCGCTCGGCGACTCCGGGTCCTTCTGTCGCCGCTTGTTCCATTTGGGGGATCCCCCCGGTGAGGAGATTCCCTTGGCGGGTTTCTTGTCCCGGTGCGACTTGGCCAACTTCTTCAAGTTCTCCTCCTGCTGGAGTCTCCGGGCGAGCTCTTCGTCTAGGAGGTGACGACGGAAAGAAGACATTCTCATTAGCTTATGCATCGTGAGGCAACGCATAGGAAGACGGCTCTTCAAATTACAGCTAAAACTCACTGAAGTCACTTATGAAGTTAATGATCCTGCTCTAATTGAAATGATGTTGATATACTCAAAAATGGCAAACTTGTGTATCTACTTCAAACAAAAACACAGCTCCCCAAACTACAATGACAGATTGGAGAGTAGTCTTCCAAATCTATAGAATAAATCACCATTAAAATTCCAATCTCAAGTTCAAATAACAAAATGTGAGCACAGAACTTGCAAATGTACGATCAAAGTACATGTACTTGTTTGTAAACTGTAATTTACTACAAAGACAGAAGCAAATTGGCAAATAACAAAATTTCTTTTAGTATGTAATGTACACTCTCTGGCTCCTATTAAGGGCATGAGTCATGGAAACCATGCATAAAACAAATACAACCCTCTATTTAGGTTGAATGAAGGCCAAGCACTTCCTGTTGTCAATCCTGTCAGAGACACGGTTGGCCATTGTTCAAAATAATAGTTCAACCAAACTACATGATTTTCAAAACACTGCCTGGACGAGTGATCATTACTAACTAAATAGCTGACGTCAACTCACTATCCCTACGTAAGCTTTCGCCTATTCACTCTTGGTGACCATACATAAAACTGGGTCACAAAGCTGACATATATTTATTAGAAGTACTATTTTGAGAGACAATATTTCAACTCTGATCCGTTTATAACTTTTGTAAAGAAAAAAAGATCAATGATTAATGATTCATGAACCAATTTTAAACAATAAGAAAGATAGAATAAATATGACAGTAAAAAGTGACTATTCATAGAAAAATTATGAATGGCGCAAGAAAACTACGATTTATAAAAAGGTATTGAAGATGACTTCCCAAATTCCCTTTGTTAATTTTCATTTTCTCTGAAGAAAATGCTTACTCAAATCTCTGTCTGTAAAACATGTAATCAAAACATCTTTTTATACTGTGTAGGTCCTTCTGCATGGAATCAATATTTTCCTTGATCAAAATTCAAGAACTTCAACATTTTACACATTTTTCTCATACAGAAAGGACAGAAATGTAGTATATGGATCTTCAAACCTCCTAAATTTTATCAAATTTTTAACATACACATATGTACAGTGTATAGAAATCTGATTATTCTTCAATCAATTAAATATATTCAACATACATATGAAGTTTAGTGTATGCATGGACCTACTATATATTAGGTCGGTCCACGGTATATCAAGATAATACATGTACAATGTATATAATGTATTTATCAATCGTAATTTTAGCTACCTTTGTCATTGAAGTTAGTCCTGTCAGTAAAATGACAGAAGTTGAGCAATAAGTAAAAGAATGGTAGTCAATACAGCTAACTAATCACACGGTCCGGTCTTGTGACTTATTTGTTACCTTTCAACAGAAATAATAGATGGTACATGTACATGTACAGTGAAAACTTGACATAACGAGGTAACGATTATAATGAGGATATTGTCACGGGCGCAAATCAATTTGCATGTAATTCCATGGAGTCCCACATTTCCTTTTTTTATGTAGGGCCTGATATAACGAGATATCGGCTATAATGAGGAAAATAAATTGGTCTTGAAGACCTCGTTAATCGAGTTTCCCCTGTACATGTATATCAAAATACCAGTACATTTACATGTGTAACTCTCACTTATATCTTTTTATACATACTAAACAATGTGGAAGTGCATTCATCATGTTTCATTACAACCTCCTTTTTCCTATAATTACCAAGAAAGTTTTTTTTTCTCTTTGCCTCTTCCATTAGGATTTATTTTTTCACTACAATTACATGTTATACATATTTACAAACATACTCAAAACACAAACAATATTTATCAAGGGTGAACAATGGAATGTTTGCTGGAAATTACAACATATCAATTATTTTCTTCACTTCTTTGACATTAAACTGTTTAAACCCGTCTGTAATAGTTTGGCCAGGGGGATTAGACCTCCCTGCAAGGTCACTGACAGGTGGTTATCTCATCAAATCAGCTTTAAATTAACATAAGAAAAAGGGGATCATGGGGAACAAACAGGCACCGATTAGGCATTGTTTGCTATATAGAGGGCGCAAGTAGATATAAGTAGTACAGTGGGGCTTTAATTAGTTTTTAATATGGTTATCTCACCTCTTTGAAGCATTTCTTCCACCTGTCTCTCCTGGTCCTGGAACCTTTCTGCCAGACCGGTGGACCAGGCCGAGTGAAGCTGCTTCGCTACCTGGTAACCTATCTTCACCTTCAGGGCGTCCGGAGATAACATATCTAGAATATAGGAAAAAGAAAATCCACTAGTTAATAAGGAAAATGATTATTAAATTGAAGATGAAGATGATGATGATGATGTGATGGTGATGATGATGATGAATATGATGATGATGATGACGATGGACCAGGCTGAGTGCAGCTGCTTAGCTACCTGGTAACCTATCTTCACCTTCAGGGCATCCGGAGACAACATATCTAGAATATAGGAAAAAAAAACTTCCACTTAATAATGATTATCAAATTGATGAAGATGAGGATGATGTTGATGTTGAATATGATGATGAAGATGATGATGTTGATGAAGATGATGATGGTGATGATGATAAATATGATGATGTTGATGATTTTGATGATGACGATGAAAATGATGATGAACATGATGATGATGATGATGAAGAAGATAATGATGATGACGATGATGATGATGAAGATGATGACGATGTAGATAATGAAGATGATGTTCATGAAGGTGAAATAATAATGATTATGCTGCTGCTACCTTTTGTTGAATAACAATGATGATGATGATGATGATGACGGTGATGATGATGATAATGATGGTGAAATAATGATTATGCTGCTGCTGCCTTTTGTTTAATGATGATGATGTTGATGATGATGATGATGATGATGATGGTGATGGTGATGATGATGGTGAAATAATGATTATACTACTGCTGCCTTTTGTTTATTGATGATGATGATGATGATGATGAAGAAGATAATGGTAATGATGATGATGATGAAGAAGATAATGGTGATGATGATGATGATGACGATGATAATATTGATGACTGTGAATTGAGCCATAACAGGCACTAACAGAACTATCAAGCTAGAATAACTGGCTCATAAGCTGGTGTTGTTAATAGTAATTTGAAAACAGTTACGCGTACCTCCTGTAGAGCGTGACATTTCGAAGTATGTGAAATTTTAACTGATAAAAAATGGCTGCCCGTGGTCAGCCAACACATGCACTAGGCTCACTGAATGGCGCACGCGCAGCTCATATCTCACAGAATCCCGTAACTTGGAGTTACGAGATAAAATGAGATGATGCTCATCCTCATGGTGTAGCTTTACTATTTCAATTCGAACAATCCAATATCACAAAACTCCTTTGATCTGATCTGCATGTGGCTCACTAAATTTATCTGAATTGATAGTTGGTTCAAGTTATTCATTAACCCAGATTAAATGACAAAACTGTCAAAATGCCTTATTCAAGGGCATAATTAAAAACTCTGAATCCATAGGCTCTTGAAGGAAGGTATATAGTAAATATGGAGGAGAGAAAGATAAAGGAAGCGGACGAGAGAGACAAACAAACAGAGAGAGAAAAAGACAGATAGTCTAACAAGAGCAATTTCATGCATTTGTAACTTTTGTATCGTAACAGGTTAAGGTACCAATTTAACAATGATAAAAGAATTCAGCGGATGTAACAAGAGGCTGCCCTACTTACCAGGATCAAGATGGAATCCTACTTGGCCAAAGAGCTCCTGTAGCTGGAGAGCGAATGCAGCATCCATCTGAAGCTCCATTCCTCCAAGGTAGTCATAAACCCCCTCACCACTGTCTGTGAACTTGTCCGAAGGATCACCCACTGCAGCCTCCCTATCCCCACCAGGCTCGATGACATCAAACCCAGATTTCCAGGGTATGTCCGAGTCACTCAGCTCATCCACAGACGGTTCCTCTAAACTTGCTGCATCTCTCACAGAGTTGTCCCCAACGTCACCTTCGGGTCGTTGCTTCCCTTGCGGCAGTTTTGAACTGGATGTTCCGCTCTCCTGGTCGTTTGTCTTAGGATCATACCTGTAGGACACACCACCAGTCATTCTATCATTATCACGTGTATCATTCATGGTGCTGTTGGGACCAGACAACAAAGCTGACAATAAAGCTCCGCTTCCGCTATCCTCTTTCCCCAATTCCAGAAGGTCTTTCATATCCTTGGAGTCATCGTCGTCCACCCTTTGACTCTCAGGTTCAGGCTGAGGTGTCAATTGATCGCTGCAAAGAGTTACATGTACCCCTTCTACTTTTGCACTTGATGTTGCAGGAAGATCTGGTTTTGTTTGTGGAGTAACACAGACTTCAGTCTTCAGAGCAGGGTTAATAGTTTCTTCTCTGACTTGCTCTGGTGCTGGTTTATCTAAGGTCACTGGCAGAATTTCTGATGGTTGATGCAACTGAACATGAGGGCTTTCTTTGATCGGGGAATGACCACGTACCACATTATCCCGGTTGTGGCAAGCAGCAGCTAACTGTAGCATTTGGCGATCCTCCCTAAATGATTCTAGGGGTGGTAATTCATCATCACTGGTGTCAGCAGTCTTTGGTTTTAATAATTTACTCGCTCCGGAATAAAAATTGTTTGAAAACTCTAAGTCTTCACTGTCAGTATTCTCTTCCTGTTCCTGTTGCTCATTCTCACCTTCCTGTTGGTGAAACTCACTGTCCTTGCTACCGTGTACATCTGACTTTGTAGTGTCATTCATTTCAACGGTCACTGTTCTTTTGTCAGTGTCATTTGTCTTTGAGCTTGCAACACATGGTCTAGGTTGTGCCCTCTCTGGTGTTTGTTCTGTATGTGTTTTGAGGTCATTGCTGAAATAGATCTGGTTTGCTTGCTTTAATTCACTGGCGAACCTCTGGCTATCACTAGCTAATTGTTTCAAAGCATGATGCCTGGAAGCTGACATATCAGAT
Organism: Strongylocentrotus droebachiensis; assembly: GCA_035222895.1. Lineage (NCBI taxonomy): Eukaryota > Metazoa > Echinodermata > Echinoidea > Camarodonta > Strongylocentrotidae > Strongylocentrotus > Strongylocentrotus droebachiensis. The sequence continues at coordinate 304,739 of JAVYIG010001530.1, read as the reverse complement.
GGAACAGTATCATTATCCAATCCCTGAGACGTTGGCAGATTGTCAGGAGAGTTAACTCTAAGAGCATCATTCCTGCTCTGCATTTCTTCTTTTCCAGTTTGGTGGTTGGCAAAACTGATTCCATGATCATTTCCAGCTGCAAGTTCTTCGGCTACTACAACCTTGTTTCCAGAAACAAGATTGGCAGATGCTGCACGTGAGGTCTCTGTGACCTTTGTTGGAACTTCATCTGTTGGTGTGCTCCTGTACTCAGGAGCGCTTGCTGCTGCTACAGCTAACGAATCAAGTAATAAGTTTGTTGCCATCTCAACATCGCCATTACAAGTCTCTAACAGACCCTTCAAATCTTCGGCAGAAGAGGCCGGAAAGCAACCTTGCATCCTTGATAGTTTCTCATCCTCGAGGTTGGTCTCCTCTACGATCTCTTCGGTCATGCAGCTTTTGTGAAGTTTCACTGACACAGGAATAGGCGAGGATCTATTTTGATCATCTTCCTCACCTGTCTCATTACCACCACTCTTGTCAGTCCTGCTCAGTAAACGTGCTACTGCAGATCTGCAAACATATCCTTTAGGCAGATCCCCGGGCTCCATGGTTCCACTGATGATTCTCTGGAGGTAAGCAAAATCCTGGCCATTGATTTCAGTACTTTTGCCACATAGATTGACTCTCACAGCTGTTGTTTCTTGTTTGATAATGGGGAATGTTGGCTTTGGAATGCTTCTCGATGGATCATACTTTGCCCAATCTGTGTTTACAGAACCTGGTGGGTCAGGGGATGTTGGCTTTGGCATGCTTCTTGATGGATCATACTTTGCCCAATCTGTGTTTACAGAACCCTGTGGGTCAGGGGATGTTGGCTTTGGCATGCTTCTCGATGGATCATACTTTGACCAATCTGCGCTTACGGGACACGGTGGGTCAGGGGACTTTGGTGAGGTAAAGACTGCTGCAAGGCGCCTCGTTGATTGACCGCCGCTCAACCTCCTCGTCGTTCTTCGGAGGGATGGTGTTGAGGCACGGGAAGACTCTCTGGATTGACATTGGGAAGGGCTCATAATTTCTTCCTCATTCTTTAGAGGAGATATTGCTTCAGGTTTAGTTTTCGGTGCACACTCAAATTGGTCCTCAATTTCTACAGGAGAAATCAGAGGTGGACCTTCAACAGTGCTACGGTCACTTTCTTTATCCTGACAGGATGTGTGAAACTCTGCCTCTATTCTTCCAATACCATCTGACTTGGACTCCGGCATGCTTTCAGAATTCTGCGCTTCCTTACAGTTTGTCATAAAATTTCCTTTTAGTGGCGTGCTCTGCTCTGCATCCATTTGTTTGATGGGATTGCCACATGCGGTCTTTTGATCATCACATTGCAAAGAATCAGTTCCAGTCAAGTTGATGTTCCTGCCATAATCGGAGCAACTCTGCAGAGATACGTCTTCTTTGCTCCTGTTCGTAACATCAACACTCAGATCCATTTTCCCTGGCATGTCCAAGGACCTATCAATATTCCCTTGCAGATTTTCCGCAACTAACATCCCATATGTTTTCTCATCACCGTCCAAAGCTGGATCCTCCTCCTGCAGAGATGCAGCACTGGCAGAGGAACTTCCTTTCTGATCATCACTACTCGAGAGCCGAGTGTTTAGCAGTAGACTTTCAGTGTCTGATGCCATTGTCTTGCCAATGGTCACTTCTTGTACGAGATCTTGCCTCATTGGCATCCCTGACTGAGGCTGAGAGTGTCTGCTGCTCACAGGTGACGCTACGTGCTTCTGTAGCTCACCATTCTCAAACGCTTTACTGTTCTGATCTGTTTTGCCCAATGTTCTCTCTTTCCCGCTACTTGATGCTTGTGTTTGACTCGCCGTTCCAATATGATTTATTAATCTTTTCATTGGATCTTGGGGCAGACTTTCATCACTCTCCAGAAATCTAATTGCAGCATCAGATGGCTTGTTATGTTGACTTTTAGGAGCATGTTTTCCCTGGTTCTGCTGCCCTCTTTGAGGAGAATTTGGATTCCTCTTGTTCTGATAGGCACGATTTGGTGAAGGGGAAGGGGATCCTCCAGTTCTCTTCCCTCTCTTCGGTGATGAGATCCAGCCCTCATCATCATGTTGGGGTCCATCTCTTCTCGCTCCGCCTCTATCTCTAGGTGGCGTCCTTCCTGAATGAGAAGGGGACTGTACCTTAGAGGGACCATTGTAAGGACCATTCTTTGTTCTTCCCGAAGCCCTTGTGTCTTCTCCTCCTTCTGTCTGGTATCTGTTTGCAGGATGTTCGTTGTTGTATCTCCTGGGGGAGCCACTTTTAAGATTGTTCCTCTGGTTCAGATCCTTCCTCCCATCTCTCCCTCCTCTCTGATGGTTCCACTGGTCCCCCTTGCTATGTCTACCCACCCTCTCCCATCCTTCATCATCAATGGCCTTCTCATCTCCTGGGGCGTTGTCTTGGTGATGACTCCTCCCTCCATCTCCTCTTCTTGTTTGGCCACCCTGGTGTCCACCCTGTTGTCCAGACACCCTGGACACCCTGGGAGGTTTTCCATCCTCTCCAGGAAGATCGGGATCCTCTTGGTTAAGTTTGGCAACGTATTCCGGTGTCTTCTTCTTGTCAGGGCTATTCATGATGCTCTCAACAGTCACTTGTGGATCATAGTTCTGCAGCATCCTTGTAATCGCTACTTTGGGGACACCGTGAGAGTTCCGCCTTTTAAAATAAAGAAAAGTAAATATAAGAAAAACCAAATGCTGTGCAATGTATTTTTTACAATTCATTCACTGCCTTCATTTGAATTTGAAATGGTTTAAAGGGTACTGGTTTCAAGTTTCATAAAAGATACAAAAATAACCAGTACAAATGGTCAGACTACCATGTCAAATCTGTCTTTAAAATTTTGAGAAAATTATGTTAAGTTTCTAACAAAACAAAAAATCAAACTTGACTTGACTTTAAAAGCTGTCTTCATTCAAAGCATGATTATCCATGTAACAAAAATCATGCAAATTTTTCATCAAGTTATGTTACGCCTGAATATAAGGCATGCTAAATTTGTTCTTCGGATTTTCATATTCTCCCGGCATCATCCAGACTGGACTCACTTCTGCTACTTTTAAAACTTTTCGCCAATCCTCCACATATCACTGCTACGAATAAGAAAACGATTTGCAATAAAAATTGCCAGCATATTAAAAACAAGCCCTTTCCTAATTACAAAATACAACCACACTCTTTTTGCCCTCACATTTGAAAATATATCTTTAAGTCTGGAAAACATGTATGACATGAGATGCCCATGTTTATGGCCAGTCAACAACCCAAAGTAGTCATACATGTGTAAAGCATAGGGACTTATGCTTCACTTACATGTAGTGGGTATTGTCCCAAAATATGACATGCGGACCGCCATCTTGGATTATAATGCATGCCTACATTATAATCCAAGATGGCGGCCCGCATGTTTTGCCTCTTCTCTTAGACCAATATTATTAAGTTCAAAGTCATGAAAAGGAACTAAATATCAACAAACATGGTCTACAACAACTCCAAATGACAAAATAATCCCAGCTATGAATTTCTTTAAAGCATTTGATAGCCAAAAACTTGAAAATTTTCGGCATTTAAAAAAAAAAAAAAAAAAATTATTATCCGATCACACGTGATCAGCTCAAGATCGGCCCCCGATCCAATGATCGGTTACAGGCCTACATGAATATGTATACGGTTCGTATTAAACATAATACTGACCAAGGGAAAATTAATCTCCCACAAAAAGAGTTTAAATACATGTCCATGCAAACTTCCAACATGCGAAACCAATCCCCTTCTGATGTGGAAGTAGTGCTGTAGCTCGGAACCCAAAACCCGGACCCAGCCCGACCCGGCAATTTTCCAAATTTCTTAACGGGACCCGGAAAGGTCCGGTAACCCGGTGAGAGTTGGACTGAAATAATATTGACTAGATTCTATTTGAAAGCTACTACAAACACATCTTGTGTGACCTACCGACCTTGTCCTGAATAGAGGGCTTCATTTTGTTTATCATGCTGTCTGTGAGTCCAGACATAAGTCCCAGGTCAGCATAAATTATCACCCTTAATCCACTCCCTAAAAAGATGAAGCATAAGGCTAGCTACATGTATGTAGGCATCCTAAAAATAGCTCATTTCCCTGTCAGAGTGCCCATACAACATGCTCTACTATGATTGGTCTGTTTGTCTGCCAATTAAAAACAATGATCACATGTAAGGCACATGCCGATATTTGCATATATTTTGGAATGTGCGCGCCAGCCGGACAAAGGCTGGTTGTTGAATCTTTGAACCTTTGAACCAAAGACGTTTAAATATAATTACTAGACGGAAAACAGCACGCGCGGAAACCATGCAGACGAATGGGATTAGGCTCCGCCTCTTTTGGATCATTTGAAGACAAAATAAGCACCCGAGGCGGCTTTTTGATTGGATATGAGCCTCATGAATATGTATTTTATCGATAGTATCGTTTAAGAAACCGGATAATATATTTGACCTCACTTTAATTATGCAGATTTATGCATGACGCTACTACACTCGCACAAACTGAGAAGAGTTAGTTCATTGAGAATGGGTGAGTAATTGATTGAAATATGAGTAGATTAAGTGAATTTAGTCATCAATTTTGAAAAAGCTGCAATAGTCTTTGTGATGTACGGTAATTTTGTTACATTTGGAGACAGTTCTCAACAGATTTTGGGGGAAAAGACTAGTAAAATATTGCTCTTGAAATTGCACTTTGATTTTCATCGTCATGAAGTAGTTTGACTGCGGTTTGCCGTCATTTCACCCTAGTACTCCAGTTAGGGCCCCGAGGGGTTCCGGCAGGCCCACCCCGGGGAATTTCGGTGCTCATTTGCACCAAGATCAAACTTTCTAATCAAGTTTTATTTGAGATTTGATCGTCATCATGAATCTAATTCACCAATCACCGATTCAATTTAAATCTAGATTTAACGTTACACCTTAAAGTAATCTACCAAGCATGATTTTTTTGATAATCCAAGTGGATTAATTCTTGTTAAAATCTTTATTAGATGTGGACTCTGATGGCTTTACATATCAATATCGGTGCCATCCGTTCGCTCAGTTGCATACGTGGTGCGTGTCAACTTTATTTAGACCAAAATTATCTGTGACCATTGATAATCAAACAACTCAAAATCCTATTCATTTAGATGTAAACCTGAAACTTATTAATAAAATATATTTAAAAAACATCAACACTAGGATTTGTTTATTTAATATTTAGATTTTGTGTGGGTCCAGCGTGCTTGTCAAGTTGTCATTATACTAGAGTCTAGGCCTACTAGATCTAGACCCTAGCTATCAGTGGCGTACGCAGGATTTTTTCAAGGGGGGGGGGGGGGTTTAACATTTTGAAATTGGGCCAAAAACCTCGCAACGACTCAGCCAGCCGCTGAATACGTGGGGGGGGGGGGGGGGGAGAGGACTTGTTTTTTTGGGGGGAGTCATCTTTTTTAGGTCATCCATTAGGATTTTTTTTTTTTAAATTTTATTTAAAAAAAAATCAACACTCAAAAAGGGGGGGGGGGGTTCCAGAAAAACATACACATACAAAAAGCTCAAGGGGGGGGGGGGGGGGGTTAACCCCAACCCCCCCCCCCCACCCCCCCCCCCCCCTGCATACGCGCCTGACCCCTATTAATTCTTTTAATATATTAGAGGTTTTTTTTCTTCTCCAAATTGTGCAGTTCATGTTGATAAATCTATTTGTTTGTGTAAGAGAAGACCTCTACTAGTCCACAATTATGTTTGCTTACTGTATGTAGTCCACTTCTTCTTGTCTTAATAAACCAATTCTACTTAAGACTACTTTATATGTATAGATCAAGGCCATATAAAGCACTTTTTGAAGCACAAGTTTAATCTTCCATTTAATTTTAATTTGTACTGTGGTCCATTAAATTGGAATGTTGATTTCCACACCATATTAAAATTAAGGCCAACCATGACATGAAAAATAGCTTTTATGCTAGATCTATTTTTATTTTGTTAAGGAGAAAGGGATGCCTTGATTGTCATATTGATTTTGTTTTCTTTTTGTTCCAACAGATTGAAACTGATGAAGATCAAGCTGGAAGGAGTTAACTGATGAGTAGACATTACAGCATTTCTTATATATGCAAGATGAAGCTGAAAGTGCCATGCAGGTAAAATTTTCAGGATATTTAGCACACAAATATTAAACGACCACGTATTAATTCACTAAAAAGGAAATGGAACTAAGTTTATGTTGCAAGCGTATAAAGTGGAGGGTATATTCTATTCTAGTTCTGCACTTAGCACACAAATATTGATATCTTTCCTTTCTTTGTTTACAAAGGGAATTTGTCCTTATTTACAGGAGGTCCTGTGTGTAGAAGAACAATGTCTAATGCACATTCAAGGCACTCCATGATCATACATGTAGGGTATACACAGGACCCCTCATTACTTTTTTTTTTGTAAGTGGTCCTTTCACTTATTGAGCAATGAAGATGAAGAAGAACACAAAATAAGATTAATGAAAGTCTGTTTATATAGGATGTATTTTGGTTGATATGTATCTATTATTATCGCTTTTTAATTGAAGTACCTACATTGTTTTCTCTTATGTAGGATGATGCTTCTCTACAGTGGATGATGAAGGCATGCTGGTTACAAACCCAGGAGAGGAACAAAGAACAGATATTGACAGAATCATATCTAGAGATGTGGGCCTACTACACTTCATACGAGCAAGTGTGCTAATATACAATGTAGGTACCCTCAATAAACTATTGTAGAACACATATCATGCAGAAAGTTATAGATCTGACAAAGATATTTTTCATTGTCCGTTACTTGTAAAAGAATACTTGACTGAATATCAAAATTGTGATTTAGATTTAAAATAAAATGTCGATATAGATGAAATATAAGTCTACATTACGTATGCTTCAGTAGCATTATTTCCAGCACATTCACTGGTCCAAGTTGTTGGGTCATTTTATGTCCCATACTTAACCGAGTATTAATTAATTATGAGCACAAGTTCACAATACAAGTAAATTGTACACGTATTACTTATTTCATACCTTCTCTGATCCAAGCTCCAGCAGGCCTATCGTCAGAAATAATCTAAGATGTGGTCAGTAACTAGTCTTGTAGGAAAAATAGTTTAGGTTTGCCCACTAGAATCCAAAGTGAATATTATTCCTTCCTCTTTTTGTCAGAGCAGGTATCAGGGTGTATGTTATTAGTTGTTGTTTATTTTCTTATACACTGTATCTTATTTCATTTTTCCATTCAACAGACTTGGGTTATCATCACAGCCCTTTCTTCTGAAAACTAGCCTACAACTTAAAGATGCCACCCACATATAATGAAAGAGGACAGTAGAGATGGGTTCAAACTTGAATATTTACATACTATTTATTTATTATTTGTATTATATGTTTGTAGAATACCACATTTAAAAAAAGCTAATGAATTTATCATCTTGTCAACTTTCAAATAATTAAAGATAACTAATCATCAATGAATAAACATTAACATTTTAACAATGTCAACTACCATCTCATAGGATGAAACTGAGGGCTGGGCAGAAAGAAATTTCCTTGAAATTTGAGTGATAAAGATCTATCAGTCTATATCAAAGATTGAATTAATCAATGATATATTAATTATGATTATACATGTTGAAATTCATTTACCTCAGTCTATGGACAATCTGTATTTGAAGTTTTGTAGATTATTACAAATTGCTACTTCAAGTATTGTATGTAAGAAGGTTTGAAAGACAACCCTCTAAATGCACTAAATATGGAAACTGCTAATCATCATTGCCTTTTGTATCCAAACTGCTAATTTTAATAGAATCATGTTTTGATACTTCCTAGCTTAAGAAAACAGGGGGGAGGGGGGGGGGGGGGGGGCTTGTTATCCTCTTCCTGGTGCTGCTTAATGGACCATGTAACAGGTTGCAAAAGTGTAAACAATATTATATTTGTTATATGTTTATATTAGAAGGATTTAGAAAATGAAAACGTTTTGAATTATAGAATTACTGTTGCTAGAAGTAATGGCAGTTTTGCTTTTACTTGCAATATTGCAGTATTGCTGTGTATACCGTTAATTTCACTGGGAAAACCACCCCCTTGGTGGTTTTCCCAGTGAAATTAACGGAATACCAATGTAAAATTAATAAAAAAAGAGAAAACTATCCTTAAAAATAAAATTATAAAGGCCATGGGCCTCCTAACTAACAAACACACTTCTGTTTTGTTTTTTTTGGGGGGGGGGGGGGGGGCAACCCAATTCAAAATTTCCAGTGTTAAATTCCATTGTCTTTAAACAAAAATTATGTCAAGATGTTGAAAAACAATGTTTCACTTTCTGTCTTCAAGTTAGAAAATTTGAATAAAATGATTAACATATTTTCTGATCTCTCTGGTCTCTACATTAAAAATGTTCAAAGCTCCTGCAAAGGCTGCAAAAAGGAAAAGTGAAGATAATCCAAGTGAAATGTGGACAGTAATGGAGTGAATATGGAATGGTTGATCGTAGTTGATAACGAGTAAATGTAAATGAGTGGTAATAACAACTACGACTGAAAGTGAGACAGAAAGGAACTGCAACGGGTTGTTCAGTCAAGACAACAAACCGTTAGTTGCAGAAGATAATTTACGAAAGACAGAGAAAGAGAGAGAAAGGGAATCATTAAGGTACGATGGAATGGGTAGAGAAAAAACCATCCACTTTGCCACATAATTTGTTTGTCTAAAATAAGGAAACTTTATACATTAGCATATTTAAAATGTATAATCATAGCCAGAGAATGTGTTGCTATATGGCTTATAGCATGTTTGATTTAATAAAACATAAACAGACCCAGTTATTGATAGACTAAATAAAAAGGGAATAAGATCGAGACATTAACAATATCAGTATTTCTTATTCAATGAAGTTAAGGCCACTCCCCCATATTAAAAAACAACAACAACACAACAACGAAAGGAACTTTTAAGGTCCACTTCGCGATGCATCCTGGGTACACCAGCTGTTATACTGGTGATCGATAATACAAGTTCGAGCGCATATTTCACCTAACGGTGATCGCATCAGAATAATCCATGTTGATTCGCTGAATCACTTGCGTTGCTAGCGCGCAGCGTGATGAATAAATTACCCATAATTCCGTACAGTAGATTATTTGACCTCTCTAATTACGCTGATACGCGTATTGTCTTTTACCATGTAGTGAACATCATTCCAGTACACTTTTCGTGGGGAGCATCCTACAGAATGCATAATTCATAAGGCTCATGAATTATGCAAGGCTTATTTTGGCTTCTAATGGATCCGGACAAAATGGCGGAGCTTGGGGGCCCTGCTTTGAACCCTGTTCAAAGAAACCGCGATGTAATGTTAAACCCAGCTAGGCCCAAGCTGTCTGGCATGCATTAATCTTTGATAGGGAATATTTTGTATTCTAAATTTCTGCGACATGATAGTGAAAGAGATATATCAGATGTGAATGAATTTTTTGGGGGATCGAAAGACACAATGAAAGAAACTTAAGAAAGAAAAGAAAACATGAGAAAAACTACATTACGTAAGAAAGAAGATCAAATTGATTTGAGGGGGGGGGGAGGGGGGGGGGAGGTTTAAAACACATTCGGAAGATGAATAAATAGAATTGAAAAAAGGTAGAGATGGAAGGAAGAATAATGATGAAGATAACGCCTTTTTCCTTCTCATCTCTAAAGACTATCAACATTTCACAAACTTATCATTTTTGTTCTTTTTTTCTTCTAATCTGGGCTAAAACTTTTTGTTCAATTTTGGTTAATAATTAAGGCAGAGAGAGAGACAGGGGAATAAGAGAGAGGATGGACCCCAATAATTATCTTCAGAGAACAAATTAGCTAAAGTATTGTTTGCTAATTAAATCTGCTTGTCAGGAAGTATTTTAGTGATGGAATTACTCTTTAATTTAACTCTCTGCCGACTTCATCTCAGCTCAGCCTCCACCTCAAGCATAACAAATTTTCACATACACACTCTCATACACATTATGTAAATTTGTCACTCACTATATCGTCTATCAGCTAGGTCAACAAACTTCATAATTTATGAATAGTCTGTTCTACTGTGCCAGCAATCACTGAACTTTAATTAATGCTGGTTTCACTCTCCGCCCACTCGGGGGAAACTTTGTGATTGGCCAGTAAGCTGATCAGTCACATCACTTGCAGGCAGGGCCATTGAGATACATATACACACTTGAACACACAACACAAAACCTATGTGTGCAGTGTCTATTGCAAAGACAGGTCAACAGATGTAAAAGATCGAGCCATCATGATGTGTTTGTTTACAGTTACTTTTGACGGTTTTACAGTGATGAAAGATAAGTAGATAACGAATAATGAGCTATTTAAAAACTCTTTTTTACTGCCGGGTTTTGTTACCGAGTTGATCTAATTCTGGCTACAGTTCGGCCCGGAACTGGTCCAGCCCGAAATGCTCAACCCGGCGGGTTGGAACCCGGTAAGCCTTCCAGGCTACAGCACTATGTGGAAGTGTCATAGTCGAGGGGTTTAAGCACTTGACTTGATATTCAAAGGTCATGGTTCGATCCCCTACAAGGCACTAATGTCCTTTGGCAAGGCATCAATCTACATTTGCCACACTCGACCCTGGTGAGGTTAAAGGGTACCGGGCAGGAATTAATTCCTTGAAATACTAGAGCGCTGTAATGGCAGCTAGGCTAAAGCCGAGGTGATAATTAATATGTGCGCCTCGGAATAGAATTGTCTAGATAGAGGGCGCTATATAAATGCCTATTATTATTATTATTATGCTGCACAGCCAATTCATTCAGTTCTACAAAAGATGTCTCTGCAGATAATCCTGATTAACTTGATGTAAATGACTTACTTGGCCAATTCTCCAGCTTTGTTCTTCCAGGGGGTATCTGGTTCTCTGATGACTACTTGATATTGGTGTTTCAGTGCCTACATAGAAAAATAATAAATACATGTACTGTAAGTGACCCTTTTTACTACACCAATGGGGTGTTTCACAAAGACTAAGATCGACTTTAATTTGAACTTAACTATGGCAGGCCGTCATGCCACTGTTTGCTCTCATCTTTGACTGGCATTGGTCTCTCAAGGGACGTACATGTACAAGCCATGGCCACAAATCTACATTTTTTGATATTTCATTAGTGAAGGAAAAATTATTATCTAAAGATCATAATGGTGAGAGCAATTAGTGGCATGAGAGGCCTGTCATAGTTAAGTCCTTGAACTTAAAGTTGATCTTATATTTTGTGAAACACTCTCCAGGAGTGCCGAGCCATATATTTGTTGTTCTCTTCAGATTCAGATCTACATTTACCTGACAATGTACAAAAAGACACATGGATCTTCATTCTGGTAATGATCGGCAACGACATTCTCACACTATAAGAAACTTATGTTGCATGTTCACGACCGCAAATGAACTATATCTGTCAAATCAATTCTGTGGGAAATGTAGGAAATGTAGGATATTGAGGCAGTGAGGCCATTAAGTAGTAAAGGTAGATGCTTAGCATACCTAGGGGGGTTTCACAAAGATCCTAAGTTAAACTTAACTCTAAGTTGGACTTAACAATTAGAAAATTTAGCCCCTAAAACACTTCTGATCTCGAGAAAAATTGAATATCAAAATTGTCCGGTGCTCCCAGTAAATTTTGATAAATTTCAAATAGCGCATACGGCCATACAATAGTAGCTGTGACCATGAAAATCTCAGAATATGTACCGGTAGTTGTTACATATGATTTCCATACGGGAATAGCAAATCGGTCGATTTTAGTCAAGAAACATTGTTTTATAGCCAAATTAATATCTTGACCTTGAGAGGGAACTATACAACATAAAGATTTTATTATTTACAATTTCATCACTTTAGAGAAAGAAAATACCTGCTAAGGTTCATTGTTATGCAGATAATAAAAACAAAACAAAAATCCAGGAATGAGCTGTAGAGGTGTCGTGGACGAGGGGATATGTCGCCAAACTGTCGTTCACAAGGTCCGCGGTTGAATCCCGCCGCGGCACTAATGGCCTTTGGCAAGACATTGATCTACATTGGCCACACTCCATCCAGGTGAAGTAAATGGGGACCGGTAGGAAGGAATTCCTTGTATGCTGTGAGCACCGAAATCGGTAGCCTAGCAGAGCCGGGGTAATATTTGAGGGCCTTGAGCACCTTGCAGGGTGGATATGTGCACTATATAAATATCCAATATTATTATCATTAACTCACCATTGCTACATATGGTTTCATCTCCCATGTCATGATGTTGGTGTTGTCAACGATGATGGGGGTAGTTCCTTTCTCCAGATATTCTTGAGCTGATTCACGAAAACAAAAAATATACAGGTGCAAACATTTCAATGAAAATATACACCGACTGTACCGCTCTTTTCACCTTTTCAAACTTTTTAGAAGTGTGCGATGTACATGTATAGTTCAGCAATGAACCTTCACTGGGGAGGTCATTTCTGGATGCATCCTACTTCCTCCAGATTTTAATTTCATTTTCTGATTAACCCTGAGCATGAATTAACAAGTTTTGCTTTGTATGGCCAATCTTTATTTGCCTTAGAGATGTTTTGATACGGCTTTAAAGGGATTGGGTAACTTTGTCAATCAAAATCAAATTTTGCTGTCCTATCGGTTTGCATAACACTACAGTCTATTGAGGAAAACGAGTATGGTAAAACCGGTTACTCAAAGATTTTTACTTTTTTGAGGCACTTCATGATCATTTTGAAGCGCAATTTTGTTTAGGGCTTCAATATTACACCATATCAAAGACACTGATAACACGTAGGGCCATGCATCTCAGATTTAACATTGTGAAATAGGCCTGAGTCATGTCGGGATTTTCATAAACCGGGTCCCGACGGCCTTGCACCGATCGGGACCCGGTGTCCCGAAATCAGCTCGCAGGATTTGTCACTTGCCTCTATAAAAAGCGCATATCATCAGTATGTCCCTTAAAAGTGACCTTTTTTATCAGTCAAATAAATCAACACATGCATACCTCGGCACAGATCGGTATATTCTTCCATTTGACATTATTTTTATCCATGATTGGCGATGTTTAGTGCCATTATCGTGCCTCTAAAAGTAAAAAAACTGGAGCAAAAATAGAAAGACAACGATCGAGCCGCCATTTTGATTCATGCAGGTTGAATAAATCGGGTCAAAAAACATTAATGTTTGAATAATAAAACGGCTTTCTAAAAAGTACTCCTTTACAACATACCGATCGAATAATTTTTAAAAACAAAATAGATATTTTTTCTTTGATTTTGAACACCGCATGCTTCTTTTAAAAGCTGAAAATTACTTGGTAATCCGACAAGAAGTTTCGATACGGATAGCTGTTGCAAGGCAAGTTCAGACTAGTCTCGGAAAAATGCACAGTGCTCCTTGTTAGCTGTAATGCGTGCCAGAACGAACCCAAACAAAGACGTGATCGTAACGAGAAAAAAATCATTAAAAACTACGAGAGCACAATTGGAAAGACAACTACTGCTCAAAATTACGATAATCAGATAAATAACTTGGACAAAGAATTCAATAATCGCCCAAGAAATGCCAAAGAAATTGTGATAATCGAGGAGTAACTATGGGTACATTTTTATCGCAAGGGGCTTGCTGCAAATACTCGAATCCTTTGTTATACTGCTTTTTACCGTAGAGGGCGTTATTTGGTTTCTAGCCTCGTGTTAGAACACGAGGCTAGAAACCAAATAACGTGTAATTCGGACATATCAGCAGGCCCATTCCGATAATGATTGTACCTATAGTAACTCCTTAAATATCACTATTTCTGTGGCTTTTCTTGGACAACTATTGTATTATTCCTCCAAGTTATGTATCTGCTTACGATAATTTTGAGTAGTTGTCTTTCCAATTGTGCTCTCGTAGTTTTTAATGATTTTTTCTCGTTACGATCACGTCTTTGTTTGGGTTCGTTCTGGCACGGATTACAGCTAACTACGAGGAGCACTGCGCATTTTTCCGAGACTAGTCTGAACTTGCCTTGCATCAGCTATCCGTATCGAAACTTCTTGTGATTACCAAGTAATTTCCAGCTTTTAAAAGAAGCATGCGGTGTTCAAAATCAAAGAAATAATATCCATTTTGTCTTTTAAAAATTATTTGATCGGTATGTTGTAAAGAAGTACTTTTTAGAAAGCCGTTTTATTATTCAAACATTAATGTTTCTTTCAACCTGATTTATTAATCCTGCTGAGAGACCCGGCCAGTACTAGCTAGCAGCTGGCAACAACAACCCCATGGGGCGAACTGCTTTGCAACCCATATTTATATCAGCAGTTCGGATTGATTCAGGATGAGCTAGAATATGATTGGTAACAATTAAATACTTAAGTTTCAAGGTGGAATGATTTTAGTGGTGTGCAAAACTGCAATTTCTTACATATTTCATTATTTTTTTTGGAGCGTCGGTTCTCAAAAAACGAAACCGGGACCCGACGGCAACGGTCGGGTCCCGGTGTGATCGACCGTACCGACTCAAGACTATTGTGAAACGATGCCTTTAATTCAAACCAAAGTAAATTGAGATTATTTGAGCTTACCTCTGTTGTGATTCCAGTCGTGTGCCTCTCCGACTAGGTTACGGTCAAACACATACTTCCCTCTTACAATAAAGAAGTCATCAGTGCTCAGAACTACTCCATTTCCCTGCAAACTCCTGAAAAGCATAACCAACATTTTCTACACTCATATACGTATCTCAAATTCATTACAGTTAAAATACTAGTACAGGCATAGCATAGCATTTAGACTAGCAATTTACATTCATTGTTTTTAATACTGTATGTATTCAGATATCGTTGGATAGTCACCTTTCCTGTCTTCAGTTTGCTACTAAAATTTCCTGCATGGTATATCTATAAAGCGCTTAGAGACATTGTATACGTATTAAGTGTTATATAAAAGCGGAATATTATTATTATTATTATTGTAAAAAAGGCATGATTCTTAACTTCAGGAAAACATTTTTTCAATATCATTTTCTTTGAGAATTTTTTTATTTTTATTTAATTGTATTACTTTGTTAAAAGAAAATTTGATTGAAATGTATCATCTATCTAAGTCCCCACTGCACTACTTATAGCTACTTGCACCCTCTATATAGCAAACAATGCCTAATCGGTGACCATTGGTCCCCCATGATCTCTTTATTTTTAATGATAATTAAGAGCTGATTTGATGAGATAACCACCTTTCAGAGATCTTGCATGGAGGTCTAATCCCTCCTGGCCAAACTAGTGCAGTATGGCTTTAAATAATATACATTATAATTTGTATGTACCGGTAGGTGTATTTTCAAAGGAATACTATAATAAAGCTTACTTTGCAACAGTGCTCTTGCCACTGTTAATTAAGAGCTGATTTGATGAGATAACCACCTGTCAGTGACCTTGCATGGAGGTCTAATCCCCCCTGGCCAAACTAGTGCAGTGAGGCTTTAAATAATATACATAATAATTTGTATTTTCAAGGGAATACAAATAATAAAGCTTACTTTGCAACAGTGCTTTTGCCGCTTCCTGGACACCCCCTCATGAGACAGAGCACCTTGCCTGGTGGCAGCGGTGGGATCGTCCTTGGACTCTGTGCAGGATACTCATGCCGCTTCAGGTTGGTCTGTTGGATCACGGGCCACCTTGGTGGACCCAGGTACACTTCCTCCACGTTTGTGGAGGTCAAGGGCTCCTCTGGCGAATCTGGGAGTTCCGTTATCGTCACGTTGGAGCGTGGAACGGTAGGTGATCTTAGGCGTGGTCCTTGGAAACCAAAGATGTTATGTGGAGGATATCCACTGGTTTTGGTGGCAGTTCCTAGAGGCATTTGAGCATAGAAAGCTCTGGAGTAGCCCTGATTTGGCCAGGGTTGGGATGATTTTTGGGGAGGTTGACCATCTTTGTGATATGTCCTGGGCAATAAACCAGGCGTCATATTCCTCACAAAGAAGTGTGTTGTACCCATACCAAAACCAGGCGCAAAATTTGCATCGTACACAAAGGGCTTGTGTGCATTTTTTCCATGTAAGTTTGTTGTAGCAGGAGGAGCATTTAATGGACTGTACTGTGAATGGAACTGGTTATTTTCTACCTGCACATGACCTTGTGGTATGTCACTTAATCTTTGCTGGGCTCTGGTCAATGGCATATCCACGGCACCTTGTCCTATTTCATTCCCAAAGAATCTTTCATCTGGCTGCTTTAATGGTCTTTCCACAGAGAAAGGAGCACTCAAATTTTCTCCCCCTGGTGGGTACACATCATGAGACCTTTCTGTAGAGTTGTTTGGTTTGACCAGCTGCTGACTCTTTAACAAGTTACTCCTTTCACTACTTGCTATGTCATAACGGCTGTCTCTTTCTGGCCCATCTCCTCCGTAACTTTCTGAATCTTCCTGGAAGCTGATATGCTTATCGATGTCTTTCTCAGAGTCTTCATCAGAGGCATCATCTGTTTCGCCTTGTTGAGGGGTCAAATTATTCCAAAAGCTGACCGTTGCCTTGGGTCTCACATTTGCCACTTCATCCTTTCTATTTTCTGGGGCACTTAAAGGTGTGTAGTTTGTGGAAATATTGCTCAGGTTAGGATTAGTGCTTGGGAGCCGTCTCTCAGGATCACCATTGTTGAGATTCGGGTTTCCTTGTGGCTTCTCACTTGATTCAGCTGGAGCTGTTCGAGGTGTCCCCTGTGATAATGCTCTGGCTCCAGCATCTTTCGATTCTGTTGCTTCATATCCTGCCTCTTTACTCTCAGACTCGTTCTTGGCATCCTCTGCAGGATAGGGTCCATCAGGTTTGTCTCTTTCATCATCAGACTGTCTTGGAGAACTGCTCCCGGAGCTTCCACTGCTACTAGACATTCCTCCAACGAGTCGATCATCTGTGGCACTGTATACCGGAAGGCGTGAGTGCAGTGATTTAAATTGAACTTTGGATGATTCCGCCCTCTCTTTTTCCTCTTCCTTGACACCCACCTCCAACACCATCTCTGCAATAGCACGGAGGGTTCCAAGCTCCTTCAGTTTGTTCCTGTCCCCAGTGTCTCGGTAGGCCAACAGACCTGCCGTAACCTTCTCAACGGACTCCTCGGAGAATGTATTGCGGTCAAGATCCTTGGCCATGGATATGGCATAGTCCAGACCGTTGATTTTATGTGGCAAGCTTATGTCATCAAGACCGACACCATTCGCGGAGGACAAGGGACGTTTCACATCAGGACCAGACCCTGCAACAGTTTCACCTGGAGTGACATGATGTTGCAGGTACGAGCCATTCGGAAAGCCGTCCAAGTCCTCAGACTCGTCACTCTCTTTGCTTTTACTGTAGCTGACAAGGTCTCTAGGTCTCTCTGGCAAATGGTTCATATCAGATGCAGCGGGATTGGGTACATCTTTAGCCAGCTTGATAAGAGTCTCCAAAGCATTATCAACTGAAAAGATAAATGAAAATACTTGTAAAGATTTCTTAGACTATTTATTTATCGCTATCGCTAATACCCCAAATGCCCAGATGTTAATTTCATGCACTCATTGCCAATGTACACTGGGATAGCTTGGTGACTTACAGTAGTCTATTCTGGTCTATTTCATGTGGCTGTTTTGTGCCGATCCGGTCTTGCACCGGCCGATAGTCACCAAGCTAGCTGGATAGTTGGATGGTGCTACCTTTCACTTCGTCTTTGTTTTGCTAAAATATATCGTAAGCAATTTACTATTTTTTATTAACTGAATTGTCAGTTGGAATATGGTGCGATACTGTGAATCTGCTATGTGCTGGTTGCACAAAAAATACATGCCAAAAGCCTTCGGAGATAACCCTAGATGAGAGATGTGACTTTGGTAAAATTCCCCACAAACCCTACATAATTATATTAATCGCACTCACTTTTGCCTAGTACATTAATCTGACAAATAAAAGTTCCCCCAAAACAATTCTTTTGCTGATTACAAATCCTCAATTCACTATTGATGTACATGTAGGCGATTTAATTCTTCTGATGAAATCTCAATTAAAGAATAGTTGAATACATAAATAAATAGAATAAATATAAGTAAAACAAATAAGAAAATATATAAAAAGTCCATTAAAGAATAATTGAATACAATAAAAATGAAATAAATAAGTAAAACAAATAAATAAATAAATAAATAAAAGAATAAAAAACCCACATGAACAAAAACAACTAAATGTACTGTTTTAACTGTGTAGCCTTGTGCCTATCATAAAGTGATCTACAAGTATTGTACCTTCAAGCTTGCCTTTATTACATGTACTCCCCTGAAAAGCAAATTTTGTTTACTCTCCCTATGACAAACTGATTTACAGAAATGCGGTTGTATTGTTGTAAACAAAGGGGTCTTGGTTATCTCATTTTTCTTTTTTTGTGCCAACACTACTGTACATGCACAAATTGCTCAAGGTTTTTGATATGTTTATGATTCAATGCAAATTAGTTTTTTTATCTTTATTAATGTGAATAGGAAGATATTTTGATCGGATGTACATTTTGATTCTGTGAAAATAAACAAAAAGAAAAGTTATATAGTTGTTGGACTACACTACAGTGTAATGTACATACATCAATATCTTTTTATAAATGCATTTTTATGAACAAAGACAACCTGGTAATTACATTTATATATCGGATATCGTATATCGTAACATTCGATATACATAAAAACGTATCGTCACAGGGATTCCGAACAAAAACAAACACACTTTGATACAGTGGTACACAAAAACCCACATTTTCTCACTAGCCACCCCCAAACTATGTACATGTACATTGTGCACATGCAGACACAGGCTTTCATTTTTTTAACAAATATTAAAGCATGGTTTACTAATTAATACATATACAAAATTTGCCTAGATATTTAAATCTAGCCTTTTAAATTCACAATTTACGTACTGGGGAAACCCGATCTTCTGCACAACAAACAACACTGTACCGGAGGTTACTCATTGACCTCTGCTCTTACACATTTGCCTTTACAATACATGGGGAATCCCCCAGATGTCTCCTGACTGTTCATACACAATGGTGTTAACATAATACATGTCGAATATATGGTGCGACAACAGTGAAATACACTACAGTGTGGTGTGTGTGTTTGTGTATGTACAGATAATATTAGGCAATTTCGTACACTGTACATACACAATGTAATAATATTTAATACAATAGTGGGTTCTTGTATAGCACTCATGTCTGTTTTACATAACACTCCTTGTGCTCCATAGTTGTTGTTCTAGCTTTACATGTAGTATGGCTAACATTATGGCACCCTAGAATTGCACTACCGGTAATTGTACTACAAACACTTCAAAATCATGCCTCAGCTTGCTTCATCATGCCTCATGATGCAATATCTTCATTGAAAGTTTGAAACATACATGTATGGTAATAAGAACAGATGGGCATTGTGAAATATTTGATAATTCTCCATTCTTCACCATCAAGTGTACATGTAGTCCTACATGCCTATTCCATATTTGTTTATAAAATCATATTGTATTTCACCAGGGAAAATAATATTTAACAAATTTCTGGGGTTTTATGAGTTTAATTACGGTCAGATGAGCCTATTTTTGTACCTTATTTGTGACACAGGCAGGACACTAATTGATGCGGGGTCCAGTCCCCAGTACCTCAGGGGTTTTAGGCATTTTATAACGGTCAGACAAGCATTCAGTGGCCCGCCTTAGGGCAGCTCAGGGGATTTAGGCATTTAATTACAGTCAGATGAACATATTTTGATACCTTATTTGTGACAATGGCAGGTCACTAATTAGCGGTGGTCCAGGGGGGCGGAGCCCCAAGAAGCTCAGAAGTTTTAGGCATTAAATCATTGTAAGATGAGCATATTTTGATACATTATTATTTTGTGACACTGGTAGGTCACTATTCTTTCTCTCCTTCTTTCTATCCTCTTCTTTTTTTTTTAAAGTGTGGGTGGGGGGAGCTTGAGGCTCCTGAGCCTTGCTGTTCTGCGGGCCCTGACATATAGGCCTCTAAATAAGCATATTTCCCGTCTGACTATAGATTCAGGAATTTTACATTTTCTAACAAATGCAAACAAAAGTTTATTTTACAGTGTACTAAAAAGTGAGGAAAAAAATTATCGCATTTTAGCAAGATTTGTAAATCACTGGCATCAAATTAAAAATAAATCATGTTTGAATCATATTTGAGGGAAGCAACTGACTCACCCCAAGCCGCTCCCCCCATTAAGTACGCCAGTGCCCCCCCCTCCCCCTTCCCGATCTACACCTTGTTAGCGGGAAGATGATCTCCCCTACCTTTCTTCTTTCTCTTTTTCTCTCTCTTTCCCTTCTCTCTCTTTACGGTTTGCTGGGGGGGGGGGGGGAGGAGGAGTCAAGGGCCCACACATTTTTGGGGGGATTAATTGCAAGTGATCTTCCCTTCTTTTCTTCTTCCTCTTTTTCTTTCCCTTTCCTTCCTTTCTTGTTGATGATGGGGGTGGGGGGGGGGGGGGGGGAGGAGGGAAGGTAACAGCCTGGGAGCCAAGGCCCTTTCGCCCCCCCCCCCCCATCTCCTACTTTTCCAACCTTTTTCTTCTTCCTCTTCTTTCTATCCCTTTCTCTCCTCTTTCCCTTTTTTTCCTTCTTTTTCTTTTTCTTTTTCTTTTTTTTTTTGGGGGGGGGGGGGGGGCAAGGTCGTCTCGCCCTCCCCCCTCCCGGATTCGCACCTGCCGTAATCTTACATGTATATAACAAAATTACCCCCTAGTCTCTCGGAGAGTGCAGTGTTTGGATGAAGACAGTGACTTTACCATGTGGGTGGAAAATGCAAAGCATTTGCCATTACTACATTAGTCATTACATAATTAAAGCAGTTAGCAGTACTATAACTCCGGGAAGCTCCAACTGCGGCGCCGGTGTTGGAGCTTCTCGGAGTTAGCAGTACTACTACTAGGCCGTGTTGGTCAGACAACTGAAGGCTAATCCTGGCGATTGATAATCATAACACTAGTTATTTGGTAAACACCCGTCCCGAATGGTGTTGAATTCCCCATGCATGAGATGATGAGAGCCCACTACTTTGCGTCAGCGTCTGTCCAGATTACCAAACGGATCAGTGATCAATGAAGTTCATTTGTGATTTGCCATGTTAAACTAGAAGAATCTAGAAGACAGGTAGGCCTAGATCTATACATGATTGCAATAGATAGTCTTCTTCTTTTTCCATTGATTGAGTACAGTCCTATTTTGTAGAGTATAGTTATACAAGACTAGATCTAGTATAGATCTAATCGTACTTGATTAGTAAAACCATGAAAACAGTAAAGTAAACTAAAGATGATGATCTGATAATGAGACAACTAGATGATAGATCTACAACTATAGACCTAGTAGTAGTACTAGTACTAGTAGTCCCTGACTGAGAACAAGATACCTCATACTACAGTCCAGATATAGTTACCATTATAGTTGCAGTCCTCCATAATAATGTGAACCAAGACAGCATCTAGTTTGCCTTCAAACATATCTTGCAACTGCTGAAGACTCTGAGCGCGGGTTTCCTCCTTGTCGACCTTTTTTTTGCCTTTCCCTCCTGCGGGCCCAGCCCCAGCGTTCTTCGCATGCTTTGCATGCTTGCTGGAGGCCTCATTACCACCGCCTTGTTTCCCGGGTTTCTTCTTTCGTGGCATGTTATTGCTCATCAAACCTGTCAATTTAAGTTCCAGACATCAATACCGTATCATGTTTTTCTAACAGACAGCCATTACAGTTACGTGATATATAACGGGGTCTTATCTCATGATCTGCTCATATTATGATGGCTCAATTCCGGAGCGCGAGCCGTATGTGAACCGTAGTTCTTGCGTAATTCGTGTTTAATGTTTTAGTTGAATAGCTCCATCTCGTGACCGGCAAGAACATCGCGTTTGATTTCAGATGGATTGGTCTATCCAGAGTATGTGATTTAAAACACCTCCCTGGTCTATCTTTTTGCTTTAAAGATTTGTTATTATTTTCTCTCAAATCAAATACATATTGTACAAATCATGCATAACAAAAGTGGATACATTGTGCATTGATATTTTGGACTTAACATAAGTTGCAATAATAAAAAGAAAACAAAGACAAAAGTACATTTTCATAAACTGTTAAGAAAATCATTGTCACATATAATATGATCAAGAATAGAGAAAACTTGGTAGATTATTTTGGCAGATCCATGGATCATTCGATAAACATCATCCAGGGGCCCGATTCTCGAAACCGTCATACTTTACGGCTAACTTCTTGACTAAATCAGCGTTAGTAAGCTACTTAAACAGGGAGTTATCGTTTTTTCATTATTTGAAAATGTTATCAAAAATGTCATGTTTATACTTTGGCTTTCCCACTTAACTCAACTGATTATACGCGTTTAAGTCCACATTGTAAAATCTTCGAAGGGATGGGTAATCTGCTACGGCAGGCAAGTATATTCTCTAGTTTTTAGACCCATGTTAATTTCGAGATAAATTCTATTCTACCAAATTTGTACGCTGAATATTTAAAAACCTGTGTTTTAAAGATACTATGTCCATTTCGCAGCTATCCAATTCTGTATAGAACTTTGCAGGAAATATGAATATGTCATGTGTGTCATATCTGTGCAATTTAAAACATTAGCAGTGTCCTAGTATTCACAGTTTCACATTATGTAAGGAAACCCGTTTACCTTCTAGATTTCACTGTCAGACACTATTGAGTAACTGACTGACATATTTTTTTCCTTTGGTATTATAACATACATATAATGAGCTGTAACAAGTACATGGGCATTTGTTTACATCAATAACCCAATTCCTGTAATGGCCAAAATTAAACTGATTTAATCTTTGTGCAGCACAAAATGTACGACCATTCGGTAGAATGGTCTGGAAATCAGACTAATACTGAGGTGATTGCAATCACTTAAGTAGATTCGACAACTAATGGTCGTTATTTTCCCACTATATAAAAGCCATTTTTTAGCCTTTTCGTTCTATTGTCTTTCAACTGCCGTTGGAACTTAACCAGTTTTCATTTTTTTTTACCTGCGAATGGGACATAAAGCTCTTTACAGATTTATATTTGGAATGATAAATTGTTGTCACATTTTTTTTCTACAAGCATTGAATCTGGTTCTCCCCCCTACCCCCCCCCCCCCAGCCACAAATGAAATAAAATAATAATAATAATAAACAAATTAAATACATTTTGAAGAGTACAAAATTCACTGCCTCGTAAAAGTGAAGTTTTTTTTCAGGTAGGTCTAATGCATAAAGTTTCCAATTTCATTAATATTTTTTTTATTAATCCCAGCTCAATAAGGAACTTTCTCAAAACGAATTACGTATCAACCTATGATAAAAAAAAAAAACTTCTCCATGCATACAAAGACATTTTTCAATCGCCCTCTATGGTCCTCGGGAGCCCTTCTCGATCTCAGTCCTATTCCCCCTTTTCCTAATCTCGATCTCGAGAGTCCTCTGAGTCTCATCTCTGATGAGCCATTAATGTGCACTTTAATGTTAGTACATGAAGATTGGGTTAAAAAGGAGCGCAGATCTCTTTGCCACCCCTCCCTACCCTCCTCTCCCTGTTTCCCTAGTGATTCCATCTCGGTATGTTCAAGATAGTGGGGAAGTGAACCCACTGCGCTCTATTGAAAAATAATGATGAGTGCTCGGTGCAGCGTCACTCATTTTCCCGCCAATTTACGCAATCACCATCTTCAATTACTATTCACCTACTGTGCTCCGTACCTATCATCCATTAATCACATACATTTCACACAGTTCGTTCGGTCAGTTCTGGAAAGTCTCAGAGTCGGTATAAACAAAAATGAATCGATCGGACCGGAGTAACAAGGTTGAGTCCATATCTGAAAAGGTAACTTATGTCCAACCCTTTGTCGACACAGACATTGACGTCCGCAGTGTCGAAGATGATGAGGAGGAGGAGGACGTGCAGGCACCCGAGAAGAAAGATTCGGGAGATGATTTGGATACGTTGTCGACGATAGAGGAGGGCTCTAAACTCTTGTTGAATGACTTTCTTGGAATCACAACTTTACATGGGATCAAATATGTCTACAATAAGAAATACAGCGTTGTCCGCAGGTTAGTTCGAAATATACTTTTTTTTTTAAAGTTAAAGATTAAACTTTTAAACACATATACATGATCGAACTCGGTTTATTTGACTCTCGACTCAATCTCTTTCTCAATCTCTTTCTCCCTCATTCTACTGATCAAATTTACCTTTTCTAGAGCTTTTGTTTTTGTCTTCTATAATATTTTCCTCCATTTTTTAAATATTTGTTCTTCTCTTTTTTCTTTGTTGTATCCCCCCCCCCCCAATTTCTTAGCTACATATTTGTCTATGTATTGATTTCTAAGCATACTTTGTTCATGTTTTATTGTAAAATCAGCATCTGAGGAACTAACACTTCAACAAGCTCTGCTTCTAGTTAGTTCCTCTTTTATCGTGATATTTCCATTTTATTTAACGTTTCATTGCATAATTTTGTTGTGATATAATTATTCTTGTATTATGTTTCGCATAAGAAATTAAAAATCAAAACAAAAAATCAAAACAAAAATCGATGTGAATTAGATGTTCATAAGGAAGATTGATTAGTGTTGGATAGTATTCAGCGATCATCGTTAGAAACAGCTCTCTGTAAATCCTTCTATCACCATTATCATTACTACTGCTAAGAATACTGCTAAGAATACTAACTACCAATACTACTACTACTACTACTAACTACTATTACTAGGCCTACTACACTGTCGCTCATATAGTTGGAATATTTTTGTTTTACCCAATTTATGGAATTACTTTAAAAATAATTTTAAAATAATAGATCTAGTAAATAGTATACATTCTCAGACATTATTGAATAATAATTTGACAATGTGTGTTTTGCGTGACTGCTAAAGCATGTGTACGCTACTATGCTTATCAAATAAGGGACCTACGCCCTCTAGTAATAAATGACAGTAATGAGGATTAATGCCCTACAAAAGGGCACTAATATAGCTGACAGTACCGAGGCCATTGCTTTGTCACTGAACCATGACTGTACGCAGCGGGGGCTAGGGTAGGGGGCAGTTTCCATAAATTTAAAAAAGAAACAGAAAATGCAATAAATTTTCAATAATTTATTGCATTTTACCCCGGTCCCTAATATAAAGAAATCCTCTGGACGGCCATGCATTATGGCTCAAGGCATGGGCACACAGAGGATTTTGATTCGACGCTAAATATTTTCTCATGAATTTGGAAGAAGAAAAAAATAGTGCTCCTTACCAAGAAAACCAAGAACCGGATCAAGGGTCATCTGTTTTTTAATTGTATCAAACCATTTCTCTAATTCTTATCATTATAAGCATCAGTCGTTGCTTTGTCACCATCGTCATCACTATCATCATTATCATCATCTTCATCTTAATTGTCGTCATCACCAAAGTCATCATCAACATCATTATCATCATCATCATCAGCAGCAGCATCATCATCATCATTATCATCATCATCATCATCATCATCAGCATCATCATCATCATTATCATAATAATAATAATAATCATCACCACAGTGACCACACCATCATCATCATCACCAACACCACCACACCACCACAACCACCACCATCATCATCATCATCATCACCACCATCACCGACATCAATCATTATTTAGACTCCAAGAGATGATTCACCACCCGTGATGTTATAAGGTTTAATTGCCTCGCTGTTTGCTAGACAGAATAAACCTGTCAGTGACAGAGACGACGGAGAGGAGACATTCATTTAGGCCTGAATGGATGCAGGTGATAGACACTATTGACGGATTCAGGAGGCTGCACAACCAATCCATGACAGTTACCTTTAATGCCCCGTCTTTTATTATTAAAAAAATCCATTCCTGTCAGCCTATTTGGAAACCAAACCTGATCCTTTTTTCTCCATCTCATCTCTGCCATCCAAAATATAGGGAGCTTTTCAGCACTAAAACCTGCACATTATCATGATTATAATTATTGTTTCCAACTGTTTTACATAATGTTCACGTGATTTAAACAAAACGGCTTATTTAAACAATATCTCGAGCACTGAGCAGTTTTTTAAAAACTAAATGGAAGATGATTTTAGATTTTAAGAAATCTTCAGCACTTCACGCTCCGGCCTGCTCCATTGAGGAACACGTTGCATTTATTAATTTGCCCCCTTCACATACACGGATTTTTCTCAGTTACGAATCCTTACGGATCGCCAACTCGAAGCCAATCGCAAGCATCCGTAAATAACTCGCTGGTAATCCGTAAATTATAACTCGTCACAACTCGCAACACGAAATCTTCTTATACCCCCTTCACATACACGGATTTTTCTTACGAGTCCTTACGGATCGCACAAACTCACGGATCTTTCACGGATCCTGACGATTTTACCACTTTTACGACCGGTTTAAGAGTTATTACGAGCTGTTTGCGGTTTATTACGGATTATTACGAGTTATTACGATGTATTTACGGCAACAGTTCATGATTTGTTACGAGTTGTCACGGATAACTACGAGCAACTAACGTGTCAGTAACGACCTGTTTACGTGTTGTTACGAATAGTTACGAGTAAGTTACGAGTATTTACGAGTCCTTACGATTTTTAGCCAAAAAATAACAACTGAAAATGATGTGTTCGAATTTGCAGCTTTTATACCTTTCCCCAAATCGTAAACATTTCGTAAGCATATGTAAAGTATACGTATCTATTCGTAAAGTACTAATAACTACACGTAAAATGCTCGCAATAACCCGTATCAATCCGTAAAGCCATCGTAAAATGACCCGAATAAAATCGTAAACAACACGTAAGCACACGTCACCATCCGTAAACTGCTCGCAATAATCCGTAAATAATCCGTAAACAAATCGTAAACTAACCGTAAAGAATCGTTACAAAAATCTGTTACGAGTCATTTGCGGATGCTTGCGAGCAGTTTACGAATGGTTACGTGTTGTTGCGAGCGGTTTACGGATGGTTACGGATTGTTACGAGCTATTTAAGAGCTATTTACGGACAAATCAATCCGTGGACAACCGTAAGAAGATTTTTGACATGTCAAAAAATTTGCCTCTCCTTTCACGGATCATTAAGAGTGTCTACGAGTTGGCGATCCGTAGGGACTCGTAAGAAAAATCCGTGTATGTGAAGGGGGTATTACGATTGTCCTCGGATTGATTTTTTCCGTAAATAACTCGTAACAATCCGTAAGTATCGTATACCGCTCGCAACCACACGTAAACATGACGTAACTAACACGTAAAAGCTTAGATGAGTAGTAACATTCCGTAATATACTCGTAACATTCCGTAAAGAGCTCGTAAAATGCCCGTAAGTTGCTCGTAGTTATCCGTGACAACTCGTAACAAATCGTGGAATTTTGCCGTAAATACATCGTAATAGGCCTACCTCGTAATTATCCGTAATGAGCCGTAAATAGCTCGTAATAACTCGTAACAACTTTTAAGTCGGTCGTAAAAGTAGCCAAATCGTAAGGATCTGGAAATTTGTGCTATCCGTAAGCACTCATAAAAAAAATGTGAAGGGGGGGGGGCATAATAAGTGAATAGCAATTAAAATAAATCTGAGATTTCTTCGCCTACTTTGGAATAATGAACAACCGTCAGCATTATCCTTTTCATGCCTGAAACTGACGAATGTATCTCCATGTACTCGTTAAAGAGTCAGGTAATGAAACAAATTTGACACGCATGTGCTTGTTTGCTCACAATTGCTCTATTGGTTTTGTTTTGACATTATCAACCTGATGCCTAGCACAGTGTGATTAAAAAATCAAGAGAGAGAGAGAGAAGGGAAGAGAGAAAGAGAATGTGTGTGTGAGAGAAAGAGAGAGAGTGTGTGTGTGTGTGAGAGAAAGAGAGAGAGAGAGAGAGAGAGAGAATATACCTAAAGCCTAGAGTGTTCAAATCGATATTATCATAATCCGTTATGACAGACAGGCTGTTATACACCGCAACTTATTACCATGCAATTACCTGTATTTACAGTATTATCAAACATCCCATTATAAATGAAAGGGTATAGTGGCAATACCTGCGTCAAAATCTCAGTAGCATGCATTGGATTCGGGAGGGGGTGGTTCAGTGGTGGATCCGGAAGACGAAAGAGGCGACCCCACCCCTTCCACTTTTAAGAAGAAGCTGGGACCCCTTATCACATGGCAATCTTGGTAGGGGCTCACATGTGGGAGGGGGGAAGGGGAGAAGGGGGGAGGGGGGGGGGGGGGGGTCGAGCGGTCTATAATCCAATCTGTTCTGTGCATCACCAAAACAGCGCCCCCTCCCCGTATTCACTTCCTTTGGGCTGCTGCTGTAATTTTAGAATGTTCTTCTTCTAAAGTAGCCTTAGAACATGTTACAATGAAAGGTTGACCAATCATTTTGAAAATGCCAAGAAGCAAATCATCTCTATATGTCCAAAGTCTGGAAGTCAAAATCCTATTGTGGACCAATTTGACTGGTTTCTTTAACAATTACTTTAATTTTTCAGATTATCTTGGGTGTGCGCCATGCTTGCGTCATACGTCTTTTTAATTACGACGTGCAGAGAACTCGTAGTTAAGTACAAAGCTAGTTCGACAAAAGAGGAATTTTCAACGATTCGAAAATCTTCTATCGCCTTTCCCGCCGTCACCATCTGCAACTCAAACCTCGCAAAGGCATCGCTCATCGACAATCCGACCTCTAGAGCCATCGTTCAAGTCCTCGTTGACGGATCGCCTGAGCGCGGGTGGGACACTTTCGGGTTAAACGCAACTGACGACGCTTTCGAAACGCAACTGGATGAGATTTTGCTGGCCTACGCGCACCAAGCGTCCGACATGATTTTAGAGTGCGCGTGGAAGAGGGGATCGAAGGCGTGCGGAGCAGTGAATTTTACCAGGAAGATCACCGACGCTGGGGTTTGTTACACGTTCAACGATGGCGAGTTTGAGAGCGACGATGACGTCGAAGGCGACATTAGACTTGAAATAAACCGAAGTGGAACGCGGCAAAGCCTTTGGGTCCGTCTTAATGCTGAGGTTGATGAATACGTGTCAGCCTTGTCTTTGGAAGGGATTGGATTTAAGGCAAGCTCTTAAATATATATATTTTTTAAATAGGGTTATTACACACGCTCACATTGTATATCGGATGCAAAACATAATCCATTTTCGCTTCAAACATTGAATAATTAAATAATCATACTATGTTAAACCGATAAAAGTTAAATAATTGAATTCCTGATATAGTAGGGCGACAATGAGCACTCAATTTTAATTAGAAAGAGATCAAAATAAAATAGAATAATTCCCTCGATCCCCTCCTCTCTTTCTTTCTCTCTCTCCTGTACCAAATGCACACACTTTTACTTCTCTATAACTATTTGTCCTTGTACTCTCTGCCGATATTTGCTCCTACGACAATTTCTCCGCCGACAATTGCTCCGCATGAAGATAAATGCCCGGTGACGAATGCCCTCAAATGACACTTGCTCCTCCGACAGTTGCTCCTCCGACGATAATTATTATTGCTCGGCATGAAGATAAATGCTCCACAGTTACTCTGCCGATATTTGCTCCTACGACACTTGGTCCGCCGACATTTGCTCCGACGACATTTTCTCTTCCCCCAAAGTGCCAGGAAAAATACAAATGCTACTATGACAATAATTATTGCTCCTCCCCCAAGTACCCCGTTGAAGAAAAATGCTCCGCCGACGACAAAATTGCTCTCTGATCCAAAAGTGCATTTTCTTCTACGGGACAATTTTCTTTCTTTGAGGACCAATATTGTCGTCGGAGCCATTGTCGGAGGAGCAACTGTCGGAGGAGCAAGTGTTGTTCGGGGAGCCAGTGTCGAGGGAGCAAATATCGGCGGAGCAATTATTGTCGTCGGAGCAACTGTCGCCGTGCAAATTTCACGGAGCAATAATATTGTCGCGTTTCGCGGAGTAAATGTCGGCGGAGCAATCGTCGGCGGAGCATGTGTCAACAGTGTAATGGATTCCGCAAGATACGTCACAGCATTGCTAATTTAAGTTTAATTGATCGCAACTTGAACAAAGTCATAACTTTCTTATTTTTAATCGGATTTTGCTCAAACTTTAACTGACGTGCATGCTCCTCTCATTTTTCTGCTTTTATTAAAGGGCCACTCTAACCAAAACGGGCAAAAAAGTGACAAAAAGACATGTATAATAATTTTTGACGGAGATTCCGAACATGACAATAATTTTTCTTAGAATTCATCAATAATTCTGGAATCTAGCTTTAAAAATGACGACTCAAAACGCTCAAGAAAAAAACCCCAGTTTCTGAGCTGTATTGCACAGTAGCATATGACGTCACTGCAGGAGCCTCTTCGGTGAAAAGGAGGGTGATTTAGGCATTAAAATGTCTTTAAAAGGCAAACTGTGATATTAATTGAGAAAACAAAGAAGACATTTATCCGAAAAATAATATGCACTTGATAATTCCAGTACATTTCTGGCAATTTAATTTCGTCATTCCTAATTATGAATTACAATGAGATTGTAAGATCCGTACAAATCGGACATTCCCGCAATGACGTTAAATGCGTCATCAAACCACGTGAACGTATTATCTTCTTTCGAGGGGCGTAGCCCAGCAAGCGTGAGATCCGTCAAAAATGGATGGTTATTATCACTTTTTGGTCAATTTAGAGATTTTCTGAAAAATCAGAGGCTTGAATATTAATTAGTAGAGGTGTATTCATGTTTTAAAAGGCTATGTTATTTGGGTATGAGTGGCCCTTTAAAACCAAGTTGATATCAGGGTTGTCTTCCCTTTTTTTTAAATATCATAATTTATATTTCCATGAAGCTTCTTGTCCATCATCGAGGCGACGTACCACTGGTCTCTGATATCGGGGTCGCCATAATGCCAGGTGTTCGAACCCTTATTGCCATCAAAAAGCACACGGTAAGCACAACAATCACCGGATCCAGAAGCTGCAGAAAGAAAATAAAATAACGCACAAATCACTAACATTTCGATAACTCAATTAAGTGATCGAAAATTCTACTTTAAAGGGATAGTTGAGCTTTGTTGCAGAGGGCGCAACACACCATTTTTTTTTTTGGGGGGGGGGGGAGATAATGAAAAACTGAGTGTCAAATTTGAAATAACATACAATTTAAAGGACAAAATCATCTTTGTTTGATCAAAATCGGTTCAGAGACGGCTGAAATATCCATAAATATAACCATTTCTAATATTTGTGGGGCACCAATTTTGAACGAGCCGTTGAAAAAAAAAAAAAACGCCTTACACGTTTTGTTCCAGCCAATGCACATGTTGGCTTTTTGTGTTGGTTATAATACGCACAACCAGCCGGCCCGAGTATTGTTATTATTAATTAATTAATTAATTAATTCACGGTCACCGTATTTTTTTTAAGTAGAGCTGAATCGGTATGATCGTAATGGCTAAATTTCACACATGTTGGGGTCTAAAATTACTTTCACAGCAATTTAAGGTCCTAAAAAGGACACTAGAATTGTCATAAATAAGAATAAGAGCAATAACCATGCATTTTGAAGGCATTTGCAGTCTGAACAAAGATCTCAACTATCCCTTTAAAGCCCCTCTACACTAGTTTGGCATGGAGGGATTAGACCTCCCTGCAAGGTCACTGGCAGATGGTTATCTGATCAAATCAGCACTCAATTAACATAAGAAAAGGGGCATCATGGTGGATCGGCGGGTACCGCTTAGGCATTGGTAGCTGTATAGAGGGCGCAAGTAGCTATAAGTAGTGCAGTGGGGCTTTAAGGGACAGACACAGAACACTATTTTACGACAATGAAATGTGGTTCCCAAAACTATGAGATATCCCTTTCTTCCTTTCTTCCTTTCTCCCATTTATAATGTATAATTATATTTATGTATTCGGGCGTACCCACTACAAGCTATGCTTTTCGGGTTTCGCGCCTTCTTCCTTGTAAAACAAGTTCTTTAAATATATTTATGTTCCTACTTATAAATTGTATTGTTTGGAAGAAAATAAATGTTCATTTGAATTTGAATTTGAATTTGAATACTATTCCCATCAGTACTATAACGATTATTGATCTCTTTCTCTCTCCACTCTCTCTTTCTCTCTCCCCTGTCACTCTCTCTCTCTTTCTTCATCTCTCTCTCAAGGAGCGGAACATGTCTCATCCATACGAAACTGATTGTCGAGACGCTCCCTTGGATTATTACCCTTTTTACTCGGAGGAGGCGTGCCTGACGGAAAGCGCAACCAAGCAACTCACAGAAGCGTGTGGATGCAGATTCCCATACATGCCAGGTACGTGAGGGGCAGGATTAAGGGGGGGGGGGGGGTGGCGGCACCAGCCTTCAGGAGGGACGACCCCCCCCCTTGACTGGTCATTCCCAGCAATTAAAAAGATGGGTTCGAAGCCTTTTTTTTTTGTTGAAAATAAGTTTATTACTGGCAACTTCTAACAGTCTTCTTTTTTTTAGGTCATTTTCTTTTTTTTTTTTTTTTTTTTTTTTTTTGGGGGGAAGATTCTTGTTGTTATTATTTTGTACAAGTATTGTTATCATCCTCAACAACAAGAACACCATCATCGTTGTCACTGGCGTACTGGTGGGGGGGCTAGGGGGGGGCGCCAGCCCCCCCAAATAAAATTGAACCATGACTTATTTTCACAAGTAATGTATAAATGTTCGTGATATCACCTGATTTTCAACAAAATACTATAGTTTCTCCATTATTTCTTGCAAACTGACCCATTCCCAAATAGCCAGGAAGAGCATATGTTTGTTATAGTCACTAAGGGCCTTATAGTGGCCACTAACAGTAACACTAATTCCTTTCCAGAAGCTACTGTGCAAAGCACTGTCGGGAGATAACATGCTACCCACCACTCGGGCTGAGCATGCACAGATTTGCGAACGAGCGTTCCATACTTACATCATGTAACACTGCACATATACCGTTAAGGGGCCCAGTGGGGGGGGGGGGGGGGGAAATTGAATTCAGACAAGATTAAGAGTAGAGAACGGTACAACGAATCGTCTTCTTTCTCTAATAATTTAATGAAACGGCAAAGCTTCCGCGCTTCGCGCGGGAGGGGGGGGGGGGGGGAAAACTAATTTCACACTATGATTAAGAGTCGAGAACGGTACAACGAATCGTCTTAATCCTTCTCCAATAATTAATGAAACGTGAAAATGATTTCAGACAAGGATTAAGAGTAATAATTAAATGAAACGACAAAGCTTTCGCGTGGGAGGGGGAACTGAATTTAGACAAAGACACAATAAAACGATTCGTCTTCTTTCTCTAATAATTTAATGAAACTTGAAAGCTTCCGCGCGTTTCGCGCGGGATGAGCGAAAATGAATTCAGACAAGGATGTATTGAAACGTCAAAGCTTCCGCGCTTAGCGCGGAGGGGGGGGGGGACTGAATTCAGACAAGGATTAAGAGTCGGGACCGGTACAATGAATCGTCTTCTTTCTCTAATAGTTTAATGAAGTGTCAAGGCTTCCGCGCTTTGCGCGGAAGGGGGGAAACTGAATTCAGACAAGAACACGATACAACGAATCGTCTTCTTTCTCTAATAATTTAATAACACGTGAAAGCTTCAGCGCTTCGCGCGGGACGAGCGAAAATGAATTTAGACAAGGATTAAGAGTAATAATGACTTGAAACGTCAAAGCTTCCGCGCTTAGCGCGGGAGGGGGGGGGGGGGAACTGAATTCAGACAAGGATGAAGACTCGGGACCGGTACAATGAATCGTCTTCTTTCTCTAATAATTAAGTTAAACGTCATGGCTTCCGCGCTTTGCGCGGGAGGGGCGAAACAAGCTTTAAGAGTCGAGAACAGTACAACGGATTGTCTTCTTTCTCTAATAATTTAATGAAGTGTCAAAGCTTCCGCGCTTCGCGCGGGAGGGGAAAACTGAAAAATAACTTAGTTCCTGGCCCCGGGTTTAAAGGCTTAAATTTGTAGACATTTGGACATTGGCATTTTTATATTTGTCGGTAATAATATTGGTGGCTCGTTTTATCGTTAATCGGCGGCCTCTACACCCTCCCCCCCTCCCAATATTGAAAAAGATCTAGCGACTCCCCTGATAACGTCACAATTTATACACTCGAGATCATTTTTGCAAGTACTACTGGTGAAGTACCGGACCACCGTCTTTGTGCATTGTGCGGCATCAAAGCATAGTTTATACAACGTCTCACGACGTGACAGATCACTTTTCTCTAACTTCTAACTAATCAGAGGGCCTCTTTTTTTTTTATGAAGTGTCGGTGGCCATTATTGCGCCAAATGTGGTTCTCAAATTGCAAAAGATTCCTACTCTTGGAAGGGGTAGGAGAAAGCAATTTTACGTCATATACGCCTGAAAAATGCGTCTAATTTGGTTCTAAAATTGCAAATGCTTCTTACACTGGGAGGGGGCCAGAACCCCCTCCCAGACCCACCCCCTGCTTGGTCGCTCCGCTCCCTCGCCGTTAAAGCCTCGTTCTGTTGCTTCATCGTTTTACATATATTTCACCCCATGCAATTTTGTGCCCCCCCGGTAAGAAATTCCTGGATCCGCCACTGATGCCCATACCCCTTGAGCTTCGGGGGGCTTCGCCCCTTGAACCCCACCGGGGCTTTGCCCCTAGACCCTACTTTGAGAAACACAATTCAGCGGGGCCTGCATGTTAGAGTGGGGTGATTCGGATTTTTTTTTTGTCAGCCCCCCCAAACGTTTTTGCTCATTACGCCACTGATCGTTGTTACAGATATTATCGTCAGTACTATCATTATTATAATGTTGCGCTTTAAATTATCATCATCATCATTATTATTATTATCACTATAATCATCATAGCAATATTATTATTATCTCTATTGTTTATCATTTTTAATAACACTTGTCTTTTTCATAACAGGTCCATCTCCTGTGTGTACTGTTAGACAAATCATTGACTGTGGGCTCCATGACTTCGAAGTGGGTATGTAGATTCATGGACAAATAAACTATTATATTAGAACGACAACCTTGTCACCTAATTGTATGTTCATCGATATTTAATGAAGTATATTATGTATTCATTCATGAAACTTCATTGACGGACATGGATATTTTGTAAAAGGAACAAAACAAAAAGGAGCAAGTAACGAGAAAGAAAATACTTTCATGAAAAACAAAAATCGATGATTAATATTTCTGTGAATATTAATTAATCAGTGGTATCCTAAAAATGGGCATGTAGCTAATGTGGGCTCTGCAGTCATTTCTCCTGCAAGAAATGATGTAAGATTTCATGAGAAAATCCTTCAACAGAATCGTTTGGATGGGGAGATGTAATACTGTATTCAAAATCATCAACAATTTTTAATTTTTTTGTTGTTTGATGTTTGTTTTGTTTTGTTGTATTTTGGGGCTATATTTTTTTCTTCTTCTTCACCTCTACGGCTGGCTGTGACCTTGATCTCCAAGAAGATTCAAACCTAACCACTTCCCACTGTCAGAGGGCATGTTATACAGAGCATTTCCAGATGACCATGAGCTATTTGAAAGCACCAGGAAAGGACGACTCACAACGGCTGCAGAATCAGTTTAACTGGACTAGAGATGATGTTACGTAAGTTAAATACGTGATCACTGCAGTCTAGCGTGGGCCTATGTATTGGGGGGGGGGGGGCACTGGTCAAGTTATTCCATTAGAACATGATGAAATATAATGGAGCAGAGGACGGCATGGTTACTCCCTAAACGTTCCGTCAGTGGCTCTGACTATATTCGTCATTCAACAAAACATTTAGCATTCTAAAGAAAAAAAAGAATAAATATTTTAAATACGACGAAATGCATAATAGAATATAAACTACCTCATGTATTTATCGTGTGTTTATTCAGTCACATGTCTTTATGAAAACTGACAAAATCTTACGGTTTAAGAAGGGTTGATTAATTTTTTTTGAGTGCACAATTAAAACCCGGTTTGCAAGGGGGCAATGTTTTTTTTAAATTATTATTAATGCCGTTCGGCCAACGCATAGTCAATGTTACAAAAGGTTACAATTGGGCTATTGCCCTCGGCACGCCTCGGTCAATAGCACAATTCTAACCTTCCCTTGAGCGTATAAAAACAACTATTTCTCTCAAAGCAGTCATTGATACTATATTACAGCGCAAAAAAAAATAACAATAAAAGGGGGTCACACTCCAAAAAAGGAGAAAAGAGAAAGAAAAAGAAAAGGCAGCATAATCAAATATTCAAACCATGGATACCAAATAATGATCCGTATTGTTTTTCTCTTAAATAGGAGCAACATCGCAGAGGTCGAGATTTACTTTGCCGATATGAACGAGCATCATACCGAAAGCGTGGCTGCCTACAATTTATCCGATCTGTGGGGTAAAGTAGTGACATATTAAGGTTTAGATTATGTATATTCCGCTGAAGTTGAGTCAATGTATCTCAGCGTTATGAAAGAGAAATCAAAACCTTTTTAGCATTTTGAATTGTGTGAAGCATGAAAATATTATGAGTTATTATGAGGTCGTAAAAGAATTTGACTAACAATTCAGAAGTTCTGAATGTTTGTTGATTACCTGTTTGCTTTTTGTTTGTTTTTCTTTAACTGGAGAGGTGAATGACAAAACCAGTTGGCATCAAATGGGCGGGGGGGGGGGGGTATTAGCTCTTCTTTTCTAATCATTCATCTCCGCATTATTCTCATTGAATGTACTACTTTTCCTTATTAGTTGGTTTATTTCATATTTCATCCTTCATATTTTCCTTTCATTTTCCCTTTAACGTATCGTGGTCTATAAAGTGGATACGTCGTCGAACTGTGGATCACATAGTTCGCAGTATAGTCCCACCGCGGCTCTAATGTCCTTTTGGAAAGACATTAATCTACGTTTGCCACTCTCCACCCAGGTGTTATATAATGAGTACCCAATAGGATGCGAACGGTAGTGTGGTTATGTTGGATTGGCATGTGTGCGCTTGTGAAATGGCACCTGGCCGGAATAGGAATACTCCCAAGGGAGCGGAGCCTGTGCATTATTATGTGCGGATTTGAATTCAATGTAAAGCGCTTAATAAAGTAGGATGAAGTGCTATACTAATGTGACTATTATTTTTTGTCTCTCACTTTACCTAGGTGATCTTGGAGGGCTCATCGGCGTTCATCTCGGAGCCAGTCTCCTCACAGTCTTCGAGTTCGTTGATTACACCTTCGTCGAGCAGGCCCACAAGATCCTGTACATTCGCTTCTACTGGAGGAAACTCAATTCATTTTGTAGCCGGCATAAAAAAGAAAAAGAGACTAGCACTTGACACATGGCGTACCTAGCATAGTCATGTATGATGGAGGCGGTGAATGCCCACCCCTTCGTTTGAAAGCGATTGGATCTAAATTTGTATTTTCCTATAAGCTTGCAATAAATAGTAGATAGGGCTCTAAAGTTTTTTTCCATGAGGGGGGAGGGCTCGGATCGTCCCCGATATGCCCCCACAACTTGAATCGCTCGACTCTGCACTTTGTTCAACTTATGTCCTGATGATTTTTGTTGTTTTGCATTCACTAGCTATAGTGTAAACATACAATGACATCTTTGCTGATGCCTAATACCTACGGCTTTCGGTATTCTACTACATAATTATAGTAATATTATTAAAATTATTATTATGCAAGGGAGCGTAAAGACCGAGCAACAAAATTGATATTAGATTAATGGCACATAACATAATGTTTGATTTATGATTAATAGTCATTGTTTGCATTTTTTAAACTTGCTGAGGGACGAAACTCCGACCCTTTTTTCGGCGGCTGTTGGTGTACCACCCCCTCACCCCAAAACCACCCATGGAGTCCACATTAACCCCTTCCTTGGTAATGTGTGAGGGGGGGGGGGGGTTCTTTTCTTTTCATTTCTTCTTCTTCATTTTAAGTCTTGAAATGGCTTAAAGATGCACAGAAGAAAATAATGTACAATCTTTAGGCAGGGATTTCCTGGCCTTACCAGAAAAATTGAAATTCACGGACAGAAATATTTCAAAATATGCGCTAACGGGACTCTTACCTCATTTAATCGATAATTCTAAAATATGAAACAAATCAACCACTGTTTTTCTTATTCGTTATTATTATGAATTTATTTATTATTATTATTATCATTTATATATATATATATATATATATTTTTTTTTTTTTTTTGGGGGGGGGGGGGGAGGGGGAATGAACAATTTTACGGAGCGCTTATGCCCCCCCCCCAGCCCTCGCCCCCTCCCTCAGAAATGCATGTGTGTATAAAATAGTTTTTTTTACTTTGAGTCTGATAATAATATAAGCCTGACAATTCTACAACATTTACAATATATAACAATGAATATGAATATAAAAACGGGTACACATAAAACAAAGTTGTTACCGATACAATGCAATCGTATCAAAATAGGAAACAGGCTTATCAAATAAACATATTGTAGGTTCATTTTATTTGACCCAGAATTCTACGAAAGGAAGAATCAATATACAGTGTGTCCCGAAAAAAACTATACACTTTTGAAATGGCTGCCAAATAACAAATATATGATTCTAGGGGGAAAAGTTATATATGTATGGAAAGCTCATATACTCAACTTTCATATAACACCAAAAGTTGCGAAAATAATTCATGCTCGGGTGAGCACTGCTCACTTTTGTAAAGGGTATGAACATTTGGTTGCGCAGGAATTAGCCTTCCAATTTGTGAGAGGTAAATCCTTTGGAGCTTACCGAATTGAGGATGATATGACCAATTTATGATCAATTGTGATAAGTTTGGGTTTGCTGAGTGAAATGTTTGGTTTATGGGATTAACATTTTATGCATGAGTTAACAGGAATTGCATTTTTTATTGTAGCACTGTAACTTCCCTGGTAGACTCAGTGGTGTGTTCATGGGAGTCAGGATGGGGTGATGATACATGTTGTAATTTTCATGTTACAAACTGTTATTCTCTTACATCTGTGACTTTGAATAAAAACCTTCACCCCACATTTCAATTATTGTAAGATTAGTTGAACATCTCATTGATTTACTCAATACCCAGGTAGGGATAATGTAAATTGAATATTCAAATACGGTTTGTTGACAAAAGGAATGTCCAAGATGTCGGCTACTTATTCTTCAGGTAAATAGTAACTGAAATGTGGGGTGAAGGTTTTATTCAAAGTCACAAATGTAAAAAATAACAGTTTGTAACATGGAAATTACAACATGTACCATCACCCCATCCGGACTCTCATGAACACACCACTGAGTCTACCAGGGAAAGTTACAATGCTACAATAGAAAAATAAATTCCTGTTCCGTGCATAAAAGTTTGGTTTAATAAACCACGAAATTCACTCAGCAAATCATGAATGTATCATATCACCCTCAATTCGGTAAGCTCCAAAGGATTTACCTCTCACAAATTGGAAGGCTAATTCCTGCGCAACCTAATTTCCATACCATTTACAAAAGTGACCAGTACTCACCCAAGCATGAATTATTTTCAAAACTTTTGGTGTCATATGAAAGTTGAGTTTATGAGCTTTCCATACATATAAAACTTTTCCCCCTAGAATCATATATTTGTTATTCGGCAGCCATTTCAAAAGTGTATAGTTTTTTTCGGGACACACTGTAGTTTAAACAAACTAAAATATTACAAATATTCGCAGTAATCACTGGACTTAAATCACAAAGCGTTGTTCCAGCGATAGCCATTGAAGGGTATCGGACACAGCTACATGTAGGTTATAGATAATATGCTACCTAATATTGTTACTGTGCTCCTTCAAATTTTAGACGCAAAATGGGAACCGACGAATGGCAGAGAGAGAGAAAGAGATAAAGACATTTATGTATATTTCAGATGTGATGTTCGAAATTCTTTAAATATTTTTGTCTTTCATTTTTGCGAAAATCTGTTTGTATCCATATACATGAAAATTAAACGTCCAGCACCTAATATACAAAAACGCGTCATATGTGACTTTGTTTTTTGAAAGGTGG
The DNA here is from genome assembly GCA_035222895.1 of Strongylocentrotus droebachiensis. Taxonomy (NCBI): domain Eukaryota; kingdom Metazoa; phylum Echinodermata; class Echinoidea; order Camarodonta; family Strongylocentrotidae; genus Strongylocentrotus; species Strongylocentrotus droebachiensis. Next base: position 264,479 of record JAVYIG010001530.1, on the reverse strand, counting down.
TTGAAACAAGATTAAAGGCGGGACTATATACTAGACTCCCTTCTGATACGGGAGAGTGAGAAAGAGAGAGACAGCGAGAGAAAGGGGAAAGGGATGGGGGGGGGGGGGGAGTTGAGAGGTCCGATCGAGATTAGGAAAGGGGGGTAGGGGTAGAAGACCGAGAAGGACCCCCGAGTACCATAGATGGCGATTGAAAAAACTGAGAGGGGCAGTGTACAGCGTGAAAAGTAGTGGTCCGAGGACTGATCCATGCGGAACACCATAGTGTAGAGAGGCTTCTTCAGATACGTATCGGGACAATATTACCCCATGGACATTCAGCCCCCGGAAAATTACCCTCGGAAAATTACTTTCAGGGACAATAACCTCCGGAAAATTACCCCCTATGATTATCATGAGGGCCTTCTTGCCATCGATTGATCTAAGGATGTGATGTGACACTATGATGTCTCTTATATGCTGCCTGCAAGAATAATTTCATGGGGACCCTTTAAGTATCCTTGAAGATTAGCTGTCAGTCGTTGAGCAACAATCTTCCCGGTGACTTTGGCGAGAAACGGCAAATTGGATATAGCCTTAGCCGCAATTCCACCGGATTAGAAAAAGTTTTAAGGCTTCAAAAAAATATTAAAGTCAATAAAATTTAATATTCCAAACGTTAAAACACATGTTTTAAACTGTTTAGTTTACACATGTTGAGATATAATTTATCTCAAAATTAATACATTATTGGTTTTGAGAGGGTTGCTTATCGAACTGGGTTTTAATTTAAAAAAAAAAAAAATTATTTGTTTTCATAAAATTGGACACTTAATGCATTAGGCTGACATGAGAAGAAGTACATTTAGGGATAAATCATACAAATAGAGGTTTTGAAAAATGAGTGAATCGTGTTATTCTGTTGATCAAGTTTATGGTTTATCGCAGTCGGGAAAAAAGAATAACAACCTCTACGACAGAAATAAAAATGCTTTTAGAAGTAAAAGTCAAGAATACAAATTGGAAATCGATCATAACTCCATAGGAATTCACCATCGTAAGTGGGAATTTTAAAAAAATAAAGTCGTTTTAAGCTTTGATACTATATTCATAAAGTTTTTTAAAAAGGAAGAATGAAGAAAAATGAGAATGTCATAACATGTTTATTGGACGCCAAAAAGCTATTTCTTTTCTTTTCTTTTGTTTTTGGTTTGTACTTTCTCTTTCTCTCTGTTTTTGTGTTAACGCCTAGGTGTAAGCTGATTTGTTTGTTTGTTTTTTCTGTCTTTTGCATAGGTTCCAATTCATGGGTGTTAGATGCTCAAGGTGTTAATTTTCTCATGTGTATTCAATATGAATCAAAGGAGGGAAGTCCTTCTCGTCTTGCTTTAGGCCTAAAATAATAACTTGTTGTATTGCCCTTTGCGACCGACCCAAAAATCTACGGTCGGCATTTTCATATATTAAAAAAAAAATAATTTTAAAACGTTTTTTAGATTTGTTTTAATTAGTGAATAACAAAATATGTATTTTGTTAGTTTAAATAAGATATAAACGCAAAAAATCAAATTATGAAAAAACAAACAAACATATTCAAATCTGAAAAAATATCGGCCCAAAGAGGGCGACAAAAAAAAAAACTTTACCGACCGACCGACCCATGTTTGGGCACCTAAAGGGCAATAAAACAAGTTTTTATCTTAGGCCTTACTTTAATTCGGCACTTGACACCATCAATCACAAATTTCTGTTTGATCGTTTGCAACATCGTTTTAGCCTAGATGGTGTGGTTTGGAAATGGTTGACCTTTTATCTGTCTGAAAGATCTCATGTGGTGAAGGTAAAGGACGCACTATCCAGTCAGGTCAGCAATCAGCGCGGAGTACCTCAAGGTTCGGTCGTCGGGCCACTACTCTACACACTGTATAGTGCTTCTATTGCTGACATCGCTTCTTCTCATGGACTTAGTTCGTTGTTATATGCAGATGATACACAAATTTACGTGACTTACCCCGGACTAATCAGCAGGTAGCCATCATGAAAGTTAATAACTGTCTGAGGGACATAGTTTCAAGGGCTCATATTATCAATTTAAAGATCAATGCTGACATGACTGAGCTTATTCATCTCTCATCATAGTCTCATCGTTGAAACCTGCTTCTGTAGTATAGTTAATGGTCTAAATGTCGTTTAAAAAGCAGGAGCGAGGAACCTGGGTGTACATGGATTATAAACTGCAACTTCAAGATCATCTTAAGATGACATGCCGTTTAGCAATGTATGCAATTAGACAAATTTGACAAATAAGAAATTTACTTGATAAGAAAACCACTCAGAAATTAATTCATGCATTTGTTTCCTCTAGGATTGATTGCTGTAATGCTCTATTGTTTGGTTTCAGAGGCGGCCGAGCGACTTTCAAAGTGGGGGGGGGGGGCACCAACAAAAAAGGGCACTTTCTGGAAAAAAGGGCACCTACAGTGGGAAATCTCAAAGCGAAAATATATACAATTTTTAGACATTGGTATATACCCCTACATTGTGATTACATTATCAGGGATGATTTCAATATTTGTTTCTCTTCATACATCATACAAGATATCGCTAGAGCATCAATCTTTACAGTTGGGTGTGATGTCTGAATATGCATTTACGAGCGAGCGAAGCGAGCGAGAACATTTTTAAAGATCTGTGAGGTCGCAGTGCGAAAAATTACATCTTATAAAGAGGAAAAAAGCCAATCGTGATGGGGTTATAAGCACATTCTCATAACGGAAGACGTTTGATAAGTAACATAATTATATAATCTTTAAATGCGAGCGAGCGCAGCGAGCGAACTTTGGGGGAAACTGCTCTTAGTCGCTTTAAATAAGGGGCACGTTTAATGATTACATGAAAAGGGGACAATTATCGAAAGGGATAAGACACTTATTAGAAAAGAAAAGGAGCACGTGTATAAGTACAAAGGATAATTATAAGAGGTGAAAATGAGGCATTTTTTCACTTGAAAAGAGGCACTCACCAGTGATGAAAAGGAGGCGTTTACGAAAATGGGGAATAGGCATTTGTTGACGGAAAAGGGGCACCCATCAGATTTTAATAGGGTCATTTATAAGAGGTGAAAAGGGGACAGGTCCCTTATTAGAAAGGAAAAGGGGCACGTATCATTATTAAAAGGGGAATTATCAGAGTTGCAAAGGGGCACTGACCAGATATGAAAAGGGGCACTTATGAAAATGTAAAAGGGGCACTTATAATAAAAGAAAATGTGCCTTTGTTGAATGAAAAGGGGGCACCGTTCAGATGTTTAAAAGGGGCAGTTATGAGAAGGGGAAGGGGAAGTTATGAGAAGGGGAAGGAGCTCTCTCTTTTTAATGGGGGCACTTATCATAAGGAAAAGGGGCACTTATTAGAAAGGGAAAGGGAAAGTTATGAGAAGGGGAAGGAGCTCTCTCTTTTTAATGGGGGCACTTATCATAAGGAAAAGGGGCACTTATTAGAAAATAAGAGGGGCACATGTTAAAATGAAATGTGCGCTCATCCGAGTTTAAAAAAGGGGTAGTTAATAAAAGGAGAAGGGGCACTTCTTACAAAGGAAAAAAGGGGAAGTTGTCAAAGTAAAAAGAGAACCTCTCAGTTTTGAATAGGGCAATCATCAGAGGTGAAGGGGGCACTTATTAAAAGTGAAAAGGGGCACTTCTCGTACCTGAAAAGAGGCACTTACTAGAGATTAAAAAGGGCACTTATTCAAGATAATTTCAAGATTCATGAGAATGGAAAATGAACATTTATTGCAAAGGAAAATGGGAACATGTCGAAGGAAAAGGGGCACGTGTCAAAAATAAAAAGGGCACTCGTCAGAGGTGAAAAGGGGAAAGGGGCACTTTTACTAAGTAATAGGGGCACTTGTCAAAGTAAAAGGGGCACCTTTCCGAAGTAAAAGGGGCACTTCTTACAAAATAAAAGGGGCACTTTTCCTAAGTAAAAAGGGGCATTTTGGGGGTATCTGAAAAAGTGTGGGGGGGGGGGGCACTGTGCCCACTGCCCCCCGGGAGGGCCGCCTCTGTTTGGTTTAGCCGAGAAAGATATAAGAAAATTGCAAATTGTGCAAAATAGTGCTGCAAGACTTGTTGAACGAGCAAGGGAAAGAGATCCAATAACACCTATGTTGACTCGCCTTCATTGGTTACCTGTAAAAATAAGAATTGTTTATAAAGTTATTATGCTGTGTCACAAGGTAATGATTCACAAATCCCCGACTTATCTTCTTAAAATCATTTCTTCTTACATACCCGGTAGAAATCTCCGCTCCTCAACAAAGAACTTGAACTTGAACTTGAACTTGATATCCTGACTATCCCTACCACATCAACCCAAACGTACTGGTTCTCGTGCTTTTTCAACGGCAGCGCCTGTCTCGTGGAACCAACTTTTCTGACCAGCTCAGAGTTGTTGGGAGCACTGACAGCTTTGGGAGAGCACTGAAAAATTGTTTGTTTTCGAGGGTTTCCTAGAGAGCTGCTTTGTCCTTTTGCTGGTTAGGAGGTTGGTTCGACAGATGGATGTCATGTCATAGAGATTTACTTAGGTGTAATTATAGGTGTATATTCCCATGAATATTTTGTGTTATTTGCTTAATAACTACTTTGTTAATTATTTTGTTGTATATTTATATATTCAAATGTGTCATAATTGTAAAGCGCATAGAGAAATTTCCAATGTATTATGCGCTTAATAAATTTCTCTAGTATTATTATGTCAATTTGAAGTGAAATCTTAAAATTCACTATAATGATGTTGAATTGTTCAAATGAGTCGTATGTTATGTGGCTTTCATTTATAGTATGTAATTATCAATCTTTGTTGAATATTTATCAAATATTCATTTGTAACACCTGTGAATGATGGAAAAAAAATATCACGTAGAAAAATAAATAATAAATGTTAGTTTGCAGCCATAAACCTTTTGTCGAAATCGTGCAAGATAAATGCATCTCACGGTCATGATGAGACTATTGATTGTGGACATAATCCTTTGTCAGGGTCATGTTCTATTGCTATGTCCTTACATGAATAATAGATGAGAATCTTTATGGAGAGTCAAAATGAATAGCATAATTATCGACTAAATTGACACACTCGTGCCGTGGTTCCTCAAAGGGTCTGTTTTGCACACTACGAATACATGAATAAGCGGGCGTGGTGAAAACGCGGGGAATCCCCGTTGGTTTTTCCACTCCGCACATAACTACAAAGCATCGCTTGTATCTTGCTCTGAATAGAATACTGTAATACAGTCCTGGAATACAATTCAGCAGAGTCTACAGCAAAATCAACTCTACAGGGACAAACAAGCGAATCTTCAATTTCGAAATCGTTTAGAATTAATAAATATTGAGAGTTTTATTCGCATCATTTCAAATTTGCATATGCACAAACTAGTCAAGGCGCAGTACAACTCCTCAAAATCTTTTTGAACGGTTCATATTCTACAGTTTTCTTCATTCTGAACGCATGCACGAAGTTCAAACTGCGGTTATTTCTGTTTGTCTCCTGAAGTGATCTAATTTGAGAGCTTTGGTTTTCCCCGCCGTCTGGAAAAGAACCTGAATCCAAGTTATAGGCCTACTGGTACAAGAGACGTGTTTCGCAATACAGTCAGATTCTATCCATCGAGGGATCCCCATGAGTCATTCCAAGACCTCTGACTAGGACTCAATCGATGGCTTAGTTAGCTACCTAAACTCGACAGTTGATTTTTCGGTTCTTGTCTACTTCTCAACAGAAAATCTGAGCACTTAGCGAGGTTTTTTTCCATACTGCTCGCAACAGCTCTTTCTCTTGAATCAGTTAAGTACTTACGCGAACACCAATCGGTTCGTTGTGAGAGCTTCTCATCCGCAGCTAAATCCCCGTATCCACAAGCTTCACAAGCTTAGGACCAAATTCTACCGACCACCCTCGACCACCGTACCGAAGATGGACTCTGAAGCCCACATGGGTGACATCGACAGTCCCGCCTCCATCTGGATCCCATCGTCGGCGACGGGGAAGGAAAATCATCTCGACCGACATCACAGCTGCAGAGGACAGCTTTCGAGGAAGCTGAGTTCCCGCTCGAAACAACTTAGTACTTGTAACGCCGCGACCGCCTGCGCCATCGCAGTGTGTTTCATCGCGGCGATTCTGGCGTTGATCATCTCCTGCTTTACCCTCGATATGTACGTGCACAACCATGGACTGGGACCCGAGATGAACATCGTCGATCCGGTAAGTTAAGAGAGTGAGATAGAGAGAGAGAGAGAGAAAGTTAAAGTTATAAGGGAGAGCGCGAAAGGAGAAAGCTATAAAGAAATAGAAAGAGAAAGTGATAATATAGAGAGACAGTGAGACAAACATAATTATGGCAGAGAGAGTGAGAGATAGGGTAAGAAGGAAAGAGAGAGAGAGAGAGAGAGAGAGAATGGGTTTTTTTTTTTTTTTGGGGGGGGGCGTGTAAGAGAAAGCCTGAATGGGAGGCAGAGTGTGAGAGGGTTTAGAGGATTGACTTGTAAATCACTCTGTTAAATACCCCCCTCTCTTTTGGTTGTCCCCTTCTCATGTAGTATCCAGAAAGTCGGCATGGTACTTCACCTCTACCCCCATTCGATGGTCCTCAAACAGCTATGCCACCACCATCATACGAGGGAGCAGCGAAATCAGCGGCTTACGCTCACATTGTCGGTACAGACAATGGACCGAGAGGAAACGATAGGCGACTGGGTAAGCAATAAAGAACAAATACTTTGTTTCATTTTTGTACTCTAATCCTTTGGCAGTTCTTTAGTCTTGTACGTTAACTCGATCGCAAACTTTATAAAATGGGAAGGAATGTACTATAGGGTATTGGAATTGCTCTTGTCAATTTCTTGAAAGTCTTTGTGACTCTGTTTGTTGTGTATCATGTATGATATCTAAACTGAATCAAAATCTAATTAAAGTCTGCATCTTGTAGCCTACTTTATTACTTTCCCTTTGTTAATTTTCTCCTCAGTCGGTTTATTGTGAACTATAAGCATACAATTGTAAATTGATAATAATTATAAAAAACAATAAACCAACAACGAGCAAACGAAGAAAAAACATGAAAAAAATTGGCCTATTGGAGGAACATCTTCTAACAGTATTGTGGAAAACCAGGGATGTAAAAGGGCCACTGTAACCCAACTAACATAGCCTTTCAAAAAATGAATACACCTCTACTTCTTAATATTCCAGCCTCTGATTTTTCAGAAAATCTCTAAATTGACAAAAAAATGATGATAACCATTCATTTTTACAGTTCTTACGCTTGCTGGGCTACGCCCCTCGAAAAAAGGTAATACGATCACGTGGCCTGATGACGCATTTGACGTCATTGCGGGCATGTCCGATTTGATAATTTCATAATTAGGAATGACGAAATTGCCAGAAACGTACTGGGATTATCAAGTGCATATTTTTCTTTCGGATAAATGTTTTTGTTTTCTTCAATTTACATCATAGTTTGCCTTTTTAAAGACATTTTAATGCCTAAATCACCCTCCTTTTCACTGGAGAGGCGCCTGCAGTGACGTCAAATGCGTCATCACCGAAACCGGGCTTTTTTTCTGAGCGTTCTGAGTCGTCATTTTTAAAGCTAGATTCCAGAATTATTGATGATTTCTAAGAAAAATCAATGTCATGTTCGGAATCTCCGTCAAAAATTATTCTACGTGTCTTTTTTCCCCTCCATTGTTTAGCCCGTTTTGGTTAGAGTGGACCTTTAAGTACGAGAGATATGAGCTCTATACAGGAAAACTGACTATCATCATCAATTATCATCATTATTATCAATTGACTGTAAACTTTTCCAAGATTTGCCCTTATTTATAATACTTTTGTATTATTCTATTTTCTTTTATAAGAATGCTTAGCTGAATGGAAAGTAAACGTAACACACAACGTGAAATTCTTGGACAGCTATGGCATTGAGATCGTCGAGTCTGGTTATTACTACCTCTACACTCAAATCTACTTTAGTGATTCGGAAAGTGGAGCGACAGTTGACCCCTCATCTCAGCAGGCGTTGCCCATGGTAACCAGTCCTCACAAAAAACCTTTCTCGTCCTCTTCTTCCTCCTCGTCCTCCTACTCCTTGTTACCTCTTCTTATATCGTTTCATTTTTTTTTTAAATTCTCATGACTTCAAAGATCGTTGTCGAAATCTTTCTTTTCCCCTCGTCATCTGAACTTTCTCTCATCTTTTCCTCCACCTTAATCCTTTAAACCGTTGTCATGTTAAAAATAATCCTCACGTAATCGTACATGCAATGAGTAAAACACGACACGGGGCTTTTAAGTCCAAGTTAATTTATCAGGCGGGAATAAAAAGTCGAGATGCTTTGGTCAAATTGCCTTACGGCAGACCTCCTATTGTTATGGCACTATGGCAGTTTGAACTTGTGTCCAGAGCCATTGATTAGGAGAGTTTGGCTAACCTGGTTCGAGTTGGGCATATGGCTACCGTCTTGTTGAGCAAGCTAGCACAAAACAAAAGAATATGCATGTGGTGACCAACTGAAACTAAGTTGGCCAAATTATGTGTACAGATTGCTCTTGTTTCCCGCCAATCGTAACCCATGTCACTATTTCCCTTTTATTCTCTGCTGCAGCGTTCTTCGACGAATCGCAACCACGTCCCGTTGATGGAAAGCGTCGTCCCTGTCAAAGAATACGCGACGAAGTACCACGGTGGGGTGTTCCATCTGGAGAAGGGCGATAGGATCACCGTGAGCGTATCCAATAACAATCTCCGAATCAACACCAACAGCGACAAGACCTTCTTTGGGGTCTTCATGCTGCGTTCGACCATGGACCTCGGCCCTGTTTCATAAAACTTGATATCAATAACAAGTTACAAGTTACTGTTACAGGCTACTGAAATCATGGCATCTGATTGGCTGAAAGCAAATTTGTCATAGAAATTTAGCAGTTGTTATAGATAACAAGGTTTATGAAACGGGCCCCTGATCACAGGGCTGCAGTTACTGTTTCTTAATGAGATATTTTTGTTTAAAGAAACGATGTCGTTTGGTGAGTCGAAACCGGAACACCTTTAACGATGAAGCAGGCGTATATTTCATAAATTTGACATTCGTTGCAGTCCTAGCATTGAGTAGAGTGTGAAATTTTCGTTCATGTTTTGGTTAAAATACAACACAATTAAATCTTGAAACTAGAAAACATAAGTAAACCTGCTATAACTGAAATATTTCCTTTGTATATTATGACGTCATACGAGACATCTTCAATTTATCAAGCGTCTATACGCTGTATGTAGGCAGCGAAGATAAAAGATTTACCGTTGCTAATTTGAATGCCGAGCAACATTCGCCAAAGGTAGATCAATTCATGCGCTAGGAAATCCACAAGTAGAATTATTACGCATTCTATACCAAAAATTGGAATACAAATAAAAGTAGCATATCTAACATGATATTAAACATGATGATTTTCTTAATATTGCATAGTTAACACACAAAGAGCAATCCAATATTGTTTGTTCCAATAGACTAATCAACTAGGCCTATATATAATTATGTTTTAAACTTTTTTTTTCGTTTCAAGCTCATAATAAACAAATATACAATCCACTAAGAGGCTCTAGTTGAAATTATGGATCGAGGTGGCAGAAATAGCACTTTTCTGTCGCTTAATGTACTAAAAGCGGTGAGTGGAAATCTACTCTTTCTATAGGAGTCATATAATGGATCACATCCTTTGGACTTGAATCCACACTAAGTCAGAGCGAAATCCACTCCAAAAGAGTGGTTGAATTAATCTCTTTAGAGTGGTTCTCCACTATATTAAGCGTGGATTTGCATTCCAAATGAAACTTTATTTCCGCTTCTGTACATTTTTAGATTAAAATGTCTGTATATTCTTTGAAGAACGGCGAATCAAAAGAAAAAACGATTGATTACACTACTTTATTTGCAAAGATATGTTTTATTTATTTGGTTTACACAAATCCTTTCTCGAAATCTTCACACGTGGATATTATAATCATGAGACTTCTTAATAGTTATAATCACATTGAATACAGTAGTAATAGGAAATATTTGAAGAAAAAACCCCTTAATGATGCCAAATTACTTTCTCTTTCATATTTTTTATAGCTAGATATAAAATTACTACAAACGAATGATGTATAGATGTTACATGCAGTTAAAATATGAAAGCTATTATCGCTACAATAGTGTGTATTACTCTGTGCATACATGTTCTAGTAATTTATTAAAGATTCGCCTTTTGTAATAAAATAATATGTAGAAACAAGAAAGAAATCTTATTTCATTTGTTAAACAAGGCTGTTTTTATAGCTCATAAGTATTACCCACCACGGAAGGTGCTCAAAGCATTAATTAAAGGGATTAAAGTTCCTATCGGTACCCATTTAACACCTGGGTGGAGAGTGGCAAATGTAGGTTTATATCTTGCCAAAGGACATTAGTGCCGTGGCGGGCCTCGTACCGCGGACCCTGTGATCCACAGTCCAACGACTTATCCACTACACCACAACACCTCATAGTTATTATTATATAATATTATTTCGTCGAAGATATAGACCAAGATTATGGTTGCGATTGCATTTTAGGGTTATAGAGTTATAGGTGTACTATCTTTAAATTTCTAGGACTTAAATTTTTAATCCATTTTGAGACTTAATCAATTGGGGATTCGACTAAAAGTTCTATCGGAACCAGCTTCTAGATATAAATCTTTGAGAGCATAAACTTCTCGCCAATCAGATGGCCTTTAGATGACGTCACGCAGTGCAAGATAAAATGTCAATGAATCAGATCTCACGAGCGCGCGTTGGTCGTCATCTTCAAACATTGCGACAGTGCAGTACCGGAAAGATTCAAATAATGGACGATTTTCTTCGAGAAATAGATCCTGATGGGAAAGACATCGAGCCCCTAAAAGGTAAGCATCATGAAGTATGAATACTTGAGAAGATTTCTGGTAATTTTTTGTTTTAAGGTTTATTGCCGATGATAAGAATTAGCTGGAGAACTTGAAGTTGGCCTTTCGAGGTCTTGCGAATGAGTACCGTATACTACATACGGCACGCCGTAGCCCAGTCGGCCAGCATTAGCATAGCGCGTATAAGTTTGTATAGCTTTGGGTATACTAGGAGTAGGACGGGGTTATATTTCCGAACACTTACTAAATTTCAGGTCGGGGATGCCCCGAGCCCCCCTCCCCATTGAGAAAAAAATCTTCAGAGCCCGACCTACTATTGCATGCAAGCGTGCATAGGTAAAAAGTTCAAAAGTTTAAGAAACAACAAATTCGATCCGATCGCTTTCAAACGAGGGTGTGGGAGCATTAACAGTCTCCACCATAATATATACTGGCTACGCCACTGATCACGTGATAGTATCTTTTTCCTTTTTATCCCGGCTACATCTTGACTTGATTTTCCTCCACAAGAAGCGAATTTGCAGAATCTTGTGGACGAAGGTGTAATCAACGAACTCGAATAGTGTGAGGAGACTGGCTCCCATATGGACACCGATCAATCCTCCAAGATCACCTAGGGAAAAGTAAGAGAAAATAAATAATAGTCACATTAGTAATAGCGCTTAATCCTACGTTTCTAAGCGCTTTACATTGAAATTATATTACAAGGGCCATTTGATTAAAATCCGCAAATGAGATTGCACACGCTTTCGTCCCTGGGGAGTATTCCTATTCGGCCGGCCAGGCGCAATTTTACAAGCGCACACATGCCAATCCAACCAAACCACACTAACGTTCGGATCCTATTGGGTACCCAATTAACACCTGGGTGTAGATTGGCAAACGTAGAGTAATGTCTTCCCCAAATGACTTTAGTGCCGTGGCGGGAGGCGAACTGCAAACCATGTGATCCACATTCCGACGAAGTATCCACTAATAGACCACGACACGACAAACGAAAATGAAGGAAGAAATATGAAATATATACCAACTAATAAAGAAAAATAGTACATGCAATGAGAAGAATGCGGAGACGAGTGATTAGCAAAGAAGAGCCAATACCCCCTCTATTGTACGACATCGGGTTTTTGTCTTTAACCTCTCTAGTTAAAGAAATACATGCAAGCAAACACGGGAAACAAATAAACAAACAGGTATTCAACAAACAATCGGAATTTTTGTTACTCCAATTCTTTTACGACCTGTCTCTCATAATATCTTCATGCTTTCACACAATTCAAATTGCTAAAAAGGTTTTGATTTCCCTTCTATAAGGCTGAGATACATTGACTTTACTTAAGCGGAATATACATATCTAAACTTTAATATGTCACTACTTTACCCCACAAATCGGCAAAACTGTAGGCAGCCACGCTCTTGGTATGATGCTCGTTCATATCGGCAAAGTAAATCTCGACCTCTGCGATGTTTCTCCTATTCAAAAGAAAATAACAGTGATTATTATTTTGTATACATGATTTGAATATTTTGTTATTCTGCCTTTTCTCTTTCTTTCTCTTTCCCCCTTTCTTAAGTGTGACCCCCTTTTAATAACATATGTCTATTTTGCGCTGTAATCATTTTTATAATTATTTCTAAATATTGTGATTTTGATTGATTTGTTAGAATAAAATACACAGATAACAATAACAAAAATTAAAAGTTATAAATATGTACGCGGAGACTTGCAATAATGAAAATAATTTTCTATCTCTCTCTCTATCTCTCTCTCTCTCTCTCTCTCTCTCTCGTTGTTGACATACACACTGACATGGAAAATGTTCTGTGAGCAAACCATAGATTCATCTCGATTTTGGAGTAAATTACTTTTGTTAATGATGTTTGAAATAGTCAGTGATACTTGTGAATGCCCAATTTCATTATCCTTTTACAATAATTATCCGATGAAAAAATAATAAAAATTGCCTCTGACCTATATACCTATGTATTTAATTTTTAATTTACTTTGTTCTTCTGCAATGTAGGTACATGTTCTTTTCCATAAGTTCCTGCAGTAAAAGAATATTAAAAATAACCTCTGACTGATAACGTTACTTTCCAACATAGAGCCACGATCAATAGCAAGATCACTAAATGATGTCCCTTGTTGGCATGGGCGTAGTTCCATTTATATTATTAATTATTTTGTTTTTTTAATCAGAAAATGAGTTTTTACATTAAACTTTAAAGAAATTCAAAAAAAAAATCAAAATCAAGAGAGGGTAATAGATTAACGCCTACCACAGCAAATAGTAAAGGAGGAGATCACTTTTTATTCCTTAGATTAGTAACTTACCAATATTTTATACCTCAATTTAGAAATCTAGCCATCTGATTGGTCGAAATTGGAGTCGTGATTTTAGCCATGCCCGCCTACCTGTCAATTGTCTTTTGAAAAGTGCCCTCACACCCGCCTAACGGTCAATAGTCTTTAAAAAAAATGCCCTCATGTTGCGATCCCCATTTGTTTACGTGTTAAAATTGTCTTTGTGCGAGCGCCGATACCATACAGTGATTTTTGTCTGCGATTCCCAAATGATTGAAACTTTCAGTCATTGTTCCAGCGAAGATTAACAGACAGTGTCTCAGACTTTCCGTGATGTTTTAATCTTTACTAAATAAAAGGATAAGGTAAGAATTCTTGGTAGATCTTTGTTTCTATTCGGCATATAAAAGATATATCGACTGCTTTATTATTCGAGGTTGGCGCCGCCCACTCAGGCGCGTCTCGGGTTCATGGCAGGATGTGCGCATTCCCTTGAGCCTATAAAACAACCAGGCCTCTCAAAGCAGTCGATATCTCTATATACTATTGCGACCATTTTAAGGGGGTGGGGTTATAATACAAGCCACTGGTGTAGTGTTGGTCCAGTCATAGTTGGAGATAATGGAAACATGGGTTTCTAGGTCTTACTTGACTGCTAAAATGCGGCGAGATAATATTAATGCCGTCGAGTGGGGGGGGGGGGGGGGGGGGTCGGATAATTTCCTGTTAGAAATTCTTCCCCTTTCCATGGTTTGCTCTGTTTCCTCTTTTTTCTGACATCCCCCCTATTTTACCATTCGAGAGAGGATTCGGCCCGGTATAACTTATATATCAATAGTGTATAGGCTGTCATCTGCAGGCGTTAGTTGGTAGGGGTAGCCGCACTCATCGGATATCCTGTTCTAATATACATGTAGGCACTCTATGGCTTTACAATCCACCTTCTCCATCATGGAGAGTTGAACTCACGCTTACTAACAAGAGAATGACATCACTGCTGGTTTCAATTACATTCAATATCATTGTCGAAATTGCATTTCAATTATTAATATTCATACAGATCAACAGAATCCGAACAGCTTCACAATTCTTTTGTATTCGAGCGACTCTCGTCAATGTATATCGTTATCCTTCAATGAATACTGTAAAGTAGCAATCCAATTTATTTCTGACGGTATGGGAGTCCTGCATAGAAAACCTTCAAAAAAGAACACGTCATAACTCAGAGCGTTTCCTACTTTTAGAACACTTCTGTCACATTATCTATGCATTGGCCGAATGGCATTAATAACAAAGCATTGCCCTCTTGCAAACCGGGTTTTAGTTGTGCACTAAAAAACAAGCAGCCAACACTTCCTAAGCCGTAAATTTATGTCAGTTTTTATAAAGACATGTGACTGGTGACTGAATTTACACACACTAAATACATGAGATAGTTATCCGCATATCCTATTAAGCATTTCGTCGTATTTAAAAAAATTATTTTATTTCTTTAGACTGCTTAAATATTTTGTTGAATGAAACGAATGAATATATTCGGTGGTATGTTAATGGCCTCTGAGGGAACGTTTAGGGAGTACAGGAGAGAGAGGAGAGAAAAGAAGACGACCAAACATGCCGTCCTCTGCTCCTTTATATCTCATCATGTTCTAATGGAATAATTTGACCAGTGCCCCCCCCCCCCCCGTATATAGGCTCACGCTAGACCGCAATGATCACATTTTTAACTTACGTAACATCATCCCCCGTCCAGTTAAACTGATTCTGCAGTCGTTGTGAGTCGTCCTTTCCTGGTGCTTTCAAATAGCTCATGGTCATCGGGAAATGCTCTGTATAACACGCCCTCTGACAGTGGACAGCGGTTAAGTTTGTCGTTGCTTGAAGATCAAGGCCACGAGATCACAGAGGTGAAGAAGGAAAAAATATACAACATAACAAAACATAAAACTGTTTGTGATTTTGAATAAAGTATTACATCTCCCCATCCAAACGATTCTGTTGAAGGATTTTATCATGAAATCTCACATCATTTCTTGCAGCAGAAATGACTACAGGACCCACATCAGCTATTTTCAATACAGGTACATTTTTAAGGATACGACTGACTAATTAATATTCACAGAAACGTGGAGGTGTCGTGGACGAGTGGATATGTCACCGGACTGTGGATCACAAGGTCGCGGTTCAAGTCCCACCGCGACACTAATGTCCTTTGGCAAGACATTGATCTACATTTGCCACTCTTCAGCCAGATGTTAAATGGGTATTTATGTCCGTCAATGAAGTTTCATGAATAAACACATATACTTCATTAAAAGTCGATGAACATACAATAAGGTGACAATGTTGTCGTTCCAATAGTATTTTGTCCATTAATCCACATACCCAGTTCGAAGTCAGGGAGATAACACTCAATGTATTGTCTCACAGTGCACACAGGAGATGGACCTGTTTTTGACAAAGATAAGAAGTTTAAATGTTATTAATAATGATAAAAAAATAGAGATAATAATGATATTGATGATTATATGATATATGAGATATTATATGAGATATTAGTGTGTAGATGAATTGTGAATGAATATTGTAAAGGCGTGTTCACTGATCACACAACATAACTCTCTTTTTAATTTAACTACGAGGAAACAAGGTTGCACTGGCAATAAAATACATGATAAACTGTATTCCCTTTTCGTTATTTTATTGGGTACTGATTTGCAGACACAACACTTGCAAAGTGTAGTCATGCAAGCAAATAAATGATTCGTGGATATTGCACGGAGTTGAAATGATCATGTATGAGATAGACATGAATACATTGAATGCGATGAATAAATAGAGCTTACGACAATGGTAGAAGTGACGTCGAAAGTCCATGAAGATGATGACGGATGAAACGAAGAAAGGGGCTCACGCGATGATTGTGCGGAGGCTTGATGATGGCAACGCGACTTCATTGACTTGGCTGAAGAGCCGGAAAGAACGCGATGTCGATGCCGACGCTCATGATGATGATGAATGTAGCGCTCGGGCGAGAAGAGAAGAGAAGAGAAGAAATGTGGCGCTCGACGACGAGGCAGTGAGTCGCTCGATGTCGGAGGCCCAGGTTGAAATGTAGACATTAAAGCCGGTATAGTGGTGATCGTGAAGAGCAGTGAGTCGCTCGATGCTGGATCGATGAGCCGGACTTTGAAGTGAAATCATCAGAGTTGCAGTGAAATGGACTCGTGGATGAAAGTTCAGGCGAGCTACAGTGAATCGAGCTCGTGTGTGAAGAAGAAGCTAGCAGCTCCCAGCGGAGAATCAGGAGCCATGTCGGGTCCTGATTTAAGCATTCCACTGCAAGACTGCCCGTCCTTTTAAGACGGCAGAGAAAGAGTTGATGTGCCATACAAGAGGTGATAGACACAGAAGAGAGTTCTCCAAATGAAATGAAGAAGGTTAGAATTGAAGAAGGATTTGCTCCTTGTGAATGCATGAAGCAAATTGTGTTGGTAGAGGTGACATTCTCATATTGACGTGTTACTTCATCGAAGAACTATGAGAAGTGTAGTGGTGAAGAAAGTTAGAGAGTATGATGTTGTTTTCATCCTTCTTGGGAGGCAGGATAAAACAAAGAGGGTACTATATACCAATTCTGGAAAGGGAGAGTGAGTCACTGGTGATTACCAGGTACAGGGACATTGAAGCCATTATGCTGGCACTTGTTGATAAATATATAGGGGCAGTGCCTGGCATAATGTCAGAGGGCAATGTCCTCCCAAATTGGGTTTATACAAAGTAACAAATGACATTAAGAAATGAAAAAGGATGAAATGAGGAAAATACTACAATAATGATGGTGGTGATGATTATCATGGTGGTGGTGATGATAATCTTGATGATAATAATGGTGTTCTTGTTGTTAAAGTAGCTGAGCGAAGGTTTCAAAAGGCTTTTAACCTTAATAATGTTGGTATCATTGCAAAGTTAATGTTACAATCTTTCTAATGGTTCATATTTAGTTTTCAAAACTTGTTACAGGATTGACTTATCTGCTTTTAAAAGTGGTGAAATTACTACCCGATTATTCCGCCCTTGATCGGCCCGCTATTGTGACGTACGATTTGTGACGTAAGAGGTTGGGCACATGAGCGAGAGTGCGATCCTCAAGCTCTCACACAACTCTCACTTGTATTATACGTATACAAACGCCACTCGAACGCTAAATATCTGATCAAAATGTCCGAGCTCGAAGAAGAGGTTTTACTCGATTTAGAATTCGAAGTTGATGAGCACAGCTCCACAACTAGTGACAATGATACTGGAAGTGATAGTGATGATGATGATGATGGAGATGTAGGAGAGATGGAAGAAAGAGATCAATTCGGAGAAGACGGCGTCGATGCTGGTGCAGTTCAAGTGATAGCATATCAGCGCCAGCTGGCTGAGCTGCCAGCTGCCGCTCAGCTCCCCCGGCCCCGCTCAACTGGCGATCGATCTGTCATGACTGCGAGACATTTTCTAATTTTTCGGGATGTGTAGGGCTTTTTGGCAAATTTCACGGATAACAAAACAAAGATGATTAGATGTGATATTATATTTGGCGAAAATCAATTACAAATATGCACCATTCATAAATATAACTGCAGCTGCAGGACATCATACAAATGCAAAAGGACGCTCGCGATTCACTCATCATGGTCTCCGTATATAATCAACAGCAATCACTATCACGCCAAGGCATGATATGACCGAACAAATACAAAACATCTCATCAAATTACACAGAACGGAAGGGTATTTGGACAAAACGAATTGCACGATTCACCCCTCTTATTATATTACATAAATTTGCTTAATATTATATGTAATTACATGATTTCTAGAGATTGTTATTCCACTTTCTGGTCAAGATATGAAGCATGCAAAGTCTGGATAATGTATACGTATAGGCCTATGCAAAATACCGCACGCGAGCTGTGCGAGAGGCGACCTTGAGGCCTAGAATTGCGATCGTGCCCAACCAGGGACGTCATAATCGGCCTACTGCGCGAACAAAATGTTCAAGCCAGGAATTGAAGTTTTGAGAAGGTTCTTGGAAAAAGCTTCTTACCGCGTTTCATTTATATTTACAAGACTTTAGAGCAGAATTAATGTGTGTGTTCAAATTGGTCTACGCTATCCGGACATGTATAATTTGCCCATTTTGAGTGATTATGTGAAATTTCTTCGCCAATTAGCTACTTTAAGGATGACGATAGTTGTAAAAAAGAATCTTTAAAAAACAAATTACCAAAAGAAAAGAAATCTGTTACAAGCTGCCAACATCAAACTAATGAAAATCAAATAATCTAATCCGTTGCTTGTTTTTGTTTTTGGGGGACTGGGACTGAGTAGCAGGGGGTGGGGGGGGGGGGGGGAGCTTCTGAAGGCTGGTGCCGCACCCCCTTAATCCTGCCCCCCCCCCCCACGCACCTAAGACCATGGGCCGAGGCCTGTTTTCTCGCTTAGTTTTTTTAATTCCGTAGTCTCCGTCTGGGAAGTACCTACAAATGTGCTAGATATCTTGGAAATGTGTATCTAAAAAAAAAATGACATGTTCCCACGTTTGAAACTTGAGCAATAACTAATTACGGCAGAAAAAAAGAAAAAGTTAGAAATCGGTTGCTTGTGACTTTCCTCCCTAGCAACCATAATAGGGGAGATATTGTTATACCTGGCATGTTTGGGAATCTGCATCCACAGGCTTCTGCGAGTTGCTTGGTTTCGCATTCCGTCAGGCACGCCTCCTCCGAGTAAAAAGGGTAATAATCCAAGGAGGCGTTTCGACAATTGGTGTCGTATGGATTAGGCATGTTCCGCTCCTTGATGGGGATAGAGATAGAGATAGAGACAGAGAGAGAGAGAGAACAATTCGTCCTTGTTTTCACGAAGTGACGGTAGTGAGGAAAATCGTAACGCAAAGTGAATGCAATTTTTTTTCACTACCGTCACTTCGTGAAAACAGCGACGAATTAGTATAATGCGGAAAAAGTTACATTATACCATGGAAGTAGTAGGTCCATGATTATACTACATAATTTATATATTATCATTCGTTACAACTATGAAAATATTATGAGTATACACAATCATGCAGAATCTTTCCTGCAAGACACTGGTTCAAGTCGGATAATTATTCATTAATCGTTACATTACTGATGGGAATAGCGATCTCATAGTTTAGGGAAGCAACTTTCAATGTCGAAAAATAGTGCTCTCTGTCATTTCCGCAATGCAGAAGTTTCAGTCACCTAATTCAGTTATCGAAATGTTTATGATTTATTTTCAATTAATTTCATTTATGTATCAGTCAGTTCTAAAAACATAATGAAATCAGTATACATTAAAATATGTAATATTATCATGAAGAAATATAAAATTATTTTAAAGATGTTATGTCCCTTTTGCAGCCAACATCAAATTCTGTAGAACTTTGCAGAAATTATGAATATGTCATGTATTTCCTATCTGTAAAATTTAAACGTTAGCAGCGTCATGGTATTCAAATTATGCAAGGAAACCCATTTACATGCTAGACTTCATTGTCAGACACTATTAAGTGACTGACTGGCTTTTTTATATTTTGTAATAGGGCAGGTCCAAGCTATTTGGATTGTGACGTACGGGACATTCAGAGACTTTAAACAAGATATAGCAACAGATGAAATTATTTACATGGCTATCTTTTGGTATGAGTCTGTGGCTATTATGGGCTAGTTCATTTGTGGAAAGTTTTAGTTCTGACCAAATTCTTTCATTAAGTTTTAACGTAAGTAATGTGCTGCGTGACGTACTGGACGCAGCGTCCCGTACGTCACGCAGCACATTAATTTCCAACATTGGTTGAACTTTTTTTAGACCCTTCCCCAGGACGTCGAACAATTACATGTATGTCCCCCCTAAAAAAAAAAAAACACATCAAAATCTGGCTACGGCCATGCAAATCGGACATAGGCCTAGTATCTTTAAGGGCTCCAAGATAAGCGAAGCTTGATGCCTTGTGAGCCCTCACAATTAAGTAAAAGTTGGTTATGGTTTGTCTGTTTGTATTGTTTCCGCAATTCCTCGATCTGATGATTATGCTTACCGTGTGCTTTTTGATGGCAATAAGAGTTCGAACACCAGGCATTATGGCGACCCCGACGTCAGAGACCAGTGGTACGTCGCCTCGTCGGTGCACAAGAAGCTTTAGGAAAATTAATATATATATATATATATATATGAAATTTATTAAATAGGGTTATTATTATTATTTTAGAATTGTCGTGGTATAGCGGATACGTCACCAGACTGTGGATCACACGGTTCGCGGTTCGAGTCCCATTGCGACACTTATGCCCTTTGGCAAGACATTCATCTACATTTGCCAATCTCCACCTAGGTGAAGTAAAGGTGTCGCCGGTAGGAAGAAAATCGATGCCTTTAATGCTTTAGGGCCTTATTATGGCAGCTCAGCTACAGCCGGTATCATAATATGATACTTTGTATTAAGCGCAGTAAAGGACATTCATATAGTAGCTGCGCTATCTAAATGGACTTCCATGATAAAAAAAGCACAAATCACTGCATGCATGCAATATAATGAATTAGTCACTAATCAGGTATAGTGAGTATAGATCAATTACCATGGATGCAGCCGATACAAAAATCCATCGCGGTATATTATAG
The DNA here is from genome assembly GCA_035222895.1 of Strongylocentrotus droebachiensis. Classification (NCBI taxonomy): domain Eukaryota; kingdom Metazoa; phylum Echinodermata; class Echinoidea; order Camarodonta; family Strongylocentrotidae; genus Strongylocentrotus; species Strongylocentrotus droebachiensis. The sequence goes on along the minus strand of JAVYIG010001530.1, from coordinate 243,515 downwards.
AGAGGTGAAAGAAAGAGGCAGAGAGAGACAGTACAATGACAGATAGATATATAGAGAAATAAATGTGTCTATAGGTACGGGAGAGAGAAAGAGAGAGAAAGAGAGGGAGAGAGAGAGAGAGAGAGAGGGGGGGGGGAATTATGCTATATTATTATTATTATCTCTATAATGATTAAAATAATATTGAGTACGCCTTGTCGGACTTCTATATCAGAAATGTAATTATTTAACTTCTATCGGTTTAACATTGTGTGATTACTGAATTATTCAATGCTTGAAACGAAAATGGATATACGTACCAAGATCAAGATCAAGATCAATATTTATTCATTTCTTTTTACTGACATAAAAACAATACATTCATGAACAGTAACAACAAGCTAGTTCATTGTCAACAAGAATAAATTCATGAACAATAACAAGAAAGTAATACTGAAATTGAAAATGTGGCAAATAGAGAGGTTGTCTGTAAAAAGCACAGCTTGTTATAATAAACACAGTGTCAAATTTGAAAGAACATACAATTTAAATGACAAAATCATCTTTGTTTGATCAAAATCGGTTCAGAGACGGCTGAAATATCCATAAATATAACGATTTCTAATATTCGTGTACCACCACAAATATTCGATAATTTGAAAAAGCCGTTGAAAAAAACTAAATAGCGCCTATTACGTTGTATTTCAGCCAATGCCGATGTTGAATATTTTGTTGGTTTTGTCGTTTTGGTTATATTACTCACAACCATCCGTCCCATGTATTGTTATTATTAATTAATTAATTAGTTAACGGTCACCGTATTTTTTTGAAAGTGGAGCTGAATTGGTATGATCGTATTGGCTAAATTTTACATATTTTGGGGTCTAAAATCACCTTCTTAGCAATTTTAGGTCCCAAAAGGGCACTAGAAATGTCATAGATAAGAATAAGAGCAATAAGCATGTACTTTGAAGGCATTTGCGGTCTGAAAACAGAACTCAACTATCCCTTTAACAACAACAAAAATGATTTAACAAGAAGTAGATTAACACTGATATATAATAGAATAGAAATGGAAAGGTGAATAAATGTAAAATCCAGAGGGGGGGGGGGGGATAATAATAATAATCTACATTGTAGTTATCTATACTGAATATAAATAAATATCAGATCTATCACTCATTTATAGAATATGGTAAATTAAAAACAAAAACTGAATAATGATAATAGAATGGTAAAGAATATGGGAAGGTGGGTACAATACAGGGGGGGGGGGACAAACAATGCTAATCCAGTTACATATAAAGAATATAAATAAATATCAGATCTATCATCAATTTAAAAAGTTGGCTATTATGAGTTAGAATGGCAATTTAACACTCAGTTTCGTAAAATGAACGCGTGTTCACAGAGGAAAAAAGAAGAATTTTTTTTTTGCGTGACTGCTAAAGCATGTGTGTCTTACTATGCTTATCAACTTGGGGACCTACGTCCTTAAGTCATAATTGATAAGAATGAAGATTAATGCCTCACAAAAGGGTACTAATATAGCTGATCGACTCAGTTTTTATCCTTGGGCCTCACAGCAACGAGGCCATTGCTTAGCCACTGAATCATGACTGTACGCAGCGGGGGCTAGGGTACGGGGCTGCCCCCACAATTACAAAAATCAAAGAAAATATAATAAATTATCAATAATTCATTGCATTTTGCCCCGGTCCCCCACAGGAAAGATTCCTCTGTACGGCCATGCCTTGAACCATAATGCATGGCCATGCAGAGGATTTTTTCCTTTTGGGGACCGGGGGAAAATGCAATGAATTATTGATAATTTTTTGAATATGTTGGGGCGGCCCCGTACCCTAGCCCCCGCTGCGTACAGTCATGATTCAGTGTCTAAGCAATGGCCTCGTTACTGTTAGGCCCCAAGGATAAAAAGTGTGTCGATTAGCTATATAAGTGCCTTTTTGTGAGGCATCCTCATTACTGTCAGTTATGACTTAAGGACGTATGTCCCCTAGTTGATTAGCATAGCAGCACACACATGCTTTAGCAGTCACGCAACACAAACACTCGCAAACCAAAATTCAATAAAATCTGAGAATGTATACCATTATTTAGATCTATTAGGAATAATTCATTGTCAAAATCATTCCATAAATTGGGGTAAAAATAATGTCAGCCTGAAAATAATTCATGTTACTACAACGGATAACTTGAAGATAACGATAAAATGCGTACTGCAGCAAGTATAACACCCATACACAAATTCTCTGAACTTGGTAGCGTGTGTGGTAAACCTGAATTAGCACTTCAGATTGCTGATTTATATCTTTAAACAAAAAATCAAATAGCTTGCCTGAAATCCGATCCCCTCCGAGGACAATGCTGACACATATTCATCAACCTCGGCATTCAGACGGACCCAAAAGCTTTGCCGCGTTCCACTTCGGTTTATTTCAAGTCTCGTGTCGCCTTCGACGTCACCGTCGCCAGATTCGCCCTCGAACTCGCCATCGTTGAACGTGTAACACACCCCATCGCTGGTGATCTTCTTGGTGAAATTCGCTGCTCCACACGCCTTCGATCCCCTCTTCCACGCGCACTCTAAAATCATGTCAGGCGCTTGGTGCGCGTGGGTCACAAAAATCTCATCTACTCGCGTTTCTAAAGCGTCATCAGTTTCATTTAACCCGAAAGTGTCCCACCCGCGCTCAGTCGATCCGCCAACGAGGACTTGAACGATGGCTTTAGATGTCGGATTGTCGATGAGCGACGCCTTTACGTGATTTGAGTTGCAGATAGTGACGGCGGGAAAGGCAATAGAAGATTTTCGTGTTGTTGAAAATTCCTCTTTTGTCGATCGTGCGATGTACTTATTTACGTGTTCCTTGCCCGTCCAAAATAAAGCGACGTATGAGGCAATCATGACGCACACCCAAGATAATCTGAAAAATGTAAGTAATTGTTAAAGAAACCAGTCAAATTTGTCGACATCGGCATTTTGACTTAAAGACTTTGGGCATATAGAGCTGATTTCCTTCTTGGCATTTGTAAATGATTGATCAATCTTTCATTTTAACATGTTCTAAGACTTTGCTGACCCACAGAAGATTAATAAAGTTAAAATATAGGCGATAGAAAGAATACGTTGGGTGCCACGAATGTCAATTTGAGTTTGATCAATCGTGATTTTTAAAATCTTTTTCGTAATCAGATTTTACTAGCCTTCTCTATATATACCAGAATCGACTTTGTCTCTACATCAGCTGACAATTATATTCAGCGAAAACGAAATTTCTATCAACAACAACAATTAACCACGGCAGCGACCAAAGGGATGTGGATAAGGGGTGGGGGACGGTGTTCTGGTGATGCACATCCTTCAGACCGATCGAAACCCCGCCCCTCAATCCTAAGATTATCATGGGATAGGGGGCCCCAGTTTCTTCTCGAAAGTGGGAGAAGGTGGGGTCGGGTCGGGTCTTTCGTCTTCCGGAACCACCACTGAGCCGCTGACCCCCTTCCCCTCCCTCAATCCAATGCATGTTACTGAGAATGTGTCACTGATATACCCATTCTCTTCTCAATATTTTAATATGGTGTATAGGATCATACTAACTGTAAATGCTGTAAATACGGGTAATTGCATGGTAATAAGTTGCGGTGTATACCAGCCTATCATAATGGATTATGATAATGGATGTCAAGGCTTTAAGCTTTAGGTATCACATTTTGTCTCTCACCCTCTCTCTCTCTCTCTCGCTCTCTCACTCGCTCTCTCACATACACGCACGCATACACGCACACACACTTACACGCACCTTCAACAAAATTGTTTTATTTCTCTAAATGTAATACAAACACGAACGACATACAATTGAAATAAATAAATAAACGTTTTCAATATTAGGTGCCCATACATAAACATAATTAAACAAAAACTCATTTACAGTATAAATAACTTTAAGTACATCAACATATTTATAAAGCAATTAATGTTATTCACTTTATATAAAAAACTTTAAAAAAATCTGAAGTTTATTTTATTGGTACAAGGAACAAAGTCCTGCTCCTCCCCGCCCCCTCCCCCACACAAAAACACCCACATACGCACACTACTCACTCAGTGGATGTCCACTAACATTCTCACCTCCAGCAATATACTAAAATAAGTAAGTTAACCAGGCTGGAGAGGAAAACAAATCTTAATTAACACTAAGCTGCTCCCACTTAAACAAAATGTAATCCTATCTCTCCCATTCTGGTGGCTTTTTTTCTTTTCCTCATCCCTATAATTCAACATGGTTTTCTTCATCTTTTCTAAAGTAAGTACATTTACTTGCCCCCCCCCCCCCTCCCCGATCTTGAAATAAATACAACATACTTCACCATGAAAATTATAGTATAACAGATTTGTATTCTATATGAACTACCTGTCAACCCAACAACTAAGTATAAGTAAAGGTATAAGTATAATAATTAGTGTCCTTTTCAGGAAATTTGGTTTCCACTGGTTACAGAGTATTACAATACAAATATATAAATGAAATATTACAGGACAGTGAAAAAAATACACATATGATAAACATACATAATGAATGAGGTAATATATGAGTAAGCCACGGTATATATGGTGGTTATAGACTGATATCAGATTCAATTTTACAATCATTTAATATCATTGATTATTCCATAGTTAATCTTAAAATGAGAATAAATACATAAATTATTATCATTATTATTTATTAATATTATTATTATTATTATTATCGAATGCCATTTTCAGTAGTATAATTATTACCGACATAGTTATTATTGTTAACTTTATTGATGACACATAGATTGTAGTTACTGGCTCATTCAGTAATTGATAGTTGGATGCAATATTCATGGCATATATTTGACATTTATATTATATGACATTTATATTGATGCATTTACACGGTAAGTTCATAGTTATCAAACACGTTTTGCTTTGGAATTGAAAAGATGAATGGAGTCGGGGATAAAGGATCTTCGGAAACGTGCACGTTGAGTTCGTGGTGTGCACAGGCGTATTCCAGTTCTGTTATAGATACAGATCTTCTATGGATGTTAGATCGGCTCCTGTGATACGTTTTGCTGCCTTTCTGGGACGTTCGAGTAGTTTCTTGGCAGCAATTTTAGCGTTTGCATAATAGCAAATTAGGTTGAGGTTAGGACACTCTGAATTAGGGACTTAAAGAACAGTTCTACCAACTTACTATCTACTCTTAAGTTTTTTATTACCCTAATAAAATATAGTCTCTGGTTGGCTTTCTTTTGGATTTCTCCAATTGACTTTGAGACAGTAGTACCTATAGGTACCTGTACTCTGTAACTTGTTCTACAAAAGAAAGATTTATCAAAATCGGGGTATGATTGAAGGGGTTTCAATGAAAATAAATTATGATCTATTTTGTTTTAGTTACGTTTAGTATTAGGAAGTGGTCATTGCACCATTTAACAAACTCATCTATAACATTAATGTATGGGTCTACATCTTCAGAAAGATAGCAATTCTAAATCTTGCATTTGATCTAACTAAAAAAGTTACATAAAACGAACATAAGTAAACACCAACAAAACCAAATCTATGAAGATGCTTATTACTATATATGGCTCCATGCAATAATCTAAATCGTCAGAGTCAGAAGCCATACATGTTAGCCCATGGAATTGTACCAACAAAAAATCGTTAACAATTATTTGTTTTGTTTAAACGAAAAGCACATCCACCTCGACTTACATTATCACTAGCTCTTTCATCGGAACCCTCATGTCCCATTGACTTTTGAAAGTTCACCCACCGTAATTTGATCATATGATAATATTGAACGGACTTAACATGAGCTTTCTCAATCAAGTGATTCAAATGAACAATTCCTCTTTAAAACAAGTATCTATCAAATACTATTTTTTCCATTTATACGTATATTCCGATTATTAAAAATAATTGGATTCATATAACCATCCAAATATCTTAAATTATCTGTTTCTTGCCATGCTTGCAACATTCCATATAGTACGGTGGAATAACTAAAAACGAACTTAATCTTGTGTATATTATAATCACATAAACAAATTAATCTACCACCCACAAACTGTAAGCAATAATCAAAAAACGATTTCCATCCCAAATGTTTCTCTCCATATAAAAGAGGTTTTATCCACATTATGCGCTGTATTTTAACGGACATTTCAAAATTTAATCATTCTAAATCCTCAAAAGTCATAATCCTGATACATTATTGCCCGTCTAATGCGATCTTTCCCCCTTCATATAAATTCAAGTGAAATGTTTGCAATTTCTTTGTATACCCAGTGAGGAACAATAACGAGAGATGAGATATAATTTAATTTTTAATGCGCACAAGTTTTTAACAAATTTATTTCACCCATAATAGCTAAATCTCTTTGTTTTCACCATACTAACAATTTTTTAAATGTTTACTTAGAATTTCTTTATAATTAAAATCATCTTTTAATCTTCGATCTAATGAATGTGTAATTCCTAAACCTAATTTCCATTTAAAGGCCCATCAGGTTTGCTTTTCTTACCAATCCACATAAAATGTGTCTTTGTTTTATTCACTTTAATACCACTAATTTGTTCAAATGATTCAAAAATATATTGCAACCTTCTAACTGAATCAATATCCTTCAAAAATATCTTCATATCATCTGCATAAAACACTTGCCGAATTTCAAATTGTCATAATTTTAGCCCTTTAATACCGTTATCCCTCCTTATTGCATGTGCCAAAACTTCGATGGCAACTAAAAAACAAGTAAGACGACAATGGATCTCCTTGACTTACTCCCCTTTTTATTTCAAAATATCCCGCGCAGTGACCACCGTTCATGACACAACTACTTATCCCTTTATACAATAATTTTACCCAAGAGCAAAATGAATCCCCAAAACTGAACAATTTCAATATTTGAAGAAAATGTCTATAAGATACAAAGTCGAAACCTTTTTGAAAATGAACTGCACACAAACACCCTTTTCCCTTGTTCCCCATAATGCATACAATAAAATAACATATCATTTATCAATCGTACAGCTTCCCCAATATTTTTATCTTTTACATATCCAACTTGATAGTGATGAATTATTTCATTTAAAACCTCTTTCATCCTCTTTGCTAGAACCTTGGATACAATTTTATAATATACATTCAAAAGCGTAATGGATCGATGATTTTTATATGGAGAGTATCTTTCGCTTCCTTCTCAATTATGGTAATAACCCCTTGTTTTTTAGATTCTGTAAATTCCCCCTTTCACAGTCATGTTTCATTCAATACTTTTACTAACAAATCACCCAAAGTTGGCTGAAAGTACAATAAAACTCAACTGTATACCAATCATTACCCGGGGTTTTATTCAATTTCATTTCTTTTAAGACCTTCAAACATTCATCTTTAGTTAATTTACCTTCACATATTTTGCTATAGTGTTCATTTAATTTAAAATATCATCAAAACAGAAAGGATCTTTTTGATTTATATCAGCCCTTCATGAATATAAATTTCTATAAAATAGTTTGATATCCTGTAATATGTGATCATTATCTCTTGTAGTTTCCCCATTTTCCCTATACACCTCCCTAATTACGCTTTTCCTTTTATTCGATTTTAACAACTGTTCAAAATATTGCGTATTATTTTTCTCCATCTTGAAACCAAGCTGCTCTCGATCTTATTTTAATGCCCTGTCGAGAAGCCTCATACAATCTATTTAATTTATCCCTTTTTCCTGATTAGTGGGTCCCACTACCAGTTCGCTTTCTAAGTGTTTCTTAATTGCCACACCAGTTCAACATAATTCCATCCAGGTACTCAAATATAGTAACTTGACTAGCGATCCGGCGCATCAATGTCTGTTTGTGTTTCTTTCATAAGTGCTTTCCTAATTCAAATGGCTAATGTACCATAGTTGTTGCTACCTTGTTTGGCGTTCAACAATAAGGGATAGAGCAACGTCGATCTGGCGCTGCTCAGTGGCTGCCGGGCTCACGATCAATTGGGCAAAAAGAATTTCCGTTTCGGTTTAATAAAATTTGGAGTGGACTATTTGGCTATTATTATTATTATTATTATATTATTATTATTATAGCATAACATATACATCAACTGCATCCATTAAGGCCTAAATGAATGTTTACCTCCCCATCGTCTCTGTATAGTGGCGCCACAGGTATCTAGCAAACTGCGAGGCAATTAAATATAAATACTAGAAGTGGTGAAATGGCAGTTCAAGGGTTTTAGATGCAAAATATCCATTCAATATTGTTTTAATATTGCCTTCAGAGGTTTAGATGGCAAAACTTCAACCTAAATTCGCAAAAAAGCAGCAATATATGCCCCAATGTTCAATGTTGAAGTGCATTCGCGATATCTATCCAGGTTTCCCGGCAAAATTTGTGTCATCACGTATTAGTAAAAACATATTCTTTCATTGATTGGTAATAAGAGCTTCCATTTCAGTTTTTGAGAAGGGGGCGTTTCCAAAACTGGTCTATACATTTAAACGTTGTGATATCACCCGATAACACAGGTTTTGAATGATTATGTCGAGTCTAAATAATATGTTGGTGATGATGATGATGGTGATGATGATGATGATGATGGTGATGATGATAATGGTGAGGATGATGGTGATGGTGATGGTGGTGATGATGGTGGTGATGATGGTGATGGTGATGATGATGATGATGATGGTGATGATGATGATGATGATGATGATTGTGGTGATGATGATGATTGTGGTGATGATGATGATGGTGGTGATGATGATGGTGGTGATGATGATGATGGTGGTGATGATGATGATTGTGATGATGATGATGGTGGTGATGATGATGATTGTGATGATGATGGTGGTGATGATGATGGTGGTGGTGATGATGATGATTGTGGTGACAATGATTGTGGTGATGATGATGGTGGTGGTGATGATGATGATGGTGGTGATCATGATGATGATGATGGTGATGGTGGTGATGGTGGTGACGATGGTGGTGATGATGGTGATGGTGATGATGATGATGATAATGGAGATGGTGATGATGATGATGATAATGGTGGTGATGATGGTGGTGATGATGGTGATGATGATGGAGGTGATGATAATGGATATTTTGATGATATGAGTATGACTGTGGTGACGAAGCAACGACGATGGTCATGATGGTGATGGTGATGGTAATGCTCAGTGGCGTAATGAGCAAACACATCTTGAGGGGCAGAACAAAAACCCTGGAAAATCATGTGGTTTCAGCAACACATGTAAATCACTGGTACCGAATTAGAAAGAAACCACATTTTATTTATTTTTTATTTTTGGTGGGGGGAGGGGAACTGCCCCTCACCCCCGAACACCACCATCAGTACGCCAGTGGTGATGATTATAATGTTAAGAAAATAATTTGTGTGATACAATACAAAAAAAAGATGAACCTTGGTCCGGTTCTTGTTTATTTACGAACTGAACATTTTGGTTGTGGAAAAAGTGTGACTATAATAATAATATTTATGATGATAATAATAGCAATTATAGAAATAATGATAAAACTAAAGATGATATTACTTCTACTACTACTACTACTACTACTACTACTACTACTACTCCTACTACTCCTACTTACATCAACAACAGCAACAACAACAATAATGATTGAAATAATAATAACAACACCAACAACAGTAATAGTGATACTGAAGTGGTAGTAGTAGTTGTAGTAGTAGTAGTAGTAGTAGTAGTAGTAGTATTGGTAGTAGTAGTAGTGGAAGTAGTAGTAGTAGTAGTAGTAGAAGTAGTATTAGTTGTAGTAGTAGTAATAGTAAGTAGAAGTAGTAGTATAAGTTAGTTATAGTAATAGTTAGTAACAGGATTCTTCGCAGTAGTAATGATAATGGTGATAGTCTGATTTATAGAGCTCAGTTTCTAACGATCAGCGCTGAATACTAACCAACACTAATCAAACTCATTTGTGAAGATCAAATTCAGATCGATTACGAACTAACCTGCGGAAAACGCTGTATTTCCCATTGTAGACATATTTGATCCCATGTAAAGTTGTGATTCCAAGAAAGTCATTGAACAAGAACTTAGAGCCCTCCCGAGAGCCCTCATCAATCGTCGACAACGTATCCAAATCATCTCGCGAATCTTTCTTCTCGGGTGCCTGCACGTCATCCTCCTCATCATTATCGACACTGCGGATGTCAATGTCCGTGTCAACAACGGGTTGGACATGGTTTCCAAAGGTCTCTTTTCCAGATATGGACTCCACCTTGTTACTCCGGTCAAATTGATTCATTTTGGTTTATACCGATGAGACTTTCCAGAACTGACCAAATGAACTGTGTGCAATGTATGTGATTTATAAATGATACGTACGGAGCACAGTAGATGAACTGCAATTATTATCGATTGCGTAAATTGGCGGGAAAATAAGTATCACTTATTGTATTGTCAGGGTTGATTGTCAGCGTCCACATTCGATGCACGGAGCACTCGGTATTTTGTTTAATAATCACTTCCGAAACAGGGAGGGGAGAGGAGCCAACAAGATAGATGGCGCTCTTTGGGTAAACGTCACATTTTCATGCTCGTCTCGAAAAGCCTCGAAATTTTCTTTAAAATTTGGGAAATATGCAACTGGAATTCTGATTTTACCATCTAGATACTCAACATTCAAAAAATATTTTTCACTCGGTTACTAACAACAATGAAGACCTGGGGGGGGGGGGGGGGGTGTTTTACAAAAATCTTAAGTTGAACTTATCTCTAAGTCGGACTTTACAATTATGGAAATCCATTAGCATCCTTTAAAATATTTTGTAAAAGTTATTTTTAAAAGGCATAAAATGTTGACTCAAATCATTCATATTTTTTTTTATTATCATATGGGAGATTTCATGTTCTTGATATGGAATTGATGAAAAGTCTAAAATACTTGAATTTTTGCTTTTGAATATATTTCATTATAAGGCAACATATGGCTCTCCATGATATTTTAATCAAAGTTAGAGTTAAGTTCGACTTAGAATCTTTGTGAAACATCCCCCAGGAGCTTTCCAGGAATACTGCAGATGGGTTGGACCAGAACAATGTCGTCGATAACCACCAGGTCTACCTATTTCAGATAACTTATTCAAAGAGATATCTGTAAAAAAAAAAAGGATTACAAGCGCGGTGAATAATTTCATAGCTAAATTGAAGGATCTTAAAGCCGATGTATGAGCCTCGTTGGAGTTTGAGCGTGAACGTGTCGATCACCTGGAAAAGAATCAAGAGAAAATGGAAGAGCAAATCGGTGAAATGAAAAGTATGAAAGTGATGCAAATAAAAATGAGCGTTTTTCCAGACGAAATAACATTCGCCTGGTAGGGATCCCTGAGCCTCCGGAATGTCATCATGATGACTGCATCCAGATAGCTGAAAACATAATTCGCACCCATTTCGACATAGAAAATAGAGTGGAGCGCGTCCATAGAGATTGGGAAAAAAGGTAAAGGATAGGCCACATCATGTCCTGATTAGTTCTTATCCTGCCATAATGAATACAGCCCAGTGCCACAGGGCTAATCCCCATTGTGCCAAGCCACAAATCCCCCTGTGCCAAGTTTTTTGGAGATAATCTGACATTCTGATGGTGCGATCAATAGCGCGTGCAAAGCACTCAGCAGAGTAAAATGAGCATGAACAATAACTGCTATTTCGAATGCGAGCATGCATGCATAAAGCAGCTTAGCTGTGGCTCCTCGCGTGAATTAAGCAGCCAATCGATAGCGCGCTCGTGTGTACAAAGCACTATAACGGTAGCGTGCATGCGGCCTTATGGCAGGATATGAGCTGCTATCCTATCGAGATTATGTAAACATAACTCGCAAAAATAGAGAGGCTCTGAAGGATAAGAATTTCTTCATCGACCACACGCCCGTCGACCTGTAAGAAAAGCAACAATGGAGCAAACAAGTCAGAGATCTTTACCAAGCAGGCACCTGGGGCCCGTTTCTCGAAACCAACCGACAAGACAGTCAAAACTTTATCTGTCAACTACCGAGATGTCTCTCTTCCTTAACCGTTTCATGAAGAGCTTATTATAGCTAGACATCTCGTGAAAACGGTACTATCGGCGAGAAAAGGAGTCAAGACATAACCTCAGTCGCAATTCCACCGGATTTAAAGAAAAAATAGTTTTAGGAAAACTGCAATTATTTAAATGAATTCGGAATCAAACAGATTGAAACTAGTAAAAGGGAATAAGAGAAGCAATATACTTCAAATTTGTGTAGATTATACCATAGAATTACTTGTAAAATACAATTGTGGGTATTTCATTTCATGACCGGTGCATCAGTTTTGTTTATGAGATAGGTACCCCCGGATATTTTCATTTGATGGTTTATTAACAAAAAAAAACACTGTTATATTATTCTTATTAAAAATCAGATGCTATGAAAGCTTTGTCCAATGTTTTAGGCTTCAATAAAATAATAAAATGACAAAACTTCAGCATTCCAAACGTTAAAATACATGTTTTAAAATATTCAGTTTACACATTTGTAGATAAAATATGGTATGATATGTGGTATCAAATTTCTCCACAAATTGTGTGCGAGCATTTGGACTTCTTGCCATTGGCCAGATGAATGGAAGATCTGGGGATCAAAAACTGTGCTCAATCGACAGGACTATTGCCCTTATGAGTCACACCAGCAAAATCTTACTTGTGATAATTGTTAACAGAATGAAACAAAAGTTAGAGCAAGAGCAACCAGAAGACCAGGCTGCCTACAGAAAAGGCAGAGATATGCTTGTGTTTGCGAGTTTTACTTGAGAAGGTGATTGCCATGGATCAACAAGCTTTTTTATGTTCATAGACTATTCTAAGGCGCTTGATTCTGTGAGCCACAACAAACTCTTCTACCTCACCTTAGATATGGGCTTTTTTTCCTTCAAATTCAAGTGAAAGTAGTTTTTTTTTCAAAGTACTTATTGAAAACAAATCTCATTCATAATAATAATAGTACATGATAATAATAATAGTAATAATAACATGTTCGTATAGACATAGAATATGTATATTAAAAATATAGTGTAATAGTAAACTCATCAGCAATGGAAAAAAAGTTAACAAAATATCTGCCATTTCTTATTATGAAGATCGAGACGATTTTTCTTGAAGGCAATTATACGTTCCATGTTTTCTAGATGTTTGAGAGCTCGTTGAAAAGAAGGAAATAGTGGAATAACGTTTTGCATTTTACAAGTGAAAATAACATATTTTGCAAAAATAATTACTGTATTGACGAAATAAAAATTATTGATTATAAGAGTACCAAAAAAATATTCTTCATCTGTAAACAAAACATTTCGTATGTTCTTTTCTTTTAACCATACAAATATAACATTCCAGTAATATCGTACTTTTTCACAATTTACAAATAAATGAGACAACGTCTGTTCATGATTTTCACAGAAAGTACACATTGAAGAAGAATTTATACCTATCTTATAAAGAAAACTTTATGTTGCAATTTTTCTATGAATAAGTTGAGATTGGAAATTTCTCATTTTATTATCTATAGATGACCTATAAAGTAATGTAAAACGGGATTTCCAAATTAGTGAATCGTTTAAATTATTTTGTAGATACCTGTGCCATTTATCCTGTTGATTTGTTTCTGAGATATTTGCTGAAAAATTGTTTAAGAAAATATTGTACATAAGTTTTGATATCTTTTTAGGTTTACGGAATTCGTTCAATAAAGTATCAACATAATTTAGAGAAGAACTTTCTATTTCAAAATGTCCCTGTTTTAGAATACGTTTCCAACTACTAGGTATGGGCTTCCCAAAACACCTCGTCACATTACTCCAATCTCTATATGTAAACCAAAGAGCTAAAATCCGTTGGGATGGTTAACACATTGAAGAGTTTGTGCAAGACAGGGCTGTATCATATCACCATACCTCTTTGTGACATACACAGAAAGTGAGATGTTGCGCACTATGGCATTAAATTTGGTGGCAAAAACATCTCAAATCGCAGATATGCTGACGACACAGCACTTATCGAATCTTCCAAAGATGGAATTTAAAGTTACACACGTGCTGTAAACGATGCCGACAAGAAAATCAACTTGCATTTAAATATTAAAAGACCAAACTCTTAGTTGCTGGTAAAATCTCAGATGCCGAATATTTCATCCAGATCGACGGGGAAACAGTCAAAGGTGTGGAAAGTTTCAAATATCTTGGATCTACAAAGAACAGCGATGCCAGCTGTACCAGTGAAATAAAGATCAGAATAGCAATAGCAAAGAAGAGAATGGTTGACCTGCATGTACTTTGGAATGACAGGAACATCTCAACTGGTCTGAAAATGAAACTGGTCAAAACACTGGTTTGGAGCGCTATGCTTTATGGTGGTGAAAGCTGGACAATGCATAAGAAATTTGGTTCTGAAGGGAAATGCTCAAATCAGCTGGAAAATCACCCTCAGTGATCTACAAGAACTAAACACAGAAAGAGGTCTCCTTGGAAAAATGGCCCGCCTCAAGATGGGTTTCTTTGGACACATTTTGCGTGACAGTGGGAGCCCCTTAGCAGCACAAATAACAGAAAGCCAAGTAGAAGGAATAAGAAAAAGAGGCAGACAGAGAAAGCAGTGGTTTGATAACACCACAGAATGGACAGGTCTCACATATTCAGAAGCCAAAAGATTAGCACAGGTTAGAAACAAATGGAGAAAGACAACAAGAAAGAAGATGTGCAGATGTGGTCGCCAATCGTCAGCAACTGACGGTGGCAGCCAGGTAGCCAGGTATATCTCGAGATTAATATGGGTCTGAAAACTAAGGGGACTTGAACCTGGGGATACATGCTCTTCTACTCATTTCTTGAACCCAAAGGTGCTTTTGATAGTGGTTTGTTTGTATCAAATCTACTCTTCTAGTTGAGAGATGGGGGGGGGGGGGAGGGGGTAGTGAGCATTAAAAAAAAAATCATTTTGCTCCCCCGGAATTTAAACATTGCGCCAACCAATATTTCGCTCAGTTTTTCCCGCGAAAAAAAATAAATGTGTTTTTGTTTTTGTTTTTGGGGCCAGCCAAAGGGGGGGGGGGGGGGGGGTTAAACCCCCTAACCCCCGTAGATCCGCCCCTGTATGCTAGATAATATTTGATGCGGAAAACCTCATGCGCAGGATCTGTTGCTTAAAACTAATAATCTGGACGACGAGCGAATATGACGTTAGCACTTCGTTACTCTATAGGCTTGCATGAATGCAACTTGCCAAATACCTAGAAACCTACCTTCCCTTCATTCCTACTATATGTGATTCAGATCGATCAGTGGTCGATCAGATTACCGCAAAAGGGGCACAATCCCGAAACTTCTCTGACAAGCCATTACTGTGCACTTAATGAAATGCTGCATGAACATTGGATTAAAAACAGGAGCGCAGACCCAGGCACGTTGCCACGGGGGGGGGGGGGGGGGGGGGGGGGGGCACGTGCCCGCCAAAGATTTTCCAGGATCGGTTAACTTTTTTTAGACCCCTTTTTTTTTACCTCGATCGATTACATGTATGTGCCCCCCTCCCAAACATCAAACTCTGGCTACGTGCCTGCGCAGACCTGTGTTGCCCCCCTCACTCTCTCTGTTTCGCCTTTGATTCCATATCGTTATGTTCAAGAGAGAGAGAGAGAGAGAGAGAGAGAAGTGATCCCACTGCGCTCTATTAAATGGAATAGTGAGTGCTCCGTGCAGCGAATTTGGACGCAGACAATCAACCCTGAATCTAAGTGATACTTTTTCCCCGCCAATTTACACACTCACCATCTTCAATTGCAGTTCACCTACTGTGCTCCGTACGTATCATCCATTAATCACATACATTCCACACAGTTCGTTCGGTCAGTTCTGGAAAGTCTCATCGGTATAAACAAAAATGAATGAATTAGATCGGAGTGACAAGGTGGGGTCCATATCTGGAAAAGTGACCTGTGGAAACCATGTCCAACCCTTTGTCGACACGGACATTGACATCCGCAGGGACGATGATGATGAGGAGGAGGAGGACGTGCAGGCACTCGAGAAGAAAGATTCAGGAGATGATTTGGACTTTCTTGAAATCACAACTTTACATGGGATCAAATATGTGTTCAATAAGAAATACAGTGTTATCCGCAGGTTAGTTCGAAATCGATTTGAATTTGATCTTCACAAGTGAGTTTGATAAGTATTGGTTAGTATTTAGCGCTTATCGTTAGAAACGGCGCTCTACAAATCCGACTATCACTCTTATCGCTATTACTTCCAAGCAGGGGTGCCGGAAGTAGGGGGCAGGGGGCGCGGCCCCCCGCCCCCAAACGAAAAAGTGGGGGAGGGGGAGGGGTAAACTCATTTTGGCCCGCCCCCAAAAAAGCCTCCCCCCCCCCTCCGAAAAAATAATCCCAACATTCTGACCGCTTTGCCAATTTGTCTCACAGATTCCATGATTTTCATGATTCATAACCTTCTTATTTGTTGTCCGATTTTTCTCAAACTTTCACTGAATTGTTTCTCTATTTTTTCTCCTATTAAAACCAATTAATATCAGGGTGGAATTCCCTTTAATGAGTATTTGGTTTGGAAGGTGCATGCATTAGAAATTTCTAAGACATTTGCTAAATATGTTGGTATCCTCTTTAAATTAAAATTTATATTGCCTAGTAATGTTTTATATAATCTGTACAATAGCCTTGTTTTACCACATCTAAACCACTGCAACTATTTTGGGGGAAATGCTTTTAAATCACATCTTTAAAAAATGTATATATTTTACAGAAAAAGTTTCTAAGAAATATAACAAAGTAGCAAATGGCAATTTTAAGTATACCACTCATTAAACGGATGCTCGACCACGTCACGTTGTAACACGTCCCTAGTAGGATCGAAGTACGGCAATTACGTTCATAGTACGGAAATTCCGTTCCTAGAACGTCCATCTCGGGGTTCGACCGGTCTGTAATCCAACCTGGTCCGAAGGTTGTGCATCGCCAGAACAACGCTACCACCCCTTCCCCTTATCCACGTTTTTGGCCGCTGCGTGATTTTGTTTTCTCTCTTTTCAATAGAAATTTAGATTTCGCTTAATATGTCAGCTAATATAGAGACAATTTCCATTCAGGTTTGTATGGTATAGAGCACGGGTGGCCAACCCGCGGCCCGCGAAGCAGTGAATGAAATGCGGCCGCATATAGCAGCGATGAAATAGGGTAAAACATTTACACGCAGCTATCTCTAATATTTCCATAATTTGTTTTCATCATTCACAACATATTGACTCGTTACTTGGTGATACACTGACTCGTCAAATTCCCTCTCATTACATTATATTAACGACATTAATATACCCGCATTAATATCACTCGCCGTGTAAATTTCAGTTTGTAATTTCCGCACGCAGTAACAACTGTTGTGATACACTGACTCCTCAAATTCCCTCTCATTACATTATATTAACGACATTAATACCAGCATTAATATCACTCGCCGTGTAAATTTCAGTTTGTAATTTCCGCACGCAGTAACAACTGTTGTGATACACTGACTCCTCAAATTCCCTCTCATTACATTATATTAACGACATTAATACCAGCATTAATATCACTCGCCGTGTAAATTTCAGTTCGTAATTTCCGCACGCAGTAACAACTGTTGTGATACACTGACTCCTCAAATTCCCTCTCATTACATTATATTAACGACATTAATACCAGCATTAATATCACTCGCCGTGTAAATTTCAGTTTGTAATTTCCGCACGCAGTAACAACTGCTGTGATACACTGACTCCTCAAATTCCCTCTCATTACATTATATTAACGACATTAATACCAGCATTAATATCACTCGCCGTGTAAATTTCAGTTTGTAATTTCCGCACGCAGTAACAACTGTTGTGATACACTGACTCCTCAAATTCCCTCTCATTACATTATATTAACGACATTAATACCAGCATTAATATCACTCGCCGTGTAAATTTCAGTTTGTAATTTCCGCACGCAGTAACAACTGTTGTGATACACTGACTCCTCAAATTCCCTCTCATTACATTATATTAACGACATTAATACCAGCATTAATATCACTCGCCGTGTAAATTTCAGTTTGTAATTTCCGCACGCAGTAACAACTGTTGTGATACACTGACTCCTCAAATTCCCTCTCATTACATTATATTAACGACATTAATACCAGCATTAATATCACTCGCCGTGTAAATTTCAGTTTGTAATTTCCGCACGCAGTAACAACTGTTGTGATACACTGACTCCTCAAATTCCCTCTCATTACATTATATTAACGACATTAATACCAGCATTAATATCACTCGCCGTGTAAATTTCAGTTTGTAATTTCCGCACGCAGTAACAACTGTTGTGATACACTGACTCCTCAAATTCCCTCTCATTACATTATATTAACGACATTAATATCCGCATTAATATCACTCGCCGTGTAAATTTCAGTTTGTAATTTTACGCACGCAGTAACAACTGTTGTGAATCGAGAAATAATGTGTGAAATGCCATACTTGTCTTCAAACTCTTTTCTCCCGCCGTAGAGTTTTCTCATGAATCTTAATATTAAACTAAATAGTCAGTCCCCTTCCCTCTACACCGCGTTCAATTAGATGTACAGTGTACAAGTAATACATTCAGGATATTCTTTCTGCTGTGTCCTTGATTTTGATTGAAATAACAACCAACATGGCAACGACTTCGAGACCTGCGAAAAAAAGGAGAGTTTCTGATGAAGGCAAAAACTTTAAATCAGATTGGTCTCTAAAGTATTTCTTCATTGAAGAGAAAGGTGAACCACTTTGTCTCATTTTTCACCAGAGTATGTAATAGAGGTTAACAACATAGTAGAAAAGTGCAAGCCCCAGAAATCACACTAAAAATAAGCCTGATTTGTTTTTCTCACTGATTTTGTTGTTTGCTTGTTTGTTTTTGCGAAATTTCAGATGTGTACACGTATTGCATGAGTGTGTGTGTGGGGGGGGGGGGGGGGGGAGAAGACTATCTATGGCCCGCCAAGTTATGCCAATCGTTAGCTGTGGCCGCGAGCTTTAAAATGTTGGCCATCCGTGGTTTAGAGAGAAGGCTACCGGGGTACCGGTGTGGTAGGCGATTTGTTCCGCGGAACGAATCTACTGGATCGACTCGTTCGCAGATACGTTCGAAAGCCGCCGTTCTTATCCGACATTGGCCGAACGTTTCTGCTTATATAATCGCGTATACTTTTATTACTTGTGTCGAATAAACATGGTAAAAATAAATTTTAGCTTTATCTTGATACTTTTGTATTTATTGTTGGAATGAAAACCAATATTATTTTTTTTGAAATATTACTTAATAATAAGGTTTATAACCTCTTTCGGAATTACCCGCGCGCGGTACGAAAAATAAATAAATAAATAACCTCCTGACTAGTATATGCGCATAGAGTACATGTATATCATATATTATGCATGCACGCACGTGCATACTCGGCACGATATATTGCGACACAGCATGCTGATCTGGGCGCGAACTCGATAACGTCAACAGATCTGCCACTGTATGTAGCGGAATGGGGGGGGGGGGGGGGTATAGACACACTATGCTATGGCTCTGTTTAACACTAACTTTTGTCGGCTAGTACCAAGGGTTGAAAGTTCAACAAAATATGTCGGGTTTTTCTTTTATTTTTTATTTTTTAATTCTGCCGGACACGTCTTTTACTTGAGGAATTTTCTTTCTCTTCTTTTCTTCTTCTTTTTTTTTTTATTGGTCCTTCTTAATTATCAGCTCGACCACTCATTTCTTTTTGTATTGACCCCGGCCCCCCCCCCCACCCTACCCCGCATCTCTTTCATTTAAACTACATGTACATCATGAATGCAGCCCACATGCATAATTAGATTCTGTGATGAAGCCCGGTAATAGGTGGTTGACGTAACACGATATCATATAAAGCAGCATTCAAACCAAATTAGAAGGCCTGATTAGAAAACACCCCGACATCTGCTTTTACAGGCAAATTAAGCCTATGGCAACAACTGCCCTTTTTGCTAGACCACCCAGTCCCCGTCGCTTCGCGACGGCGCTGTCTATAGTTACTGTTTGTGGTCAATCATTGGCCGCAATTATCAACATATTTGAACAACGGGAATCTGCATTTCTATACAAAGTTCTCAAATTGGCAATCGTTGGTGTAGCTAATTTGGAGAAGTTTGATTGGTTGCAAAGGCCGTTCCATGGCGTGTATTCAATAATACGTGAGCACGCACGCTCTCCGATGAGATTCGGAACGGATCGGCGGCTAAATATCCCGCCGATTGGTTCCACGGAATGAATCGCCTGGCCGGAACCGATCGCCTGTGACTAGCGGAACGAATCTACGAATCCGGAACAAATCGGCGGGTACATATCCAGGCGATCGGTTCCGGAGGAACCGATCGCCTGCACGGAACAAATCGCCTATGACACCGGCAGCCAACGTATTTTTCCTTCGCGTATATTTTAACTTCCTTATTTTTTTGTTGGACTGCAAAGTCCTAGAACATGTTAAAGCTTATCAGTACAAGTTTATAGGAGGGATAAGACTACCCTGCAAGGTCACTGGACAGGTGGTTATCTCTTCAACTCAGCTCTCAATTAACATAAAAATAGAGGATCATGGGGGACCGATGGTCACCGATTAGGCATTGTTTTCTATATAGAGGGAGCAAGTAGTTACAAGTAGGACAGTGTGGCTTTAAAATTAAAGGTTGATCAATCATTTAAAAATGCCAAGAAGCAAATCAGCCCTATATGCCCAAAGATTGTAAGTCAAAATTTCAATGTGGACAAATTTGACTAGTTTCTTTAACAATTACTTCAATTTTCAGATTATCTTGGGTGTGCGTCATGCTTGCGTCATACTTAGCTTTATTTTGGACGGGCCATACATTAAGAATTAAGTACACCGCATATTTGACCAAAGAGGTATCTTCAACAACACGGAAATCTTCTATCGCCTTTCCCGCCGTCACCATCTGCAACTCAAACCTCGTAAAGGAATCGCTCATCGACAATCCGACCTTTAAAGCCATCGTTCCAGTCCTCGTTGACGGATCGACTGAGCGCGGGTGGGACACTTTCGGGATAAACGCAACTGATGACTTTTTCGAAACGCAACTGGATGAGATTTTACTGGCCCACGCGCACCAAGCGTCCCACATGATTTTAGAGTGCGCGTGGAAGAGGGGATCGAAGGCGTGCGGAGCAGCGAATTTCACCAGGAAGATCACTGACGCTGGGGTTTGTTACACGTTCAACGATGGCGAGTTTAAGGGCGATGATGACGTCGAAGGCGACACGAGACTGGAAGTAATCCGGAGTGGAACGCGGCAAAGCCTTTGGGTCCGTCTGAATGCCGAGGTTGATGAATACGTGTCAGCATTGTCCTCGGAGGCGATTGGATTTAAGGCAAGCTCTTAAAAAAACAAAAATTACATAATAACCATGTGGAACTTTTAGCTAGGAACGGTATAAATCAACTTATTTAGGTTTACTACTCACGCTCCCATTCAGAAAATTTGTGTATGGATGTTTTACGTATATCCATTTTCGCTTCAAACATTGAATAAATTCAGTAATCATACTATGTTTAAGGAGTCACACCAAGAAGCAAAAGTGTATTGAATTGATGCAAAATTCATATCATTGCGAAGGGGAAGCCTTACTGATCAAATACAACAAATTTCCTCTTCAAAATATGTTTGGGGCCCGCAGAAATCAACTTTCAAAAATGTTAGTTTTGAGATCCAGATTTACTGCCTTCAGCAGTCCTTCGTATGACGTCACTATTGTGACGTCACACCCTGGACACGGCTGTCTAGCTGCAGACTAATACACGCGCGACTCCGGTATGCGGCCGGTACCGAGCTGTTTGTCCAGGGTGTGACGTCACTATTCAGAGCTCGCTACGCTCGTGTGTTTGGCTTACGTTCGGGGGCGCTTGGGGGTCTAAGAAGGGTCTTGAAAAATTGCATTTTACGCCTTTCCATGATATCTATATGATTTCTCAGCAAATTATTCGTGTTTTTCAAGAGAAAATCTTTCCATCCATATGTAATTAGTTCTAATTATCAGTTGTTAGTAAATTTTCTTTGTGTAGCTCCTTTAAACCGATAGAAGTTATATAATTAAATTCCTGATATACACTGTTGGTCATAATGGTATTTTTACCCCAATTTATGGAATGATTTTGACAAAGATTTATTCTTAAATAGATCTAAATAATAATATACATTTTCAGATTTTATTGAATAATAATTTGCGAGTGTTTTTTGTTAGCGTGACTGCTAAAGCATGTATGTGCTACTATGCTAATCAACTAGGGAACCGACGTCCATACATAACTGACATTAGTGAGGATTAATGCCTCACAAAAGGGCACTAATATATAGCCCATCGACACGGTTTTAATCCTAGGGCCTCACAGTCACAAGACCATTGCTTAGCCACTGAATCATGACTGTGTGCAGCGGGGGCTAGGGTACGGGGCCGCCCCCACAAATACAAAAAACGAAGAAAATGCAATAAATTATCAATAATTCATTGTATTTTGCCCCGATCCCCAACAGAAAAAATTCTCTTTGTGGCCATACTTTGAACCATAATGCATGGCCCATGTCGATCAGCTATATTAGTGCGTAGGTCCCCTAGTTAATTAGCATGGTAGCACACACATGCTTTAGCAGACACGCAAAACCGACACTTGCAAATTATTATTCAATAAAATCTGAGAATGCATATTATTATTTAGATCTATTAGGAATAAATCATTGTCAAAATCATTCCATAAATGGGGTAAAAATAATTATTCCACCATTATGACCAACAATGTAGAGGGCGACAAGGCGTACTCAATTTTAATCATATAGAGATCATAATAATTTATAGCATAATTCCCTCGATCTCCTTCTATCTCTCTCTCTCTTTCTTTCTCTTTCTCTTTCACCCCCCCCCCCCCCCGCCCAATAAAGTACCGCCATGATTTGTTTGTATCGCCTACATCCATGATAATTGATCTACTCACTATATCTGACTAGTGACATAATTATTCATCATATTGCATGCATGCAGTGTTTTTGTGCTTTTTGATCGTGGAGGAGAAACAAGCAGCTTAATTTCGATGAAACTAGAAGAGAACAAAATCTGTCCATTTATAAAGCGCAGCTATATATGAATATACATTTTACAGCGCTTAATACAAAGTATCATATTATTATCTCGACTGTAGCTGAGCTGCCATAATCAGGCGCTAAAGTATTCAAGGAATTTCTTCCTACTGGGTACTCATTTACTTCACCTTGGTGGAGAGAGTGAAAAATGTAGATTAAAGTCTTGCCAAAGGACAGTAGTGTCGCAATGGGACTCGAACCGCGAACCGTGCGATCCACAGTTCAGTGACGTATCCGCTACACCACGACAACTCTACAATGATAATAACCCAAATAAATAAATGTTATGTAGATATTTCTAATTTCCATTAAGCTTCTTGTGCACCGTCGAGGCGAGGTACCACTGGTCTCTGATATCGGGGTCGCCATAATGCCAGGTGTTCGAACTATGATTGCCATCAATAAGCATACGGTAAGCACAATCACCCGATCGAGGAATTGCGGAAACAAAACAAACAAACAAACCGTAACTGGCCAACTTGTACTTAATTGTCGAGTAAACAAGGCATCAAGCTTCGCTTATCTTGGAGCCATGGTCAGTTCTGTTTAAAAATAAGTTTATATTTCTTCATATATGTTTTAATGTATACTGATATTATTAGGTATTCAGCACTGAATAAATAAATGAAATGAAATAAAATAATAAATCATAAACATTTCAATAACTCAATTAAGTGACTGAAACTTCTACATTGATGTGTATTCCCTAAACTATGAGATTGCTTTTCCAATTAGTAATGTAACGATTATTGACTAAATTATCCGACTTGAACCAGCATGATTGTGTATACTCATGATATTTTCTTAGTTGTAACGAATGATAATATATAAATTATGTAGTATAACCATGGACCTACTACTTCCATGGTATAATGTAACCTTTTCCGCATTATACTAATTGTTCTCTCTCTCTCTCTCTCTCTCTCTTTCTCTCTCTCTCTCTCTCTCTCTCTCCATCAAGGAGCGGATCATGTATCATCCGTACGACACCAATTGTCGAGACGCTCCCTTGGAGTATTACCCTTTTTACTCGGAGGGGGCGTGCCTGACGGAATGCGCAACCAAGCAACTCGCAGAAGCCTGTGGATGCAGATTCCCACACATGCCAGGTACGTGAGGGGCATATTGCTCCGGTTGTCTCATTTTCGCTCGTCAGCACAAACGTAGCTAGTTCGACGGCACTACCAAACTAGAATGTTCCACTACGGAAATGGTGTGTTGGGGAGGGGAAGTGAGATTGTTCGTGTGTGTGGTAAATGTATGTGTGTCAACAATTAAAGAATAATAATGACAGATGGCTAATCATCAATCTACAATGAAGAGTAAACTGTCGATCTACATCACATTCCACAGATAAATGTGCCTTGAACGTATATAGCAGACGGCAATCGGCGGATTAGACGACACTGGGTAGTGATTTTGTATGGGAGATTGCTTAGCTAAATATAAAATACAAGAACATTTTCCATATCTTTAAACTAACATTGATATCTGATAATTAAACAGTTATTGAAATAAACCTACCAAACTACATAATACAATGAAATACTTGACTTAAAGTAGGGAAGTTTGATGTGGTGCACAATTGCACCCCTCTGTAAATAATCGAATAGTCCATGGCGATCATGAATATTCATGTTTTTGCTTACCTCGGCAAAATGTTTGCCTATACTAAATGGAAAAAATTACGGTGGGGGATTTGCTGAAATGGACATAATGAACCGATCAGAACTGATCTATGATAATTCATGCTTGTTATCCTTTGTGTGCTTGACCTATAACCTTACAATCGCGTGGCAAATTGCGTCAAAATTTCGACTTGTTTCACATGTGTTATATAGGCAATGGCGAGCTAGCAACCTATTTTGACCAAATTACGGTGGGTAAACTTTCAAAAGTCAATGGGATATGAGGGTTCCAATGAAAGAGCAAGTGTCAACGTAAGAGCTAGTGTCAACGTACGTCGGGGTTGATGTGCTTTTCGTTTAAACAAAAAATGAATTTGTAACAATTTTTTTTTTTTTTTTTTTTGGGGGGGGGGGGGTAAAAGTCCGTAGGCTAACATGTTAGGCTGCTGGACTCTGACGATAGGGGGCGTTTTCCAATGAGACTATTCGGAGCCATATGCGGGATTAGGGGGGGGGGGGGTGGCGGCACGGCCTTCAGGAGGGACCCCCCCCCCCCTGGCTGGTCAGTCCAAGTCAAAAAGAAAAAAATTCTTTGAATAAAATTGTTTTGATTAGCTTGTTGTTATGAGCAGCTTCTGACAAACGTTGTTTCTTTTGGTCATTCTTGTTTATATTAAACAAATACAATCGTCATCAACAACAAAAACATCTTTATCACTGTTATTAGTTTCAGCATCAGTACTATAATGGAGCTAACCCAAATGGTTCTATCATTAATCATGTTTAGCTTATCCTCATCCTCATCATCATCTTCATCATTATTATTATTATCGTCAAGATCATTATCACCATGTTCATCATATCAACATCATTATTATCTCTATTTTTATCACTATTAATAACACTTAAATTTCTTCACTTTGTCATAACAGGTCCATCTCCTGTGTGCACTGTTAGACAATTCATGGAGTGTGGGCTCCCTAAATTCGAACTGGGTATGTCGATTCATGAACAAATAAACTACTGCTTTATAACGACAAACTGTTCACCTTATTTTATGTTCATCGACTTTTAATGAAGTATATTTATTCGATCATGGAACTTCATTGACGGACATGAATATTTTATACAAGGAACAAAACAAAAATTAACAAGTGACTTGAAAGGAAATTCTTTCATGGAAATAAACATTTCGTTGATCAATATTTCAGTGGTATCCTAAAATGTGCATGTATTACAAATAGCTGATGTGGGTTCTGCAGTCATTTGTGCTGTCAGAAATGATGTGAGATTTTTATGAGAAAACCCTTTAACAGAATCGTTTGGATGGGGAGAAGTACTACTGTATTTTTTTTTTTTTTTTTTTTTTGGTTTTGTTTTGTTTTGCATGCAGTAGTATGCTTGTTTTGTTTTGTTTTGTTTTGTTTCATTTTGTTTTATTTTGTTTTATTTCATTTTATTTTTGTTTGTTTTGTTTTGTTTTGTTTTGTTTTGATTTGTTTTAGTTGTATTTGTGTAATTGTTTGTTTGATTTTTGGTTGTTGTTTATTTTTTCACCTCTCCGGCTGTGGCCTTGATCTTCAAGTAATGACAGACCTAACCACTTCCCAGTGTCAGAGGGCGTGTCATACAGAGCATTTCCAGATGACCATGAGCTATTTGAAAGCACCAGGAAAGGACGACTCACAACAACTGCAGGACCAGTTTAACTGGACTGGGGATGATGTTATGTAAGTTAAAAATGAGATCATTGCGGTCTGGCGTGAGCCTAGATTAGGGGGTGGAGGGGGGGGGGGGGGCACTGATCTTATTCCAAGAAAGAACATGATGAAATACAAAGGAGCAGAGGACGGCATGTTAGCTCGTCTTATTTTTTTATTTTTTTATCTCCTTCCCCTTTTACTCCCCAAACGTTCCTTCGGTGGCCCTGACCACATTCATACAAATCATTCATGTTAATTATTCAACAAAATGTTTAGCAGTCTAAAGGATAAATGAATACATACACACTTTAAATACGACGAAATGCTCAAAAGGAAATGCGGATAACTATCTCATGTATTTATTGTGTATTTATTCAGTCACATGTCTTTATAAAAACTGACAACATTTTGTGGTTTAGGAAGTGTGAGTTACTTGTTTGTAAGTGCGCAATCATTTAAAACCCGGTTTGTAAGGGGGAAATGCTTAGTTTTTATGCCAATACCTTAAGTGAGGTATATAAATGATCACTATTATTTT
Source organism: Strongylocentrotus droebachiensis (assembly GCA_035222895.1). NCBI lineage: Eukaryota > Metazoa > Echinodermata > Echinoidea > Camarodonta > Strongylocentrotidae > Strongylocentrotus > Strongylocentrotus droebachiensis. Next base: position 216,359 of record JAVYIG010001530.1, on the reverse strand, counting down.
CTTTTGAATAGGAGAAACATCGCAGAGGTCGAGATTTACTTTGCCGATATGAACGAGCATCATACCGAAAGCGTGGCTGCCTACAGTTTTGCCGATTTGTGGGGTAAAGTAGTGACATATTGAAGTTTAGATATGTATATTCCCGGCGCTGAAGTTAAGTCAATGTATCTCAGCGTTTTGAAAGGGAAATCAAAACCATTTTAGCAATTTGAATTGTGTGAAAGCATGAAGATATTATGAGAGACAGGTCGTAAAAGAATTGGATTAACAATTCAGAAGTTCTAAATATTTGTTTATTACTTGTTTGTTTGTTTGTTTTTATTTCTTTAACTGGAGAGGTTAAAGACAAAAACCCGGTGTCGTGACATGTGTGTGTGTGGGGGGGGGGGGGCGGGGGTATTAGCTCTTCTTTGCTAATCATTCGTCTCCGCATTCTTCTCATTGAATGTACTAATTTTCCTTATTGGTTGGTTTATTTCATATTCCTTCCTTCATAGGTTTCCTTCATTTTCCCTTTATCGTGTCGTTGTCTATTTGTGGATACGTCGTCGGACTGTGGATCACATGGTTCGCAGTTCGAGTCCCGACGCGTCACTAAATGGATGGATAGTGGCAAACGTAGATTAATGTCTTCCCAAAATGACATTCATTTTGGGAAGACATTAAACTACGTTTGCCACTCTCCACCCAGGTGTTAACTCTTATCGTGACATAATGAATACAGCTCAGAGCCACAGGGCTAATCCCCATTGTGCCAAGCCTCAAATCCCCCTGTGCCAAGTTAATTTGGAGATAATCGGATTAAGGCGATGGTACTATCAATAGCGCGTGCGAAACACTAGGCACAGTGCAATGGGCATGAAGTATAACTGCTATTACGAATGCGAGCATGCATGCACAAAGCAGATAAGCACTAGCTCGCTCGCATGATTAAAGCAACCAATCGATAGCGCGCTAGCGTATACAAAGCACTCTGACGATTGCGTGCAAACAGCCTTATGGCAGGAGTTACATGGGTACCCAATATGATGCGAGCGTTAGTGTGGTTTGGTTGGATTGGCATGTGTGCGCTTGTAAAAATGGCGCCTTGCCGGAAAAGGAATACTCGTGTGCACTATCATGTGCAGATTTGAATCCAATGGCCTGTCTAATATAATTTCAATGTAAAGCGCTTAGAAACGTCGTATTTAGCGCAATACTAATGTAAATATTATTTATTGTCTCTTACTTTTCCCTAGGTGATCTTGGAGGACTCATCGGTGTCCATCTCGGAGCCAGCCTCCTCACACTCTTCGAGTTCGTTGATTACACCTTCGTCCACAAGATTCTGCAAATTCGCTTCTTGTGGAGGAAAATCAAGTCATTTTGTAGCCGGGATAAAAAGAGATCAGCACTTGATCAGTAGCGTATCCAGCATAAACTTATGGTGGAGGCGGTGAATGCCCACCCCTTCGTTGAAGGCGATTGGATATCCAAATTAATTACCTGTGCACGCTTGCAGTAAATAGTAGGTAGGGCTCTGAAGATTTCTTTTTCCAAAGGGGGGGGGGGGGGAGGGGGGAGGGGGGAGGGGCGTCCCCCACCTGCCGCTTCCACTTGAATTTTTAGGTCACTTTAGGTCCCGATGACTTTTTTTTGTATTCACTATTGTAAACACGCAACTACATCTTTGCCGATGCCTAATACCTATGGATTTCGGTATTCTACTACATAATTATGGTAATATTATTAACATGATTATTATGCAAGGGTGCGTAGAGACCGAGCAGCACAATTGATAATAGATTAATGGCAGTTAAGAGCTCATAATGTTTGATTCATGATTAATAATCATTCACTATAAGGTTCGTTTGCATTCATTTTGTTTGAAACTTGCTGAGGGCGATATTCTGCCCCCTTTTTTCGACGGTAGTTAATGTCTCCACCTTAATCCCTTCCATGGTAAGGTGGGGGGGGGGGGGGTATTTTTTCTTTTTTATTTTGAATCTTGAATGGCGCAAAGATGCCCAGAAAAAAATAATTTACAACCTTTAAGCGGGGATTTCCTGAATGGACATTCACGGACAGAAATATTTCAAAGTATGCGCCAACGGGACTAGTATCTTTTTAGCACCTACCTTATTACCACTGTTTCTGTTTTTTTGGTAACTTTCACCAGTTTTAATATGTTATGTACTGGTGTTGAGTTAGTATTTATATGTATATTTTAAGTTAAATTTTGTCATAGGAAACATTGGTGACAAATCACATTTATTCTACAATTCTAAAAAAAATGAAACAAATCAACCATTTTATTAAAAAATGTATATTGTTATTATAACTTGTATTGATTTATTCATTTGTCTTTGGGGGGAGGGGAAGGGAAAGAGGGGGGAATGAACAATTTTACGGGGCGCCTAAGCCCTCTAGACCCACCCCTTCCCAAGAACTGATTTGTGCATTAGAAAGTGTTATGCTTTGAGCCTGCCTTTAAAATAAGTATAAGCCTGGTAATTTTACAACATTAACAATATAATAATGAATAATGAAAACATAGTTTTTACCGATATAATGCAATCGTATTAAAACAGAAAATGGGCCTATCAAATAAACATATTGTTAATTTTATTTGACCCTAAATTCTAAAATTATATAAATATTCGCGGTAATCCCTCGACTTTAATCACAAAGGGTTGGTCCAGCGATAGCCAATGAAGGGGCATCGGACACAGCTAGGTTATAGAAAATATGCCCCTTAATATTGTTACTGTGCTCCGTCAAATTTTAGACCTCAAAAGTCACTCGACGAATGAGAAAGGGAGAGAAAGAGAGAAAGAAATTTATATATATTTCAGATGTGATGTTGGTCATTCTTTTAATGTTTTTGTCTTTCATTTTTGCCTAAATCTGTTAGTTTCCATATACATGAAAATTAAACGTCCAGCACTAATATACAAACACGCGTGACATGTGGCTTTGCTTTTTGAAAGGTGGTTGAAATAAGATTGAAGGCGGGACTATATACTAGACTCCCTTCTGATACGGGAGAGAGAGAGAGAGAGAGAGAGAGAGAGAAAGGGGACAGGGAAGGGGGATGGGGCGGGGGAGTTGAGAGGTCCGATCGAGATTAGGAAAAGGGGGGAGGGGAGACGATCGAGAAGGGCTCCCGAGTACCATAGATGGCGGTTGAAAAGTCTTTGTATGGAGAAGTTTTATATCATTTGTTAATACATCATTCGAATTGAGAGGATTGCTTATCGAGCTGGTGATTTTTGTATTACTAAAAAAAAAATTGTATTAAGAAATTAGTAGAAGAGCGTGTAGCCTACCCCCAGGTTCAAGTCCCCCTAGTTTTCATACCAATATTGATTTCGAGATAAATTCTATGCTATTCTATGAAAGCTTATTTTAATAACAAATATATTATGTATGATGGGACAAACTTTCTTTGATGAGAGCTTGTTTTTTAACAATATATAGACCATATCACCATATTCACCATAACCGGGATAGTGATTTGAAGCCACAGAATTGTTGAAAACTATGGTTTAAAAACAGAGGATTTGTTAACGATACAAAAAATATATTATACTATTCCTCGTAGTTGGATAAGAAGTATTGTATTCACGCCTAGACCAAATGATATCGAATTAGTTCTTGAATTCTGCTTTTTCAAAAAGATATATATTTTTTCGGATGTTACATCAAAGATGATCTACAAATCAAGTATAAAACGTATTTCCAATGTATCCGTTTCATTTCAAGATCTGTCTTCACACCACAATAGGTCGATTAAAGAAATAGAGCAGATTCATCTCAGACCAAGGCAATCTACCCTAAATAGCCGACTCTGAGAGTTTCAATTCAAATTATTGTACAATATAATTTACACAAATCATCACTTATATCGTTTTCAGTTTACAAAAAGTTAAAACTGTTCATTTTGATATAAAGATGAAGAAACTTACCGACATGTTTTCTTTGAATGTAAACAAATAAAATGTGTGTATCGGGTGAAAATGGGAACGCTTGAAAATTCCAATACTAACAAACTGACATGGAAAGAAGTACATTTAGGGATAAATCTTCTCGTCTTGATTTACTTTAGTTCGGCATTTGACACCATCAATCACAAATCTCTGTTCGATCATTTGCAACATCGTTTTAGCCTAGATGGTGTGGTTTGGAAATGGTTGACTTCTTATCTGTCTGAAAGATCTCATGTGGTGAAGGTAAAGGACGCACTATCCAGTCATGTCAGCAATCAATGCGGAGTACCTCAAGGTTCGGTCGTCGGGCCACTACTCTAAACACTGTACAATGCTTCTATTGCTGACATCGTTTCTTCTCATGGACTTAGTTCGATGTTATACGCAGATAATCAAATTGACGTGAATCATGAAAGTTAATAACTGTCTAAGGGACAAAGTTTCATGGGCTTATATTAACAAGTTAAAGATCAATGCTGACAAGACTGAGCTTATTCATTTCTCATCAAATGGTTAATGGTCTAAATGTCGGTGAAAAAGCAGGAGCGAGGGACCTGGGTGTATATATGGATCATAAACTGCAACTTCAAGATCATCTTAAGATGACATGCCGTTTAGCAATGTGTGCAATTAGATAATTGGATAAATAGTAAGAAAACCACTGAGAAATTAATTAATGCATTTGTTTTCTCGAGGGTTAATTGCTGTAATGCTCTATATTATTGTTGGGCTTAGCCAAGAGATATAAGAAAATTGCAAATTGTGCAAAATAGTGCTGCAAGACTTGTTGAACGAGCAAGGGAAAGAAATCCAGTAACACCCATGTTGACTCGGCTTCATTGGTTACCTGTAAAAGAAAGAACTGCTTATAAAGTTCTTATGTTGTGTCACAAGGTAATGATTCGCAATCCCCGACTTATCTTCTTGATATTATTTCTTCTTACATACCCGGTAGAAAACTCCGCTCCTCAACAAAGAATTTCCTGACTATCCCTACCACATCAACCCAAACGTTTGGTTCTCGTGCTTTTTTAACAGCAGCGCCTGTCTTGTGGAACCAACTTCCTGACCAGCTTCGAGTTGTTGGGAGCACTGACAGCTTTGGGAGAGTCCTGAAAACTTATTGGTCTTCGAGGGTTTCCTAGAGCTGCTTTGCATGTCCTTTTGCTGCTTAGGAGGTTGGTTCGGCATACTTATGGGTGTCTGTTTGGTCAATTTGTAATATGTGATGTCAAATAATTTTACTTGGGGGTAGTTATAGGTAAATTGGTTTACTTTCCCATAAATATTTTGTGTTCTTTGCTTAACTTATTCGTATTTATTATGTTGTATATATATTCACATTTGTCATAATTGTAAAGCGCATATAAAGAGAAATTTCCAATTTATCATGTGCTTGATAAATATTCTCTATTATTATCATTATGTCAATTTGAAGTGATATCTTAAAATAAACTATAATGATGTTGAATTTTTCCAATGAGTCGTATGTTATGTATCTTTCAGTTATAGTATGTTATAGTATGTTATTATCAATCCTAGTTGAATATTTATATAATATTTATTTTTAACATCTGTGAATGATGGAAATAAAATATCACGTACAAAAAAGAGAAAAAATGTTAGTTTGCAGACATCAACTTTTTGTCGAAATCGTGCAAACTAAATGCATCTCACGGTCATATGAGACTAGTGATTGTGGACATAATCCTTTGTCAGGGTTATCTTCTATTGCTTTGTCCTTACATTAATAATAGAGAATCTTTATGGAGATTCAAAATGAATAGCATAATTATCGACTAAAATTGACACACTCGTGCCGTTGTTCCTCAAAGGGTCTGTTTTGCACACTACGAATAAGCGGGCGTGGTGAAAACGCGGGGAATCCCCGTTGGTTTTTCCACTCCGCACATAACAAAGCATCGCTTGCATCTTGCTCTGAACAGAATACTGTAATACAGTCCTGGAATACAGTTCAGCTCAGCAAAATCAACTCTACCGGGACAAACAAGCGATTCTTCACTTTTGAAATCGTTTTGAATTAATAAATATCGAGAGATCTTTTCGCATCATTTCAAATTTGCATATGCGCAAACTCGTCAAGGCACGACAACTCCTCAAAATCTCTTTGAACGGTTCATATTCTACAGTTTTTTTCATCCTGAACGCATGCACGAAGTTCAAACCGCGGTCATTTCTCTTTGTCTCCTGAAGTGATCTAATTTGAGAGCTTTGGTTTTCCCCACCGTCGACCGTTCGCGGAAAAGACACTGAATCCAAGTTATACTAGTACAAGAGACGTTTTTCGCAATACACAGTCAGATTCTATCCATCGAGGGATCCCCATGAGTCATTCCCAGTCCAAGACCTCACAGAAAAAGACTAGGACTCAATCGATTGATTATTAGTTTAGACTATAGTTATCGGCCTGAACTCGTCAATTGACTAAAAAGCCGTTAGCGCCGTTACTCAGATTAGCAGCTTCTAACTTTCAATTAGCTACACTTAGACAAAAGGACTCCTTTATTTTCGGTTTTTGTCTACTCCTCATCAGAAACTCTGAGAACTAAGCGATTTTTAATTTCATTCTGCTCGCAGTAGCTCTTTCTCTCGAATCAGTTAAGTCCTTACCTTACGCAAACACCAAACAGTTCGTTGTGAGAGCTTCTCATCTACGGCTAAAACCCGATCCACAGGCTTCACAATCTTAGGACCAAATTCTACCGACCACCCTCGACCACACCACCGTACCGAAGATGGACTCTGAAGCCCACATGGGTGACGTCGACACCGTTGACAGTCCCGCCTCCGTCTGGATCCCATCGTCGGCGATAGGGGAGCAAAATCATCTCGACCGACATCGCAGTTGCAGAGGACAGCTGTCGAGGAAGCTGAGTTCCCGCTCGAAACAACTTAGTACTTGTAATGCGACCGCCTGCGCCATCGCAGTGTGTTTCATCGCGGCGATTCTGGCGTTGATCATCTCTTGCTTTACCCTCTATATATTCATGCACAACCATGGACTGGGACTCGAGATGGACATCGTCAATCCGGTAAGTGAAGAGAGTGTGTGTGAGAGAGAGAGAGTTAAAGTTAGAAGGGAGAGCACGAAAGGAGAAGGCTATAAAGAAATAGAAAGAGATAATATAGAAAGACTAATTCACACTTAAACAAATATAATTGACTCTCATGTAGCTTACGAGGAGATCAATAATTGCCCCCATAACAACCTGATCTTTGCATAGGCCTGAAAAGATGGAAACATTTTTGTTTAAAGCAAAGATTCTTTCTCGAACCTACCGTCTCATTTTCAATCTTCTTTTTGAAGTAAGTCTTTGGGACTCTGTTTGTTATGTATTATCTAGACTGAATCAAAATCTTATTAAAGTCTGCATTTTGTAACCTTCTTTCCCTTTGTTAATTTTCCCTTCAGTCCATTTATTATGAACATGTAAATTGATGGTAATTATACAAAAACAAAATAACAAACAACAAACAAACGATTTTTTTTAAAGTTGGCCTATCGGAGGAACATCTTCTAACAGTATCGTTGAAAACCAGGGATGTTAAGTCTGAAAGATATGAGAAAAGTCACTCTCATCATCAATCATCATTATTATCAATTGACTATAAACTTTTTCAAGATTTGCCCTCATTTTTTAATACTTTTGTATCATTTTCGTTTATTAGAATGCTTAGCTGTATGGAAGGTTAACGTAACACACAATGTTAAATTCTTGGGCAGCTATGGTATTGAAATCGTCGAGTCGGGTTATTACTACCTCTACACTCAAATCTACTTCAGTGATTCGGAAAGTGGAGCGACAGTTGACCCCTCATCTCAGCAGGCGTTGCCCATGGTAACCAGTCATTAAAACAAATCTTTCTCGTCCTCTTCTTTCTCCTCGTCCTCCTACTCCTTCTTACCTCTTCTTATATCGTTTCAGTCTTTAAAAAAAATTCTCATGACTTCAAAGACCGTTGTCAAAATCTTTCTTTTCCCCGCGTCATCTGAACTTTCTCTCATCTTTTCCTCCACCTTAATCCTTCATGTTAAAAATAATCCTCACGTATAACCGTACATGCAATGAGTAAAACACGACGTGGGGCTTTTAAGTCTAAGTTAAGTTGTCAGGCGGAACTGAAAGTCGAGATGCGTTGGTCAAATTGACTTAAGACAGACCTCCTATTGCTATGGCACTATGGCAGTTTGAACTTGTGTCCAGAGCCATTGATTAGGAGAGTTTGGCCAACCCGGTTCAAGTTGGGCATATTCTATGGCTAATAACTGTCTTGTTCAGCAAGCTAGCACATACAAAAAAGATATGCACGATGTTGTGACGGTGTGACCAACTGAAACTAAGTTGGCCAAACTACATGTATGTGTACAGATGGCTATTGTTTCCAGCAAATCATCGTAACCTACGTCATTTCCTTTTTATTCTCCGCTGCAGCGTTCTTCGACGAATCGCAACCACGTCCGGTTGATGGAGAGCGTCGTCCCTATCAAAGAATACGCGACCAAGTACCACGGTGGGGTGTTCCATCTGGAGAAGGGCGATAGGATCACCGTGAGCGTATCCAATAACAATCTCCGAATCAACACCAACAGCGACAAGACCTTCTTTGGGGTCTTCATGCTGCGTTCGACCATGGACCTGATCACAGGGCTGCAGTAGCAGTTACTGTTTCTTAATGAGATGTTTTTGTTTAAAAAAAAACGATGTCGTTTGGTGAGTCGAAACCGGAACACCATTAACGATGTAGTAGGCTCATATTAGGGTCATCATACTGCCTGTGCAAACAGTCTGTCCCGCGAACACACACACACACAACAGCAGTCAGTTGGTAGAAATAACAATTTTTGTAAATTTATTTAAACAAAAACTAAACAATATTTTAAATTTTGTATTTCATGCTAGGAGTCCACTGGGCCAGCGCCAGTTGGTGCCAGTTTGCGCCAAAGATTATGTGATTGGCGCGTAGTGGCTCGCTGTGGCGCCGAATTAATGTCCGCTCGGCATGTGTCGCCAAGTGGAATAAACTGGGTGCCATATGGCGTGCGCCAAATGCCACCCGGCTTGCTCCACAATGTTGCCAAATTGGTTTGAACTTGCCGCCGCTTGGCGCTACTTGCCGACTATATAAATACCGGCCATCGGCTACCTGGTTCAGACCCTCCTCAGCTGCTGTATGAACAACATCTCTACTAAATATTTACAATTTTGATATGTCTGAGGCTTTTGATAATGTTGGAGTGATGATGCTGCTCCATCAGAAGATGATGAGAGATGCTGAGGTGGCCACTGCCTATCAACTTATGCTGGCCAATCCTGAAGAAGAAGAGCCTCCTAAGAAGAAAAGGAAGCACAACTGGTGGTTTAGACCCATGCTCCACCCACAGTTGAGGGCCGAACGTGGACAGTACCACAATTTGATGGAAGAGCTGAGGGAGAATGACAGGAGGAAGTTCAAGAACTACACCAGGGTGTCCCCAGAGATGTTTGATGACCTGTTGGTCAGGCTTACACCCCACTTGCAGAAGAAGGACACCCACTTCAGGAAGGCCATTCCCCTGGTCTCAAGTTGTCCGTCTTCCTGCGCCATCTCGCCACTGGGGCCACCTATGCCGAGCTGTCTTTCAACTTCCGACTGGGCAAGGAAACCATCCAGAAGTTTGTCCCTGATGTAGCCAGAGCGATAGTGGATGAGTATGCTGCAGAAGTCATCTCCCTCCCCACAACCAATGAAGGCTGGCTTGAGGTTGCAGGTGATTTTGAAGCCAGATGGAATCTTCCTCACTGTCTGGGAGCCTATGATGGAAAGCACATCCGTCTCCAGAAGCCCAACAAATCAGGCAGCCTTTACTTCAACTGCAAGCAGTTCTTCTCGGTTGTCCTGATGGCTCTGGTAAATTCAAAGTACCAGTTCCTGTGGATCGATGTGGGTGGGGTTGGCCATCAGTCTGATGCCCAGATCTACAACAACAGTGAACTGAAGGAGTGCATTGAAGCTGGCACTTTAGGCATCCCAGATCCAGCTCCTCTCCCCCATGATGATGAAGAGCACCCTATGCCGTACTTCTTCGTGGGAGACGATGCCTTCGCCATGAGGACGTACATGATGAAGCCCTATGGCCGTCGTAACATGAACCAACAGCAGAAGATCTTCAACTACAGGCTGTCCAGGGCAAGGCGTGTGGTTGAAAATGCCTTTGGTATTCTGGCTCTGCGGTTCCAGTGCTTCCATGGCCAGATGAGACAGGAACCAGACACAGTCCGCCTGCTCGTTGGAGCTGCCGTCATGCTGCACAACCTCATCAGGAAGCGCTATCAGGCACTGGACGTCCGCATGTTGGACCAGGAGGATGCCCAGCACAACCTCATCCCTGGAGCTTGGAGAACTGCCGCCATCACTGTGAGAAAGTCCTGCGATCCCGCCCTGCTTCTATAGGCGGCAAGTGGCGCCGAATGGCGGGCAACCAGGTGGCATTTGGCGCGAAGTAGTCACCAATCGGGTGCCGTTTGGCTCGCGTAGTGGCGCAAACAAGGTGCCACTTGGCGCCAAGTGGCGCCATGTGGCGCGAAATCTCATTGGCGCAACTTGGCGCGCCATTACATTCCAGTGGATTCCAATAGGCGGATTGTCTGCGCCAAAGGGCGATATGTTCGCGCCATTTGGTGCCACTTGGCGGACACTTGGCGCTGATTGCTCGATGCATGTGGCGCGACGAAAATTTCAAACATTTTGAAATTTTCTTGCCGCCACATTCAAATTTGGTGCCGTTACGGGCCACCACGAGCCAGTTGGGAGGCAGTTTGAGCCACTACACGCCACTAGGCACCTTATTGGCGACACTTGGCGCCACAGTAAATTGCATTGGCGCAAACTGGCACCAACTGGCGCTGGCCCAGTGGACTCCTAGCATCACATATATTTCAAGCATACCTTTAACTACAATTCTGTGTAGTTTCATTGTTATAGGCATGTGGGAAATATGTTAAATTATTTAATTAGAATATTGTCTTTTCAGCCATGTGTGACATGGCCCGCTGATCGCCCATTGTTATTCTGCGTGGTGAAAATGCACCTCAATGTATAAAACTCCCCTACAAAAAATGCAATATCCTCATGTGTTTCACTCATTGAATCAATTTGTTGTTCACACTCAAGGTAGCCACAACTGTACTGGTGTCACCAAACTTTTTTTTCTCTCTGAAATTTAGTCCCTGTGGAATGTTATGACCTGTTAAATGGTTTCTCGGAAAAACGTCATAAATCCTCAAATCTGACATCTTTTAAAAAGAAACATATACTGTGATGTAGCTGAAAGTCTACAGATTTTTATCATATGATCGGTTTTTCTGAATAATTTGTGAAACACATGAGAAAATAGCTGTGACGGTGATCCAAGTAATTTCCATCGCCATATTTTATTGGCATTGCAAAAATATTTGGAATTTAAGGTTAATATTTGGTGTAAATATGATCTATGAATATATGATTTTAAAAATGCCAAAAAAATGAACAGTTTGACTTTCCTAATTTGCATAATGAGTGCGCGAATATATAATTAGCTGAAATGACCTAATTTGCATATTTGATGAATATTTATGATTTTTTATATATTTAAACAAAAATATATTTACATACCTGTCTGATATACATAGGTTTCACTGATGTATCATGTTCGGTTTTGATTTGATTACATATGCGCATATTAATTAGGCGGACTTAGTTATTTTCACAACTTTTTCATATCCGCAGATTCGCAAAAATGGCAAAAATGACTTATTTTGTTGGCTTCTGTTTTCAAAACGGTAATAGATATATGAATTTTCTTTTTTGTATTTTTTACCACAAAGATGATATTTTAGTGTCTGATAATTTAATTTATTATTTTTGTCCCAAAAAGTGATGAATTAAGTTAATTTTTGCCAATTTGACCATTTCTGGCAGGTTTTTCGGTAATTTTGCGATATCAAAAAAATGCTATAAAATCACAACGCATTGACCGATTTAAATTATGTTTTTTGTTTTTTTGAAGCTCATAAAGCTTGATCATTTGTAACCATCAAATAACATGTGTTTGTTGTAATTATTTTTGGTGTGCTATACCTACTCATATTCATAAATTTGGTTTTGGTTAAAATACAACATTTTTTTCATTTCTCTAATTGCTAACATTGCCCATAATTATGATGAGGAAAGTAAATCTTGAAAACATGTCAGTATGTACATAAGTTAACATACTGAAATATTTCCTTTATGTAGTATGACGTCATTCGAGACTTCTTAGATTTATTAGGCGTCTATACGCTGTATGTAGGCAGCGAAGATGAAAGATTTACCGTTGCTAATTTGAATGCCGAGCAACATTCGCCAAAGGTAGATTAATTCATGCGCTAGGAAATCCACGAGTAGAATTATTACGCATTCCATACAAAAAATTGGAATACAAATAAAAGTAGCATATCTAACATAATTAATACGCCATTGTAACCTTTATCTAGTATAGTTAAATGATTTTCATAATTATTGAATAGTTAACACGCAAACAGCAATCCAATATTGTTTATTCCAGTAGACTAAACAAGTAGGCCTATTTATATATTTTAAACTGTCTTTTTCGTTTTAAGCTCATAATAAACAAATATGCCATGCACTGAGAGGCTCTAGTTGAAATTATGGATCGAGCCGGGTGGCAGGAATAGCACTTTTTATGTCGCTTAATGTACTAAAAGTGATGGAAAGCACATCCGTCTCCAGAAGCCCAACAAATCAGGCAGCCTTTACTTCAACTGCAAGCAGTTCTTCTCGGTTGTCCTGATGGCTCTGGTAAATTCAAAGTACCAGTTCCTGTGGATCGATGTGGGTGGGGTTGGCCATCAGTCTGATGCCCAGATCTACAACAACAGTGAACTGAAGGAGTGCACTGAAGCTGGCACTTTAGGCATCCCAGATCCAGCTCCTCTCCCCCATGATGATGAAGAGCACCCTATGCCGTACTTCTTCGTGGGAGACGATGCCTTCGCCATGAGGACGTACATGATGAAGCCCTATGGCCGTCGTAACATGAACCAACAGCAGAAGATCTTCAACTACAGGCTGTCCAGGGCAAGGCGTGTGGTTGAAAATGCCTTTGGTATTCTGGCTCTGCGGTTCCAGTGCTTCCTTGGCCAGATGAGACAGGAACCAGACACAGTCCGCCTGCTCGTTGGAGCTGCCGTCATGCTGCACAACCTCATCAGGAAGCGCTATCAGGCATTGGACGTCCGCATGGACCAGGAGGATGCCCAGCACAACCTCATCCCTGGAGCTTGGAGAACTGCCGCCATCACTGTGAGAAAGTCCTGCGATCCCGCCCTGCTTCTATAGGCGGCAAGTGGCGCCGAATGGCGGGCAACCAGGTGGCATTTGGCGCGAAGTAGTCACCAATCGGGTGCCGTTTGGCTCGCGTAGTGGCGCAAACAAGGTGCCACTTGGCGCCAAGTGGCGCCATGTGGCGCGAAATCTCATTGGCGCAACTTGGCGCGCCATTACATTCCAGTGGATTCCAATAGGCGGATTGTCTGCGCCAAAGGGCGATATGTTCGCGCCATTTGGTGCCACTTGGCGGACACTTGGCGCTGATTGCTCGATGCATGTGGCGCGACGAAAATTTCAAACATTTTGAAATTTTCTTGCCGCCACATTCAAATTTGGTGCCGTTACGGGCCACCACGAGCCAGTTGGGAGGCAGTTTGAGCCACTACACGCCACTAGGCACCTTATTGGCGACACTTGGCGCCACAGTAAATTGCATTGGCGCAAACTGGCACCAACTGGCGCTGGCCCAGTGGACTCCTAGCATCACATATATTTCAAGCATACCTTTAACTACAATTCTGTGTAGTTTCATTGTTATAGGCATGTGGGAAATATGTTAAATTATTTAATTAGAATATTGTCTTTTCAGCCATGTGTGACATGGCCCGCTGATCGCCCATTGTTATTCTGCGTGGTGAAAATGCACCTCAATGTATAAAACTCCCCTACAAAAAATGCAATATCCTCATGTGTTTCACTCATTGAATCAATTTGTTGTTCACACTCAAGGTAGCCACAACTGTACTGGTGTCACCAAACTTTTTTTTCTCTCTGAAATTTAGTCCCTGTGGAATGTTATGACCTGTTAAATGGTTTCTCGGAAAAACGTCATAAATCCTCAAATCTGACATCTTTTAAAAAGAAACATATACTGTGATGTAGCTGAAAGTCTACAGATTTTTATCATATGATCGGTTTTTCTGAATAATTTGTGAAACACATGAGAAAATAGCTGTGACGGTGATCCAAGTAATTTCCATCGCCATATTTTATTGGCATTGCAAAAATATTTGGAATTTAAGGTTAATATTTGGTGTAAATATGATGATTTGATTTGATTTGATTTTATTCAGACAATATAAAAATATATACATGTCTTGGGTTACAAAACAAGGTTTAGAAAAACCCATACAGGTTTGCAACCCAGATATGGACAATAAAATGGCATACATAATTACACAGTAAATACTGATACATAAAATATCGAAGCATGACATAGGTTATAGTTCAATATAAATACAACAACAGAAATACAAGTTAGAAATTGCAAGACATTTCTATTTCAAAAATCTAGATTGAGATGTTTTACCAGAGCCGATTTAAAGGTATTTAGCGATTGAATGATCTATGAATATATGATTTTAAAAATGCCAAAAAAATGAACAGTTTGACTTTCCTAATTTGCATAATGAGTGCGCGAATATATAATTAGCTGAAATGACCTAATTTGCATATTTGATGAATATTCATGATTTTTTATATATTTAAACAAAAATATATTTACATACCTGTCTGATATACATAGGTTTCACTGATGTATCATGTTCGGTTTTGATTTGATTACATATGCGCATATTAATTAGGCGGACTTAGTTATTTTCACAACTTTTTCATATCCGCAGATTCGCAAAAATGGCAAAAATGACTTATTTTGTTGGCTTCTGTTTTCAAAACGGTAATAGATATATGAATTTTCTTTTTTGTATTTTTTACCACAAAGATGATATTTTAGTGTCTGATAATTTAATTTATTATTTTTGTCCCAAAAAGTGATGAATTAAGTTAATTTTTGCCAATTTGACCATTTCTGGCAGGTTTTTCGGTAATTTTGCGATATCAAAAAAATGCTATAAAATCACAACGCATTGACCGATTTAAATTATGTTTTTTGTTTTTTTGAAGCTCATAAAGCTTGATCATTTGTAACCATCAAATAACATGTGTTTGTTGTAATTATTTTTGGTGTGCTATACCTACTCATATTCATAAATTTGGTTTTGGTTAAAATACAACATTTTTTTCATTTCTCTAATTGCTAACATTGCCCATAATTATGATGAGGAAAGTAAATCTTGAAAACATGTCAGTATGTACATAAGTTAACATACTGAAATATTTCCTTTATGTAGTATGACGTCATTCGAGACTTCTTAGATTTATTAGGCGTCTATACGCTGTATGTAGGCAGCGAAGATGAAAGATTTACCGTTGCTAATTTGAATGCCGAGCAACATTCGCCAAAGGTAGATTAATTCATGCGCTAGGAAATCCACGAGTAGAATTATTACGCATTCCATACAAAAAATTGGAATACAAATAAAAGTAGCATATCTAACATAATTAATACGCCATTGTAACCTTTATCTAGTATAGTTAAATGATTTTCATAATTATTGAATAGTTAACACGCAAACAGCAATCCAATATTGTTTATTCCAGTAGACTAAACAAGTAGGCCTATTTATATATTTTAAACTGTCTTTTTCGTTTTAAGCTCATAATAAACAAATATGCCATGCACTGAGAGGCTCTAGTTGAAATTATGGATCGAGCCGGGTGGCAGGAATAGCACTTTTTATGTCGCTTAATGTACTAAAAGCGGGGAGTGGAAATCTACTCTTTCTATAGGAGTCATTATAATGGATCACATCCTTTTGACTTGAATCCACTCTAAGTCAAAGTGAAATCCACTCCAAGATAGCGGTTGAATTAATTTCTTGAGAGTGGTTCTCCACTATATTAAGCACTCCAAATGAAAGTTTATTTTCGCCCCTGTACATGTTTAGATTAAAACGTCTGTATATCATTCGAAGAACGGCGAATCAAAAGAAAACAAAAAAAAAATGATTACACTACTTTTATTTTGCAAAGAAATGTTTTATTCCTTAGGTTTACACAAATCCTTTCGCGAAATATTTACATGTGAACATTATAATCATGAAACTTCTTAATAGTTATAATCACATTGAATACAGTAGTAATAGGATATATTTGAAGAAAAAAACCTTAATGATGCCAAATTACTTTCTCTTTCATATTTTTATGGCTAGATATAAGATTACTACAAACTAATGATGATAGATGTTACATGCAGTTAAAATGCGAAAGCTATCATCGTCTACAATAATGTGTATATGTATACATGTCATTGTAATTTATTAAAGATATGCCTTTTGTAATAAAATAATATCAAGAAAAAAGAATGAAATCTTATATCATTTGTTTGTCGCTTTTAAAACAAGTATGATTAAGAAAAAAGCATAATCATAATATTTGATGTTTTATAGCTCATAATTATTATCCACCACGGAAGGTGCTCAAAGCATTATTTTAAAGAGATTAAAGTTCCTACCGTTACCCATTTACCACCTGGGTGGAGAGTGGCAAATGTAGGTTTATATTTTGCCAAAGGACATTAGTGCCGTGGTGGGACTCGAACCACGGACCCTGTGATCCACAGTCCAACGACTTATCCACTAGACCACAACATCTCATAGCTATTTTTAAAATTATTTCGTCGAAGATATAGACCAAGGTTATGGTTGCGATTGCATTTTAGGGTTATAGAGTTATAGGTGTACTATCTTTAAATTTCTAGGACTTAAATTTTAAATCCATTTTGAGACTTAAAATATTTCAAGTCTTTAAGACTTAATCATTTGGGAATTCGACTAAAAGTTCTATCGGAACCAGCTTCTAGATATAAATCTTTGAGAGCATAAACTTCTCGCCAATCAGATGGCCCGTAGATGACGTCACGCAGGGCAAAATAAAATTTCAACGAATCAGATCTCACGATCGCACGTTGGTCGCCATCTTCGAAAATTGCGACAGTGCAGTACTGGAAAGATTCAAATAATGGACGATTTTCTTTGAGAAAAAGATCCCGATGGGGAAGTCATCGAGCTCCTAAAAGGTAAGCATCATGAAGTATGAATACTTGAGAAGATTTCTGGTAATTTTTTGTTTTAAAGTTTATTGCCGATGATAAGAATTAGCTGGAGAACTTGTCGAAATGTGAAGTTGGCCTTTCGAGGTCTTGCGAATGAGTACCGTATACTACATAGGGCACGCCGTGGCCCAGTCGGCCAGCCTAGCTCGTATAAGTTTGTATAGCTATAGGCTAGTTATACTAGGAGTAGGACGGGGTTGTATTTCCGAACACTTCCTCAATTTCAGGTCGGGGATGCCCCGAGCCCCCCTCCCCATTGAGAAACAAATCTTCAGAGCCCGACCTACTATTTCATGCAAGCGTGCATAGGTAAAAAGTTCAAAAGTTTAAGAAACAACAAATTCGATCCGATCGCTTTCAAATGAGGGTGTGGGAGCATTTACCGTCTCCGCCATAATATATACTGGCTACGCCATTGATCACGTGATAGTCTCTTTTTCCTTTTTATCCCGGCTACATCTTGACTTGATTTTCCTCCACAAGAAGCGAATTTGCAGAATCTTGTGGACGAAGGTGTAATCAACGAACTCGAAGAGTGTGAGGAGGCTGGCTCCCATATGGACACCGATCAGTCCTCCAAGATCACCTAGGTAAAGTAAGAGACAATAAAATAATAGTCATATTAGTATAGAGTGGTGAAGTGTGACGTCATCAAAAAAAATCTATTTTTGGAATTTCTCAATTTTTTCTTCATTTTCCGAAAGAGCATCAAAAATAATGTCCAAATGTCGAAAACTAATTGAATATGTTAAGTATTGGCTGAGATATGACCATCTGAATAAAAAGATTGGCTACTGGGAATTCAGTGTTATATTGCTCTGGTTCATAATATTACGAGCCAGAGCAATATATATCTCAGCCAATACTTAACATATTCAGTTAGTCTTCGACATTTGGACATTATTTTTGATGCTCTTTCGGAAAATGAAGAAAAAATTGAGAAATTCCAAAAATATATTTGTATGATGTCACAGCTTCGGTACTCTATAGCGCTTAATCCTACGTTTCTAAGCGCTTTACATTGAAATTATATTACACATGTTAATGGATTCAAATCCGCACATGATAGTGACACGTTTCGCTTCCTGGGGAGTATTCCTATTCCGGCAAGGCGCCATTTTTTACAAGCGCACACATGCCAATCCAACCAAACCACACTAACGTTCCGATCCTATTGGGTACCCAATTATTAAACACCTGGGTGTAGATTGGCAAACGTAGAGTAATGTCTTCCCCAAATGACTTTAGTGCCGCGGCGGGAGTCGAACTGCAAACCATGTGATCCGCAGTCCGACGACGTATCCACTAATAGACCACATATGGAAACGTTTGCTTGTATTTGTCTCATAAAAGAAGTTAACCCAAACTGACTCCCACACGGTGTTGAGTGCTCAGGGGTCACAGGCCACTGGCTTCATCGGGCAGGTAGTTCCATTATGTTCATGGGTAAATTAACCTTTAGAAAATGAGGGGACACATTACATTGTACAATAGGGACACACATTGTTTTTATTGTGCAGAACATACTCTTTTATTGACTTACTTATTGCATGATACTATAAAACCAAAATGCATTTTGTATTCTAACAATTGGAGTACAAAGAATAAAAACAGGTGAATGAAATGCCTAAACACCACAAACACCTGGTGAGGAAGCATTCATAAATTTGAATACATAATTATAGTTGATAAACGACTCCGATGAAACTATAAAACCAAAATGAAATTTGCGTTCTGGCAATTGGAGTACAAAGAATGATAGGAGGTGAATGAAATGCTTCAACAACACAAACACCTGGGAAGCTAGGAAGCATCCATAAATTTGAATAATTTAGTAGATAAACAACTCCGCATGTGGACGTTTGTTGGAGCAGAAAGCAGTGGATTATTAACAACACCAACCCATTTAACAGAATGTCGGAACGTAAATTAAATTTGGCGCGGTTGGAAAATGCATCTTTCTACCCTGCGACTTTAATGGTACGATCCAGTAAATTAAAACAGTAAAAGGGCTCTTATTTTAAAATTACTCATTATATAAAACCCAAAACTTCAGTGATATCAGAAAAAATATGTTATATCTTACTAATAATTAAAAAAGATGTATAAACATTGTGAAAGTGTCGCAATTTACGATAAAAGACACCGATTTAGCGAAAATAACGTCATTAGTGCGCTTTCATCAGGGAATTCAAGGTCAAAAGGTCAATTCAAACGCTGATAAGTTATTGGTCGAGCCTTTTTGTTTCCTTTATTCCGACAAAATTATACAATCAATCAAAACAAGTTTAATACCAGAAGAAAGCTAACGATTAGTATTTCCATTAACCGCTTGCCCCAAAGTCGCTTGACCACAGTGAAACGAGTGAGAGCTTGCGAGAGCGGCCAAAGTGTGATTGAAACTCGCTATTTGCTCTTCTCCAACGCAAAAAGAGACGACATTGTGCTTCATAAATGTATTTTTTCCGACAAAAGTACAGAAAATTTGCATATGGTCTTTTTGTATTATACTTTATGAAATGTGACCCGAGTGACTCCCGGGCGCCCCAATGCTGGACAGAAACGCACATTTTATAAAACTTCACTTTTTCATGGAAAAATGCTTATTTGTTCTATGCACGCAAGTTAGATTGAGCGGATGATACAACGTTTCCATAATGGACACGACAAAGGAAAATGAAGGAAGAAAAATGAAATATATACCAACTAATAAAGAAAAATAGTACATGCAATGAGAAGAATGCAGAGACGAGTGATTAGCAAAGAAGAGCCAATACCCCCCTCTATTGTACGACATCGGGTTTTTGTCTTTAACCTCTCTAGTTAAAGAAATACAAGCAAACAAACCCGGGAAACAAATAAACAAACAGGTATTCAACAAACTATCGGAACTTTTGTTACTCCAATTCTTTTACGACCTGTCTCTCATAATATCTTCATGCTTTCAAAAATTGCTCAAACGGTATTGATTTCCCTTCTATAACTCTTAGATACATTGACTTTACTAAAGCGGAATATACATATCTAAACTTTAATATTTAACTACTTTACCCCATAAATCGGCAAAACTGTAGGCAGCCACGCTCTTGGTATGATGCTCGTTCATATCGGCAAAGTAAATCTCGACCTCTGCGATGTTTCTCCTATTCAAAAGAAAATAATAGTGATCATTATTTTGTATACATGATTTGAATATTTTGTTATTCTGCCTTTTCTCTTTCTTTCTCTTTCCTCCTTTTTTGAGTGTGACCCCCTTTTATTAACATGTCTATTTTGCGCTGTAATCATTCTTATAATTATTTGTAAATATTGTGATTTTGATTGATTTGTTAGAATAAAATACACAGATAACAATAACAAAAATGAAAAGTTATTATTATATCCCTCATGTATAGTTGTTTGCATTGCGATTGTACAGAGCAAGAACAAGGTATAGATAAGTACTATCTACCTGAGATAGGTCTTTTTGTAAAGTAATTTTTTGCTGCTGCACCACTTGCGCGACTTGCGCATTGAATAAGCATAGCAAAGTAGGTTACGCGAAATGTCAAAGTCAATGTCAATGTCAAATGAGCGCGCTTCGACTGTACTTTGTACGCATATTGTGCTTTGTAAAATCTAGCTGATGTAAGACTCACTTTAAATAGACCTTGTTGCCGATGTGGGATATAAAACAAATATTAACCTCCTTTACTCGCGGCTCAGGAAGATAGTAGCCCCGAGATCACCTCGGCGATGATAGTTTGCACCATTACCCTCGTAGTCGATTAATATTTGCTTACTATAAACGCAGAGAGTTGCAATAATGAAAATAATTCTCTCTCTATCTCTCTCTCCCTCTCTCTCTCCCCCTCTCTCTCTCTCTCTCTCTCGTTGTTGACATACACACTGACATGGAAAATGTTCGGTGAGCAATCCATAGATTCATCTCGATTTTGGAGTAAGTTACTTTTGTTAATGTTGTTTGAAATAGTCAGTGATACTTGTGAATGCCCAATTTCATTATCCTTTTACAATAATTAGCCGATGCAAAAATAATGAAAATTGCCTCTGACCTATAAAAACACATCGAACTAGGTTTTTTTTCAAACAGGGAAGGGGAGATTTCATTCATTTATTTAATTTTTAATTACTTTTTTCTTCTCCAATGTAGGTACACGATCAAGTACATGTTTTTTCCATAAGTTTCTACAGTAAAAAGGATAATAAAAATTAACTCTGACTGATAACGTTACTTTCCACCACAGAGTCACGATCAATAGCAAGTTCATTAAAATAATGATGTCCCTTTTTGGCATGGACGTAGTTCCATTTATAATATTAATTATTTAAAAAAAATCAGCAAATGAGTTTTTACATTAAACCTTAAAGACGTTCAAAAAAAGTCAAGAGAGGGTAATAGATGAACCACAGCAAATAGTAAAGGAGGACATCACTTTCTATTCCTTAGATTGGTAACTAATCAACTTACCAATATTTTTTACCTCAATTTAGAAATCTAGCCATCTGATTGGTCGAAATTTGAGTCGTGATTTTAGCCATGCCCGCCTATCAGTCAATAGTCTTTTGAAAAGTGCCCTCACACCCGCCTACCGGTCAATAGTCTTAAAAAAAAATGCCTCCATGTTGCGATTCCCATTGGTTTACGTGTTAAAATTGTCTTTGTGCGAGCGCGGGCACCATACAGTGCTTTTTGTCTGCGATTCCCAAATGATTGAAACTTTCAGTCATTGTTCCAGCGAAGATTAACAGACAGTGTCTCAGATTTTCCGTGATGTTTGACCCAATCTTTACTCAATGAAAGGATAAGGTAAGACTTCTTGGTAGATTTTTGTTTCAATTCGGCATATAAAAGACATACTGACTGCTTTAATATTCGAGTTCTGGCTGTTTTATAGGCTCAAGGGAACGTACACATCCTCCCATGGCCCCTCGGTGCGCCGCCTACCCAGACGCGTCCGGGATCATGGCAGGATATGCGCGTTCCCTTGAGCCTATAAAACAACCTGGCCTCTCAAAGCAGTCGATATCTCTATACTATTGCGACCATTTTAAGGGGATGGGTATAATACAAGCCACTGGTGTAGTGTTGGTCCAGTCATAGTTGGAGATAATGGAAACATGGGACTCTAGGTCTTACTTGACTGCTAAAATGCGGCGAGATAATATTCATGCCGTCGACTGGGGGGAACATGGGGCTCTAGGTCTTACTTGACTGCTAAAATGCGGCGAGATAATATTAATGCCGTCGAGTGGGGGGGGGGGGGGGGTCGGATAATTTCCTGTTAGGAATTCCTCCCCTTTCCATGGTTTTGTCTGTTTACTCTTTTTTCAAGACATCTCTCCCCCCCCCAACTATTTTGCCATTCGAGAGAGGATTCGGCCCAGTATAACTTATATGTCACTAGTGTATAGGCTGTCATCTGGACATTAGTTGGTAGGGGTAGCCGCACTCATCGGATATCCTCTTCTAATATACATGTAGGCCCTCTATGGCTTTACAATCCACCCTCTTCATCACGGAGAGTTGAAATTACACTTACTAACAAGAGAATGACATCACTGCTGGTTTCAATTACATTCAATATCATTGTCGAAATTGTATTTCAATTATTAATATTCATACAGATCAAGAGAATCCGAATAGCTTCGCAATTCTTTTGTATTCGAGCGACTCTTGTTAACGTATATCGTTATCATTCAATGAATACTGTAAAGTAGCAATCCATTTTATTTCTGACGGAATGGAAATCCTGCATAGAAAACCTTCAAAAAAGAACACTTCATAACTCAGAGCGTTTCCTACTTTTAGAACACTTCTGTCACATTATCTATGCATTGGCCGAATGGCATTAATAAACAAAGCATTGCCCCCTTGCAAACCGGGTTTTAGTTGTGCACTAAAACACAAGCAGCCAACACTTCCTAAACCGTAAATTTATGTCAGTTTTTATAAAGACATGTGACTGGTGACTGAATTAACACA
This sequence comes from Strongylocentrotus droebachiensis, assembly GCA_035222895.1. Classification (NCBI taxonomy): domain Eukaryota; kingdom Metazoa; phylum Echinodermata; class Echinoidea; order Camarodonta; family Strongylocentrotidae; genus Strongylocentrotus; species Strongylocentrotus droebachiensis. The sequence goes on along the minus strand of JAVYIG010001530.1, from coordinate 193,084 downwards.
CACTAAATACATGAGATAGTTATCCGCATATCCTATTAAGCATTTCGTCGTATTTTAAATGTTTCTTTTATTTCTTTAGACTGCTAAATATTTTGTTGAATGAAACGAATGATTTGTATGAATATAGTCAGTGGTATGTTTAACCACTGAGGGAACGTTTAGGGAGCAAAGGAGAGAGAGAGAAAAGAAGACGAGCCAACATGCCGTCCTCTTTTATATCTCATCATGTTCTAATGGAATAACTTGACCAGTGCCCCCCCCCCATATAAAGGCTTACGCTTGACTGCAGTGATCACATTTTTAACTTACATAACATCATCCCTAGTCCAGTTAAACTGGTCCTGCAGTTGTTGGGAGTGGTCCTTTCCTGGTGCTTTCAAATAGCTCATGGTCATCGGGAAATGCTCTGTATAACACGCCCTCTGACACTGGACAGCGGTTAAGTTTGTCGTTGCTTGAAGATCAAGGCCACGAGATCACAGAGGTGAAGAAGGAAAAAATATACAACAAAACAAAACATAAAACTGTTTGTGATTTTGAAAACGGTATTACATCTCCCCATCCAAACGATTCTGTTAAAGGATTTTCTCATGAAATCTCACATAATTTCTTGCAGCATAAATGACTGCAGGACACACATCAGACATTTTGAATACATGTACAATTTGTAAGGATACCACTGACTAATGAATATTCACAGGATTTTTGTTTCTCATGGAAGCTTACTTGTTACTTGTTCCTGTTTGATTTGTTCCTTTTACAAAATATTTATGTCCGTCAATGAAGTTTCATTAAAAGTCGATGAACATAAAGCAAGGTGACAAGGTTGTCGTTCCAATATAATAGTATTTTGTCCATGAATCCACATACCCAGTTCGAAGTCAGGGAGATAACACTCAGTGTATTGTCTCACAGTGCACACAGGAGATGGACCTGTTTTTAACAAAGATAAGAAGTTTAAATGTTATTAATAATTATAAAAATAGAGATAATAATGATATTGATGATTATAATGATGGTGGTGATGATTATCATGGTGGTGGTGATGATAATCTTGATGATAATAATGGTGTTCTTGTTGTTAAAGGTAAAGACCAGTATTGGAAACGCCCCAATTTCAAAAAATGAAATGCAAGCTCTTATTACCAATCATGTGAAAGAATATGTTTTGAATAATACATGATGATAAAAATGTTGACGGGAAACCGCCTACTAATTTATATATTTGGTAAATTAGTGTATCTCTCGCCTGTAGAGAGATACAAATGCACGTGTCGCGCACGTGTGTGTATAGTCCCATATACATCTTTCTGTGTACAGTGATTCTAACTTTATGAAGACTTGGCCAAATTTCGTATCATTTTGATGATTCCAGAACCTTGCAGTACATCTATGCTAGATGATCAACCTTTTCTGATCGATTTCACAATGTTTCTTTCACAATGCAATCGCATGACCATAACTGGTCTTTAGCTTTAAGGATGACGATAGTTGTAAAAAATAATCTTTAAAAAAAAATTACCCAAAGAAAAGAAATCTGTTACAAGCTGCCATTATCAAACTAATGATAATCAAATAATCTAATCCGTTGCTTGTTTTTGTTTTTTGGGGGACTGGGACTGAGCATCCGGGGGGGGGGGGGGGGGGCTCCTGAATGCTGGTGCCGCACCCCCCCCCCCTTAATCCTGCCCCACACGCACCTTAGACCATGGGCCGAGGCCTGTTTTCTCGCTTAGTTTTTTAATTCCATGGTCTCCGTCTGGCAATTACCTACAAATGTGCTAGATATCTTGGAAATGTGTATCTGAAACAAAAATGACATGTTCCCATGCACGTTTGAAACTTGAGCAATAACTAATTACGGCAGAAAACAAAGAAAAAGTTAAGAATTGGTCGCTAGGGACTTTTCCTCCCTAGCAACCATAATAGGGGAGATATTGTTATACCTGGCATGTTTGGGAATCTGCATCCACAGGCTTCTGCGAGTTGCTTGGTGTCGTATTCAGTCAGGCACGCCCCCTCCGAGTAAAAAGGGTAATACTCCAAGGGAGCGTTTCGACAATCGGTGTCGTATGGATAAATCTTGTTCCGCTCCTTGATGGAGAGAAAAAGAGAGAGGAATAGAGAGAGAGAGAGAGCTTTTTCTTCAATTCATTTCATTCATTTATCAGTCAGTTCCTTAATACAAAATAAAATCAGTATACATTAAAACATATAATATCATGAAGAAATATAAACTTATTTAAAAAAGAACTGACCAGGGCTCCAAGATAAGCGAAGCTTGTTGCCTTGTGATCCCTGACAATTTAAAGGGAGTGTATTATGGAAAATACTGGTTAACTCCATCTACGTCTTCTTTTGGACAACTGCACGTAAACGAAAGGATTGATTAACTGAGTCAAAGCGCGCTAAACCGGGTCAGCGCGCTAGCGTTCGCGAAACAGACCGAATTTCTCCTCACGCTTCGGTTTCGCGTATGTTACACGCACGTGAATGCTGCGGTCGCGTCGTCCGTAGTCGTACCCGATTGGCCCCGAGTAGGGCCACGGGAAAGACACATAGTCTCGTCATGACACACTCTCTTTAAGTTCAAGTTGGTTATGGTTTGTTTGTGTGTCTGTTTGCATTGTTTCCGCAATTCCTCGATCTGGTGATTGTGCTTACCGTGTGCTTTTTGATGGCAATAAGAGTTCGAACACCTGGCATTATGGCGACCCCGATATCAGAGACGAGCGGTACGTCGCCTTGACGGTGCACAAGAAGCTTTAGGAACATTAAAAATATATATGAAATTGATTTAATAGGGTTATTATTATTATTGTAGAGTTGTCGTGGTCTAGCGGATACGTCACTGAACTGTGGATCGCACGGTTGGCGGTTCGAGTCCCATTGCAACACTTATGTCCTTTGGCAAGACATTCATCTACATTTTCCACTCTCCGGGTCCACTCTCCACCCAGGTGAAGTAAATGGGTCCCTGGTAGGTAGAAAATCGATACCTTGAATGCTTAAGCGCCTTATTATGGCAGCTCAGCTACAGCCGGTATCATAATATGATACTTTGTATTACGCGCAGTAAAGGACATTCATATAGTAGCTGCGCTATCTAAATGGACCTATTTTTTTTTCTCCAGTTTCATCGAAATGAAGCTACTTGTTTCACTTCCACGGTCAAAATGCACAAAACACTGATGCATGCAATATAATGAATTAGTCACTAATCAGGTATAGTGAGTAGATCAATTACCATGGATGCAGCCGATACTAAAAATCCATCGCGGTACATTATGGGGGGGGGGGAAGAGAGAGAGAGAGTACAAGGACAGATATATATATATATAGAGAAGTAAATATGTGTATTGTACGGGAGAGAGAAAGAGAGTGTGGAGGGGATCGAGGAAATTATGCTTTACCATTGTCGCACTAATATATCAGAAATGTAATTATTTAACTTTTATCGGTTTAACATTGTATGATTAATGAATTATTCAATGGTTGAAACTAAAATGGATATAGGTATCAAGATCAATATTTATTTATTGATTTCCACTGACATAAAAACAATACATGCATGAATAGTAACACCAATTTCATCGTCAATAAGAATAAATTCATTAACAGTAACACCAAAGGTATAAAGACATTGAAAATGTGGTAAAGAGGTAGTCTGTAAAAAAGCACAGCTTGTTAAACACAGATCACCTTTACATGAAGTAGATAAATAATAAAATAGAATATGAATATAAATATAACTGAAAAGTTTAATAAATTTACAATCCGGGGGGGGGGGGCGGGGATAACAGTACTAATCTAGTTACCTACACTGAATATAAATGATCTATTACTAATTTATAGAATATGGTAGATTAAAAAAGTAGCAGAATGATGATAATAGAATAATACAGAATATGTAAAGGTGGGTAAAATACAGGGGGCAAACAATGTTCATTCAGTTACCTATAAAGAATGTAAATAAATATCAGATCTATCATTGATTTAAAAAGTTGGCTATTATGAGTTCGAATGGCAATTTAAAGATAAAGACCAGTTATGGTCATCCGATTGCATTGTGAAAGAAACGTTGTGGAATCGATCAGAAAAGGTTGATCATCTAGCATAATAAGTATTGGTGTGTACTGCAAGGTTCTGGAATCATCAAAATGATAAGAAATTTGGCCCAGACTTCGTAAAGTTACAAGCACTGTACACAGAAAGATGTATATGGGACTACGCACACGTGCGTTTATCTCTCACAGACAATGACGAGAAGATGTGTTGTTGGAACTCGGCAAGTCGACTTGTTTTGGACATGTTGTCTTCTTGTCTTAAACTAGGTCGACTTTCCGAGTTTCAACATCATGTCGACATATTTAAGAACAGATGATAAGATGGCAAGATCTAGGATCTCACCATGTCAACATCCTTCAGAAGAGATGATCAGATGACAAGATCTAGGATCTCATCATGTCGACATCTTTCAGAACAGATGATCAGATAACTACGGAAGCTTATAAGTGCCAACCAGATGACATGATGAGAATACAAGAAGACAATGACGAGTTGACGTGTTGTTGGAACTCGGCAAGTCGACTTGTTTGGGACAAGAACAACTCGCCATGTTGTCTTCTTGTCTTAAACTAGGTCGACTTTCCGAGTTTCAACAACTTGTCATCTTGTCTTCTTTGATCTCTCACATACATGTACCAATAGATAAACTAATTTACCAAATATATCAATTAGTAGGCGGTTTCCGGCAAAGCTGTTATCATCATATATTAGTCAAAATTTATTCTTTCACATGATTGGTAATAAGAGCTTCCATTTCATTTTTTGAAATTGGGGTGTTTCCAATACTGGTCTTTACCTTTAACACTCAATGTCCTGAAATGAACGCGTGTTCACAGAGAAAGGAAAAAAGAAACAACTCAAATATATACATTATATATGCAGGAAATTTCAGTCTGAAGATATTTCATATGTAGTAAGCATGCTTAATACAAAGGATAACTTGAAGATAACTATAAAATGCGTACTGCAACAAGTGTAACATCCATACACAAATTGTCTGAACTTGGGAGCGTGTGTGGTAAACTTGAATTATGGAAGCTTAAAAGTGCCATTCAGATGACATGATGAGAATACAAGAATGACAAGATCCAAGATCTCATCATATCGACATATTTAAGAACAGATGATAAGATGACAAGATCTAGGATCTCATCATGTCAACATCCTTCAGAAGAGATGATCAGATGACAAGATCTAGGATCTCATCATGTCGACATCCTTCAGAACAGATGATCAGATAACTACGGAAGCTTATAAGTGCCAACCAGATGACATGATGAGAATACAAGAAGACAATGACGAGAAGACGTGTTGTTGGAACTCAGAAAGTCGACTTGTTTGGGACAAGAAGACAAGATGACAAGTTGTTGAAACTCGGAAAGTCGACCTGGTTTAAGACTTGAAGACAACATGACGAGTTGTTCTTGTCCCAAACAAGTCGACTTGCCGAGTTTCGACAACTCGTCATCTTGTCTTCTTGTCCCAAACAAGTCGACTTGTCGACACGATGAGATCTTGTATCTTGTAATCTGATCATCTGTTCTAAATGATGTCGACATGATGAGATCCTAGATCTTGTCATTTGATCATCCATTCTGAGGGATGTTGACGTGATGAGATCCTTAATCCTGTCATCTGATCATCTTTTTTACAGTATGTCGACATGATGAAATTAATCATCTCGACATCTGGGTGGCACTTTTAAGCTGCCATAGATTTATATCATTTTTTTTAAATCAAAGAGCTTGCCTGAAATCCAATCCCCTCCGAGGACAATGCTGACACGTATTCATCAACCTCGGCATTCAAACGAATCCAAAGGCTTTGCCGCGTTCCACTCCGGGTTACTTCAAGTCTCGTGTCGCCTTCGACGTCATCGTCGCTCACAAACTCGCCATCGTTGAACGTGTAACAAACCCCATCGCTGGCGATCTTCGTGGTGAAATTCGCTGCTCCGCACGCCTTCGATCCCCTCTTCCACGCACACTCTAAAATCATGTCGGTCGCTTGGTGCGCGTGGGCCACAAAAATCTCATCTACTCGCGTTTCTAAAGCGTCGTCAGTTGCGTTTAACCCGAAAGCGTCCCAGCCGCGCTCAGTCGATCCGTCTACGAGGAGTTGAACGATGGCTTTAGAGGTCGGATTGTCGATGAGCGATGCCTTTACGTGGTTTGAGTTGCAGATGGTGACGGCGGGAAAGGCAATAGATGATTTTCGTGTTGTTGAAAATTCCTCTTTTGTCGATCGTGCGATGTACTTAGTCACGTGTTCCTTGCTCGTCAAAATTAAAGCGACGTATGAGGCAATCATGACGCACACCCAAGATAATCTGAAAAATTTAAGTAATTGTTAGAAAAAACAGTCCACATCGGCAATAGAAGATTTCCTTGTTGTTGAAAATTCCTCTTTTGTCAAACTAGCGTTGAACCTAACTACGAGTTCTCTGCACGTCATAATTAAAATGGCATATGACACAAGCATGGCGCAAACCAAGATAATCTGAAAAATTGAAGTAATTGTTAAAGAAACCAGTCAAATTTGTCGACATCCGCATTTTTACTTAAAGACTTTAGGCATATAGAGCTGATTTCCTTCTTGGCATTTGTAAATGATTGATAAATCTTTCATTTTAACATGTTCTAAGACTTTGCTGACCCACAGAACATTAATAAAGTTTAAATATAGGCGATAGAAAAAATACGCCGAGTGCCACAAATGTCAATTTGAGTTAGATCAATCATGATTTTAAATTTTTCTTTAACAGATTTTACCCCGTTAGCCTTCTTTATATACCGGATAAACCGGAATCGACTTTGTCTCTACATCAGCTGACAATCATATTCAGCAAAATCGAAATTTCAATCAACAACAAAAATTAACCGCGGCAGCGACCAAAGGGACGTGATATAAGGGGTGGGGCGGTGTTCTGGTGATACTCAACCTTCAGACCGATCGAAACCCCGCCCCTCAATTCTAAGATTATCATGGGATACGGGGCCCCAGTTTCTTCTCAAAAGTGCGAGAAGGTGGGGTCGGGTCTTTCGTCTTCCGGAACCACTACTGAGCCGCCGACCCCCACCCCTCCCTCAATCTAATGCATGCTTCTGAGAATGTGTCACTGATATACCCATTCTCTTCTCAATATTCTAATATGGTGTATAGGATCATACTAACTGTAAATGCTGTAAATACGGGTAATTGCACGGTAATAAGTTGCGGTGTATATACCAGCCTGTCATAATGGGTTATGATAATGGATGTCAACGCTTTAGGCTTTAGGTATCACTTTTCTCTCTCTCTCTCTCTCTCTTCCTCGCTCTCTCACATACACGCACACACAAACGCACGCACACACATTAACACGCACACACCTTTAACAAAATTTATTTATTTCTCTAAATGTAATACAAACACGAACGACATACAATTTAGTGAAATAAATAAACGTTTTAAATTATAGTAGTTGCTCATACATAAACATAATTAAACAAAAACTAATTTCAGTATATATAGCTGAGCAACAAAGTGAATTTTAATTACATCAACATCATTTATAAAACAATTGTACATGTTATTCACTCTATGTAGAAAAAACTTTAAACAAATCTGAACGTTATTTTATTGGTACAAGAAACAAAGTCCTGCTCTTCCCCGCCCCCCACACAAAAACACCCACATACGCACACTACTCACTCAGTGGGTGTCTACTAACATTATGAACTCAAGCAATATACTAAATAAGTAAGTTAACCAGACTGCAAAATAGAGTTACACTTTAAAAAGCTCACGGTGGAGAGGAAAACAAATTTTCTTTTCCTCATCCCTATAATTCATAATGGTTTTCTCCATCTTTTTCTATAGTTAGTACATGTACTTGCCCCCCCCTTCCCCGATCAGATTTGTATTCTATATGAACTACCTGTCAACCCAACAACTAAGTAAAAGTGTAAGTATAATAATTTATTGTCCTTTTCAGGAAATTTGGTCTCCACTGGTTACAGAGTATTACAATACAAATATAAAAATGAAATATTACAGGACAGTGATAAAAATACACATATGATAAACATACATAATGAATGAGGTAATATATGAGTAAGCCACGGTATATATGGCGCTTATAGAGGTGATATCAGATTCCATTTTACAAAATATGAAGCTGAATTATTTAATATAATTGATTATTCCATAGTTAATATTAAAATGATAATAAATACATAAAATATTATAATTTTTTAAAATTGTATTATTATTATTATTATTGAATACCATTTTCAGTAGTATAATAATTACCGACATCGTTATTATTGTTAACTTTATTGATGACACATATATTGTAGTGACTGGCTCAATCGGTAATTGATAGTTCGCTGCAATATTCATGGCATATGTTTGGAATTTATATTATATGACATTTATATTGATGCATTGACACGGTAGGTTCATAGTTATCAAACACGTTTTGCTTTGGAATTGAAAAGATGAATGGAGTCGGGGATAAAGGATCTTCGGAAACGTGCACGTTGAGTTCGTGGCGTGCACAGGCGTATTCCAGATCTGTTATAATTGAAATGCTCATTCAGTGGGTGCGAGGGGTCATGCATTATATTTTGTTTTACTTTAGAAAAGGCATTTTTCTGATACAGATCTTCTATGGATGTTAGATCGGCTCCTGTGATAAGTTTTGCTGCCTTTCTGGGACGTTCGAGTAGTTTCTTGGCAGCAATTTTAGCGTTTGCATAATAGCAAATTAGGTTGAGGTAAGGGCACTCTGAATTAGGGACTTGAAGAACAGTTCTATCAACCTACTATCTACTCTTAAGTTTTTCATTACCCTAATAAAGTATAGTCTCTGGTTTGCTTACTTTTGGATTTCTACAATGTTCTTAGTCCAATCAAGTGACTTTGAGATAGTAGTACCTAAGTACCTGTACTCTGTAACTTGTTCTACAGAACAACCATTTATCAAAATCGGGGTATCATCGAAGGGGTTTCGATGAAAATAAATGATGGTCTCTTTTGTTTTAGTTACGTTTAGTATTAGGAAGTGGTCATTGTAACATTTAACAAACTCATCTATAACCTTAACGTATGGGTCTACATCTTCAGAAAGATAGCCATTCTAAATCTTTCATTTCATCTAACTCAAAGAGTTACATAAAACGAACATAAGTTAACACCAACAAAACCAAATCTATGAAGATGCTTATTAGTATACATGGCTCCATGCAATAATCTAAATTGAAATTCTCGTTGTTTTCTAATGAGTAGGCTATAGTCATTCTTGGCCTAACTTTTTTTTAAATTCATTATCTATAAAATCATAATTATTTTGCCCATCCCTTACCTGCAAGTCATACGTTTGCTGTAATACTTTTATAAAATAATCATAAATTATTCTTGAATCCACATCCCAAAACTTTTTTTTAAAACCTAAAATATAAAAAATAAGTATTAAAACTTATAACATCAACCTCGAGGAATTGTATTAACCCTAAACCATCTTTCCATAACCTGGGTATCGCATCATATAAATATCAATAATCATGAGCAAATTATTACCTTTCGTACCGAGGTTCATAAAATATTGAACAGACTTAACATAAGCTTTTTCAATCGAGTGATTCAAATGAACAATTCCTCTTTAAAACAAGTATTTATCAAATACTATTTTTTCCATTTATACGTATATTCCAATTATTAAAAATAATTGGATTCAGACATATAACCATCCAAATATCTTAAATTATTTGTCTCTTGCCATGCTTGCAACATTCCTTATTGTACGATGGAATATCTAAAACGAACTTAATCTTTTCATATCCTAATCACATAAACAAATTAATCTACCACCCACAAACTGTAAGCAATAATCAAAAAACAATTTCACTCCCAAATTTTTCTCTCCATATAAAAGAGTTTTTATCCACATTATGCGCTGTATTTTAACGGATTTCAAAATGTAATCATTCTTAATCCTCCAAAGTCATAAACCTGATAGATTATTGCCCGTTTATTGCGATCTTCCCCCTCCAACTTTGTATACCCAGTGAGGGGCTATAACGAAAGATTAGATATGATTTAATTTTGAAAGCGCATAAGTTTTTAACAAATGTATTTTACCCATAAAAGTGAATCTCTTTGTTTCCACCATACTAACAATTTTTTTAAATTTTACTTAGAATTTCTTTATAATTAAAATCATCTTTTAATCTACGATCTAATGAATGTGTAATTCATTAACCTAATTTCCATTTAAAGGCCCATCAGGTTTGCTTTTCTCACCAATCCACATGAAATGTGTCTTTGTTTTATTCACTTTAAGACGACTAATTTGTTCAAATGATTCAAATATATATTGTAACCTTCTAACCGAATCAATATCCTTCAAAAATATCTTCATATCATCTGCATAAAACACTTGCCGAATTTCAAATTGTCATAATTTTAGCCCTTTAATACCGTTAGCCCTCCTTATTGCATGTGCCAAAACTTCGATGGCAACTAAAAAACAAATAAGACGACAATGGATCTCCTTGACTTACTCCCCTTTCTATTTCAAAATATCCCGTGCAGTGACCCCCGTTTATAACACAACTACTTATCCCTTTATACAATAATTTTACCCAAGAGCAAAATGAATCCCCCAAACCGAACAATTTCAATATTTGAAGAAAAGGTCTATAAGATACAGAGTCGAAACCTTTTTGAAAATGAAATGCACACAAAAAACCTTTTCCCTTGTTCCCCATAATGCATACAATAAAATAACATATCATTTATCAATCGTACAGCTTCCCCAATATTTTGATCTTTTCCATATCCAACTTGATCGTGATGAATTATTTCATTTAAAACCTCTTTCATCCTCTTTGCTAGAACCTTGGCTACAATTCTGTAATCTACATTCAAAAGCGTAATGGGTCGATGATTTTTATATGGAGAGTATCTTTCGCTTCCTTCTCAATTAAGGTAATAACCCCTTGTTTTTTAGATGCTGTAAATTCCCCCTTTCACATGTCTCATTCAATACTTCTACTAACAAATCACCCAAAGTTGGCCGAAAGTACAATAAAACTCAAGTGTAAACCTATTATTACCCGGGGTTTTATTCAATTTCATTTCTTTTAAGACCTTCAAACATTCATCTTTAGTTAATTTACCTTCACAGATTTCCCTATTGTGTTCATTTAATTTAAAATATCATCAAAACAGAAAAGATCTTTTTGATTTATATCAGCCCTTCATGAATATAAATTTCTATAAAATAGTTTGATATCCTGTAAAATGTGATCATTATCTCTAGTAGTTTCCCCATTTCCCCAATACACCTCCCTAAATACGCTTTTCCTTTTATTCGATTTTAATAAGTGTTCAAAATATTGCGTATTATTTTCTCCATCTTGAAACCAAGCTGCTCTAGATCTTATTTTAATGCCCTGTCGAGAAAAATCATACAATCTATTTAATTTATCCTTTTCCCTGATTAGTGGGTCCCACTACCAGTTCGCTTTCTAATTGTTTCTTAATTGCCACACCAATTCAACATAATTCCATCCAGGTACTCAAAGATAGTAATTTGACTAGCGAACAGGCCAATCAATGTCTGTTTGTGTTTCTTTCATAAGTGCTTTCCTAATTCAAATGGCTAATGTACCTGAGCATCACATATGCATCAACTGCATCCATTAAGGCCTAAATGAATGTTTACGTCCCCGTTGTCTCTGTCACTGGCGCTACGGGTTTATTCTGTTTGGCAAACGTCGAGGCAAGTAAAATTTATGATATCACCCGATAACACGAATTTTTAATAGTCATGTTGAGTCTATATAATGATTAATGTGGGTGGTGATGATGATGATGATGATAAAGATGGTGATGATGATATTTATTATGATGATGATCGTGCATGAAGATGATAATGTTGGAGATGGGGATGAAGATAATGGAGATGGCTATGATGATAATGGAGATTGTGATGATTACATCTAAGCTCCAAGCAGATTTATATGCTATAAATGAATGTGAAATTGGTTTTGGCTATCGCACTGATCATTCAATGATCAGTTTAGACATTGTGTTAGATAAATGCCATAAGAGATTTACCTATTGGAAGTTTAATAACTCAGTTTTGAAAAAGTCTGAATTTGTTAATCTTATTAAGGAGAAGGTAAATGAAGTTTCCCTACAGTACCTTAATGTTGACTGTCTTGATGGTAAAAAATTTGAACATGTTAGTAAAGAAAATCTAAAATTTACAATTAATGACCAGTTGTTTTTGTACACTTTGTTGATGGAGTTGCGGGCGGTTACAATTATGTATGCAATTCGACAGAAAAAGAAGGAAGAAAGTGTAGAAAAGGGCCTTGAGACTGAGATAGTTAATTTAGAAAGATTGGTGGAACATAATACAAATACCAGAGAAAATTTAGAAAAAATTAAACTATTAAGAGATGAATTGGAGCAATTCAGACACCAGAAGCTTGACATGGCAGCCAAAAGACTACGGCTTCAAACAATGCAATATGGGGAAAAACCATCAAAATATTTTTTGAATCTAGAAAAACAAAGGATAGTGGAAAAAACGTTTGTAAAATTGATTGACGACAATGGTACAGTGTTGCAACAACAAGAGGATATCCTGAAAGAGGTTGGGTTATATTATGAACGTTTGTATAAATATTATCCAAATTGTGATGCAGAAGATCTTTTTTCTCACATAAGAGAAGAACATTTTCAAAGTCTCACAGAAGAAGAGAGTATTTCTTTAGAGGGAGAAATTTCTCACAGTGAAATTGAATATGCATTAAAGAATATGAAAAATAATAAAGCTCCTGGTCAGGATGGATTTAATGTGGAATTTTTCAAAGTTTTTTTTGAAGAATTAGGCATTTATATGATGCGTAGTATGAATTGTGCTTACACTTCTGGAAAATTATCTATCTCGCAAAATATTGGTTTGATAACATTACTTCCTAAAGGTGACAAAGTGAGACACTTTATCAAAAATTGGAGACCAATTTCTCTGTTGAATGTTGTTTATAAAATACTATCAAGCTGTATTGCTAATAGACTAAAAAAGGTATTACCTCGTATTATACATGCTAATCAAACAGGTTTTATGTCTGGACGATTTATTGGTGAAAATATTAGAATTTTATATGACATTATTGCTTATACTGAAAAAGAAAATGTTCCTGGAATGATTTTGTTAATTGATTTTGAAAAAGCATTCGATACTGTTCCTCACCACTTTCTGTATAAAACACTTTCCCTTTTTAAGTTTGGTAGTTCGTTTATAAAGTGGATAAAGATATTGCATAGTGATGCATACTCTAGTGTTATGGTTAATGGGCAAATAACATCAATATTTCGTGTAGGAAGGGGATGTAGGCAAGGGGATCCAAATTATCCATACTTGTTTTTGTTGTGCGCCGAAATTCTTGGGATGTTAATTCGAAATTCACACTCTGTGAAAGGAATTTCTGTCGGTTCAAATGAATTTAAGATCCTTCAGTATGCAGATGACACAATATTGTTTCTTAATGGCACAGCTGCTAGTTTCTGTAATGCACTACATATTTTGGACCTATTTGGAAACTGTAGTGGGCTGAAGATCAATATCCAAAAAACAAACGCAATTTGGATTGAGGCCTCAAAATGTAATGAAGATATAGAATTAGAAGGAAGACAAGTGAATTTCGTACATAATGATTTTTTTTTCGTTATCTTGGTGCTGACTTTCATGTTGTTATTGACAAAATACCAGATTATAACTATGATAGAATTTTTTACAAAGTAAAACGCCAGATGATTTCTTGGATCAAAAGGAACATTACGGTTCTTGGAAGTGTTACAGTTGCTAAATCATTACTGTTACCACAGTTTAATCATCTTTTTATGGCAATCCCAGATCCTTCAGCTAAGTTAATGAAAACCATAAAAGTTAAGTTCTTTAACTTTATATGGAAGAATAAGCCAGATAAAATTAGTAGGAAACAGATTGTTGGTACATATGAAGAAGGGGGACTTAAAATGCCAGATATTGAGTTTTTTAACATGTCACTAAAGTTAACATGGCTTCGAAGAATGGTTTTAGGAACATGTAATGATGTTAGTCATTTAATGCAATCGTTTTTAACAAAACCATTTGTAGTAGGGTTTGGTGATGAATATTTTTCGGCATTGTCTCATGAAGTTGCTAATCCTTTTTGGAGACATGTGTTTCACGCTCTGTCTATGTTGAGTCGTATAGAGGGAGAAGATTGGTTAACTTATCCGTTGTGGAGAAATAGCTCAATAAAAATTGGTCAAAAATCTGTATTTTTTAAATCTTGGTATGAAAAAGGCATCAGATGTATAAATGATTTGATTGATGATAGGGGAAAACTTCTGACTCGTGAGTAATGTGAAAAAAAATTCTGCTTGAAACTAAACTATTTGTCTTATTATTCTGTAACTCAAGCTATAAAGTGTCGATATCAAATGCATATTGAAAAATGTGAAAAAAATGTAGTAGATCCTCTAATGCCGTCACATATCAAAATATTAGTACATGACATTAAAGGTTGTCAATATATTTACAAAACTTTTCTTGGAAAAACAAATTGTGTTAACTCAATATGTATGAAATGGGAACGACATTTAGATTATACCCCTGAATGTATAAGAATGCAGAAATATCATAGAATGATATTTCGTTTTACTTCAGATATTGGTTTAAGATATTTTCAGTTTAAGATAGTAAATAGGATTCTGTATTTGAACAAGCAACTGTACAAGATGAAAATAGTGAGTAACGATAAATGTTCGTTTTGTAAAAAAGAGTTGAAAGATATTGTACATTTCTTTTACAATTGTGAAATCAGTAAATCAATCTGGAACGAAACGGTGAAATGGATAAATGAAGGTTCTCGATTACAGATAGAGTTTAATTTAGAAAATGTAATTTTTGGTTTTTAAGACAAAAGAAACGATGCTTTAAATTGCATGGTGACTTTGATTAAGCATCAACTATTTGTTCAAAAGCTTAATCACAAAATTCCAAATTTTAGTTCATTGAAGAAGAAAATTATTCAATATTATGAAGACGAGAGATACATCCATGCTATATCTGGTATGCATAACAAATTTTTTACTAAATGGCAGGCATTTGTTTGTATGAACAACAAGGAGAGAAATGTGAAAGTATTCTGTTTTGTTTGAGTTAAGGAAAGACTGAATTTCATTGAATTGTAAAAATGTTTGTTTGATTCAATAAAATAGCCTATGGAGGGCTAAAACGTTTAAAAGAAAAATAAATGAATGGTATTGTAAAAATAGATTACGTATTAATACTAATACGAGTAATGTTATGCTGTTGAGTAGTAACACACGAGGTAACGATGAATTAAGTCTGAAGGTGCATATTGATATTGAAATAATAGAACAAGTAAGAAATTTCAGATATTTAGGGATTGAAATTGATGATAGATTATCTTGGGATATCCACATTAAATCTCTTACCAAATCATTAAGTTATAAGATTTTTACTTTGAGAAAGCTCAGTAAACTGATAAGCTCTTCCATTTTGAATAAAATATACAAATGTACCATACAGCCAATCTTAGATTATTCTTGTTCCGTATGGGGAAACTGTTCTTTAAAAAACAGAAATATTCTTTTAAGACTACAAAAAAGAGCTGCACGTATTGTCGTAGGGAATTTTGATTATGATGTTAATAGCTTGAATATAATGAATTCATTAAAATGGCAATCCATTGATACTAGACGGGACTATTTTTTATCATGTATAATGTACTACTGTATTCATGGAAAAGTCCCAGTACGATTATGCAATGAAGTGGAAATGTTTTTTGACAGACATGGTTTTAACACTAGACTTGCCAATACGCTGAATGTTGTTTTACCCAAGCCTAATCTTGAATGTTTTAAGAATTGTTTTAGATACGCTGGAGGTAAAATCTGGAATAGTTTACCTTCTGCTTTTCAAAATGCTAAATCTATCGATGTTTTTAAACGTATGTACAAGTACAATTTTTTTAAACCTGTGTGATACAATGCCGATTCATTTACTGCTTTGACATGGCTTATTTCTCTTCCTCTCTCTCTCTCTCTCTCTCTCTCTCTTTCTCTCTTTCTATTTTCCTCTCCCCTCTTTCTTTCTTTCCCTTTTTCATCCTTTACTTTTTACCAGTTTCCTTAAATCTTTTCTCCTCTTCTATTTTTTGGGTGATATTTTAATGCCTTTTATTAAAGTGATTTGATGTTTTTTCCGCTGTTAATTTCATTTATTACATTGTCGTTTTTGTTTTTTGTTTTGTGATTTTAACTACTTTTACTGCGTATTATGCTTATATGTTAGTTTTATACTGTTCTTACCTTTGCTTGTGAGCTTTGGTGATATTCATTATTTACATTTCCGTGTACTACATTTTTATCCTGTTCAGGACCATGATGTAAAACAGATTTTGTATCTACAATGTATATCTGATTCTTGTTATCCTGAATAAATATATTTCAATAAATATGATGATGACTATGGTGACGAAGCAACAATGATGGTCATGATTGCGTAATGAGCAAACAAATTTCAGGGGCAGAACTAAACAAACCTGGACAATCATGTGATTTCAGCAACACTTGTTAATCAGTGGTATCGAATTAGAAATAAACCACATTTATTTATTTTTTTATTTTATTTTTTTTGTTTGGGGAGGGGGGGGGGGGGGGGCAACTACCGCCCCCATCACTACGCCAGTGGTGATGATTATAATGTTAAGAAGAGAAATTGTGTGATACAATAGAAAAACAGATGAACCTTGGTCCGGTTCTTGTTTCATCTACGAACTGAACATTTTTGTTGTGGACAAAGTGTGTCTATAATAATAATATTTATGATAATAATAATAGCAATTGTAGAAATAATGATAAAACTAAAGGGGTAATATTACTTCCACTCCTACTACTACTATTACTACTACTTCTACTACTACTACTATTACTATTACTTCTAATACTACTACTCCTACTAGCATCAACAACAGCAACAACAACAATAATTATTTAAAAAAAACAAAAAAACACAACAGTAACAACAACAGTAATAGTTGTACTGAAGTAGTAGTTGTAGTAGTAGTAGTAGGAGTAGTATTTACTTAGTAGAAGTCGTAGTATTAGTTAGTAATAGTAGTAGTTAGTAGTAGTAGTTAGTAACAGGATTCTCGGCAGTAGTAATGATAATGGTGATAGTCGGATTTATAGAGCTCAGTTTCTAACGACCAGCGCTAAATAATATACCAACACTAATCAAACTCAATTGTGAAGATCAAATTCACATCGATTTCGAACTAACCTGCGGAAAACGCTGTATTTCCCATTGTAGACATATTTGATCCCATGTAAAGTTGTGATTCCAAGAAAGTCATTAAACAAGAGCTTAGAGCCCTCCCGAGAGCCCTCATCAATCGTCGACAACGTATCCAAATCATCTCGCGAATCTTTCTTCTCGGGTGCCTGCTCGTCATCCTCCTTATCATCATCATCGACACTGCGGATGTCAATATCCGTGTCGACAAAGGGTTGGACATGGTTTCCACAGGTAACTTTTCCAGAAATGGACTCCACCTTCTTACTCCGGTCAGATTGATTCATTTTTGTTTACACCGATGAGACTTTCCAGAACTGACCGAATGAACTGTGTGCAATGTATGTGATTTATAAATGATACGTACGGAGCACAGTAGATGAACTGCAATTATTATGATGATTGCGTAAATTGGCGGGAAAATAAGTATCACTTATTATATTGTCAGGGTTGATTGTCAGCGTCCACATTCGATGCACAGAGCACTCGGTATTTTGTTTAATGATCACTACCGAAACAGGGAGGGGAGAGGAGCCAACAAGATAGATGGCGCTCTTTGGGTAACGTCATATTTTCTTGCTCGTCTCGAAAAGCCTCGAAATTTCCTTTAATATTTGGGAAATATGCAACTGGAATTCTGATTTTACCATCTAGATACTCAACATTCAAAAAATATTCTTCACACGGCTACTAACAACAATGAAGACCTGGGGGGGGGGGGAGGGTGTTTTACAAAAATCCTTTGTTGAACTTATCGAAATTTACAATTATGGAAAGCCATTAGCATCCTTTAAAATATTTTGTAAAAGTTATTTTTAAAAGGCATACAATTTGACTCAAAACATTCATATTTTTTTTATTATCATGAGAGATTTCATGTTCTTGATATGGAATTTATGAAAAGTCTAAAATACTTGAATTTTTGCTTTTGAATATATTTCATTATAAGGCTACATATGGCTCTCCATAATATGTAAGTCAAACTTAGAGTTAAGTTCGACTTAGGATATTTGTGAAACACCCCCAGGAGCTTTCCAGGAATACTGCAGATGGGTTGGACCAGATCAATGTCTTTTTCAGATAACTTCTTCAAAAAAAAAAATGATTACAATGATTTCATAGCTAAATTGAAGGATCTTGAAGCCGATGTGGGAGCCTCGTTGGAGTTTGAGCGTGAACGTGTCGATCACTTGGAAAGGAATCAAGAGAAAATGGAAGAGCAAATCGGTGATATGAAAAAGGAAATATCCACCTTCAAAGTTCAGATTGATAAGTATGAAAGTGATGCAAATAAAAATGAGTGTTTTCCAGGCGAAATAACATTCGCCTGCTAGGGATCCCTGAGCCTCCGGAATGTCATCATGATGACTGCATCCAGATAGCTGAAGACATAATTCGCACCCATTTCGACATAGACAAAATAGTGGAGCGCGTCCATAGAGATGGGGAGGAAAAGGTCGAGGATACGCCACATCATGTCCTGATTAGCTCTTATCCTGCCATAATGAATACAGCCCAGTGCCACATCCCCTTTGTGCCAAGCCACAGATCCCCCCTGTGCCAAGTTTAGTTAGAGATAATCTGACATTCTGACGGTGCAATCAATAGCGCGTGAGAAGCACTCAGCACAGTACAATGAGCATGAACAATAACTGCTATTACGAATGCGAGCGTGCATGCATAAAGCAGCTTAGCTGTGGCTCGCTCGCGTGAATTAAGCAGCCAGTCGATAGCGCGCTCGTGTGTACAAAGCACTATAACAGTAGCGTGCATGCGGGCTTATGGCAGGATATGAGCTGCTATCATATCGAGATTATGTAAACATACCGCGCAAATATAGAGAGGCTCTGAAGGATAAGAATTTCTTCATCATAGATGACCACACGCCCGTCGACCTGTAAGAAAAGCAACCAAGCAGGCACCTAGGGCCCGTTTCTCGAAACCAACCGACAAGACAGTCAAAACTTTATCCGCCAACTACCGATATTTCTCTGGTCTTTCTTAACCGTTTCACGAAGAGCTTACTATAGCTAGACATCTCGTGAAAACGATACTATCGGCGAGAAGAGGAGCCGAGACTTAGCCTTAGTCGCAATTCCACCGGATTTAAAGAAAAAAATAGTTTTAGGAAAACTGCAATTTTTTTAATGAATTCGGAATCAAACAGATTGAAAATAGTAAAAGGGAATTAGAGATGCAATATACTTAAAATTTGTGTAGATTATACCATAGAATTACTTGTAAAATACAATTGTCGGTATTTCATTTCATGGCCGGTGCATCAGTTTTGTTTATGAGATGGGTACCCCCGGATATTTTCATTTGATGGTTTATTAAAAAAAACACTCTTATATTATTCTTATTAAAGATCAGATGCTATGAAAGCTTTGTCCAATGTTTTAGGCTTCAATAAAATAATAAAATGACAAAACTTCAGCATTCCAAACGTTAAAATACATGTTTTAAAATATTCAGTTTACACATTTGTAGATAAAATATGGTATGATATGTGGTATCAAATTTCTCCACAAATTGTGTGCGAGCATTTGGACTTCTTGCCATTGGCCAGATGAATGGAAGATCTGGGGATCAAAAACTGTGCTCAATCGACAGGAATATTGCCCTTATGAGTCACACCAGCAAAATCTTACTTGTGATAATTGTTAACAGAATGAAACAAAAGTTAGAGCAAGAGCAACCAGAAGACCAGGCTGCCTACAGAAAAGGCAGAGATATGCTTGTGTTTGCGAGTTTTACTTGAGAAGGTGATTGCCATGGATCAACAAGCTTTTTTATGTTCATAGACTATTCTAAGGCGTTTGATTCTGTGAGCCACTACAAACTCTTCTACCTCACCTTAGATATGGGCTTTTTTCCCTTCAAATTCAAGTGAAAGTATTTTTTTTCTTCAAAGTACTTATTGAAAACAAATCTCATTCATAATAATAATAGTACATGATAATAATAATAGTAATAATAACATGTTCGTATAGACATAGAATATGTATATTAAAAATATAGTGTAATAGTAAACTCATCAGCAATGGAAAAAAAGTTAACAAAATATCTGCCATTTCTTATTATGAAGATCGAGACGATTTTTCTTGAAAGCAATTATACGTTCCATGTTTTCTAGATGTTTGAGAGCTCGTTGAAAAGAAGGAAATAGTGGAATAACGTTTTGCATTTTACAAGTGAAAATAACATATTTTGCAAAAATAATTACTGTATTGACGAAATAAAAATTATTGATTATAAGAGTACCAAAAAAATATTCTTCATCTGTGATCAAAACATTTCGTATGTTCTTTTCTTTTAACCATACAAATATAACATTCCAGTAATATCGTACTTTTTCACAATTTACAAATAAATGAGACAACGTCTGTTCATGATTTTCACAGAAAGTACACATTGAAGAAGAATTTATACCTATCTTATAAAGAAAACTTTGTGTTGCAATTTTTCTATGAATAAGTTTAAATTGGAAATTTCTCATTTTATTATCTATAGATGACCTATAAAGTAATGTAAAACGGAATTTCCAAATTAGTGAATCGTTTAAATTATTTTGTAGATACCTGTGCCATTTATCCTGTTGATTTGTTTCTGAGATATTTGCTGAAAAATTGTTTAAGAAAATATTGTACATAAGTTTTGATATCTTTTTAGGTTTACGGAATTCGTTCAATAAAGTATCAACACAATTTAGAGAAGAACTTTCTATTTCAAAATGTCCCTGTTTTAGAATACGTTTCCAACTACTAGGTATGGGCTTCCCAAAACACCTCGTCACATTACTCAAATCTCTATATGTAAACCAAAGAGCTAGAATCCGTTGGGATGGTTAACACATTGAAGAGTTTGTGCAAGACAGGGCTGTATCATATCACCATACCTCTTTGTGACATACACAGAAAGTGAGATGTTGCGCACTATGGCATTAAATTTGGTGGCAAAAACATCTCAAATCGCAGATATGCTGACGACACAGCACTTATCGAATCTTCCAAAGATGGAATTTAAAGTTACACACGTGCTGTAAACGATGCCGACAAGAAAATCAACTTGCATTTAAATATTAAAAGACCAAACTCCTAGTTGCTGGTAAAATTTCAGATGCCGAATATTTCATCCAGATCGACGGGGAAACAGTCAAAGGTGTGGAAAGTTTCAAATATCTTGGATCTACAAAGAACAGCGATGCCAGCTGTACCAGTGAAATAAAGATCAGAATAGCAATAGCAAAAAAGAGAATGGTTGACCTGCATGTACTTTGGAATGACAGGAACATCTCAACTGGTCTGAAAATGAAACTGGTCAAAACACTGGTTTGGAGTGCTATGCTTTATGGTGGTATAAGCTGGACAATGCATAAGAAATTTGGTTCTGAAGGGAAATGCTCAAATCAGCTGGAAAATCACCCTCAGTGATCTACAAGTACTAAACACAGAAAGAGGTCTCCTTGGAAAAATGGCCCGCCTCAAGATGGGTTTCTTTGGACACATTTTGCGTAACAGTGGGAGCCCCTTAGCAGCACAAATAATAGAAAGCCAAGTAGAAGGAAAAAGAAAAAGAGGCAGACAGAGAAAGCAGTGGTTTGATAACACCACAGAATGGACAGGTCTCACATATTCAGAAGCCAAAAGATTAGCACAGGTTAGAAACAAATGGAGAAAGACAACAAGAAAGAAGATGTGCAGATGTGGTCGCCAATCGTCAGCAACTGACGGTGGCAGCCAGGTAGCCAGGTATATCTCGAGATTAATATGGGTCTGAAAACTAAGGGGACTTGAACCTGGGGATACATGCTCTTCTACTCATTTCTTGAACCCAAAGGTGCTTTTGACAGTGGTTTGTTTGTATCAAATCTACTCTTCTAGTTGAGAGATGGGGGGGGGGGGGGGGTAGTGAGCATTAAAAAAAAAAATTTGCTCCCCCGGAATTTAAACATTGCGCCAACCAATATTTCGCCCAGTTTTTCCCGCGAAAAAAAAATGTGTTTTTGTTTTTGTTTTTTGGGCCAGCGTAAGAGGGGGGGGGGGGGGGTTAAACCCCCTAACCCCCGTAGATCCGCCCCTGTATGCTAGATAATATTTGGTGCGGAAAATCTCATGCGCAGGATCTGTTGCTTAAAACTAATAATCTGGACGACGAGCGAATATGACGTTAGCACTTCGTTACTCTATAGGCTTGCATGAATGCAACTTGCCAAATACCTAGAAACCTACCTTCCCTTCATTCCTACTATATGTGATTCAGATCGATCAGTGGTAGATCAAGGATTACCGCAAAAGGGGCACAATCCCGAAACTTCTCTGACAAGCCATTACTGTGCACTTAATGAAATGCTGCATGAACATTGGATTAAAAACAGGAGCGCAGACCCAGGCACGTAGCCACGGGGGGTGGGGGGGGGGGGGGGGGCACGTGCCCCCCAAAGATTTTCCAATATCGGTTAACTTTTTTTTAGACCCCTTTTTTTTACCTCGATCGATTACATGTATGTGCCCCCCCCCCCCCCCCCCCCAACATCAAACTCTGGCTACGTGCCTGCGCAGACCTGTGTTGCCCCCTCACTCTCTCTGTTTCGCCTTTGATTCCATATCGTTATGTTCAAGAGAGAGAGAGAGAGAGAGCAGTGATCCCACTGCGCTCTATTAAATGGAATAGTGAGTGCTCCGTGCAGACAATCAACCCTGAATCTAAGTGATACCTTTTCCCCGCCAATTTACACACTCACCATCTTCAATTGCAGTTCACCTACTGTGCTCCGTACGTATCATCCATTAATCACATACATTCCACACAGTTCGTTCGGTCAGTTCTGGAAAGTCTCATCGGTATAAACAAAAATGAATGAATTAGATCGGAGTGACAAGGTGGGGTCCATATCTGGAAAAGTGACCTGTGGAAACCATGTCCAACCTGTTGTCGACACGGACATTGACATCCGCAGGGTCGATGATGATGAGGAGGAGGAGGACGTGCAGGCACTCGAGAAGAAAGATTCAGGAGATGATTTGGACTTTCTTGAAATCACAACTTTACATGGGATCAAATATGTGTTCAATAAGAAATACAGTGTTATCCGCAGGTTAGTTCGAAATCGATTTGAATTTGATCTTCACAAGTGAGTTTAATAAGTATTGGTTAGTATTTAGCGCTTATCGTTAGAAACGGCGCTCTACAAATCCGACTATCACTCTTATCGTTATTACTTCCAAGCAGGGGTGCCGGAAGTAGGGGGCAGGGCGCGCGGCCCCCCGCCCCCAAACGAAAAAGTGGGGGAGGGGGAGGGGTAAACTCATTTTGGCCCGCCCCCCAAAAAAGCCTCCCCCCCCCTCCGAAAAAATAATCCCAACATTCTGACCGCTTTGCCAATTTGTCTCACAGATTCCATGATTTTCATGATTCATAACCTTCTTATTTGTTGTCCGATTTTTCTCAAACTTTCACTGAATTGTTACTCTATTTTTTCTCCTATTAAAACCAATTAATATCAGGGTGGAATTCCCTTTAATGAGTATTTGGTTTGGAAGGTGCATGCATTAGAAATTTCTAAGACATTTGCTAAATATGTTGGTATCCTCTTTAAATTAAAATTTATATTGCCTAGTAATGTTTTATATAATCTGTACAATAGCCTTGTTTTACCACATCTAAACCACTGCAACTATTTTGGGGGAAATGCTTTTAAATCACATCTTTAAAAAAATTATATATTTTACAGAAAAAGTTTCTAAGAAATATAACAAAGTAACAAATGGCAATTTTAAGTATACCACTCATTAAATGGATGCTCGACCACGTCACGTTGTAACACGTCCCTAGTAGGATCGAAGTACGGCAATTACGTTCATAGTACGGAAATTCCGTTCCTAGAACGTCCATCTCGGGGTTCAACCGGTCTGTAATCCAACCTGGTCCGAAGGTTGTGCATCGCCAGAACAACGCTACCACCCCTTCCCCTTATCCACGTTTTTGGCCGCTGCGTGATTTTGTTTCCTCTCTTTTCAATAGAAATTTAGTTTTATGTCAGCTAATATAGAGACAAATTCCATTCAGGTTTGTATGGTATAGAGCACGGGTGGCCAACCCGCGGCCCGCGAGCTCTTCTGGTGCGGCCCGCGGAGCAGTGAATGAAATGCGGCCGCATATAGCAGCGATGAAATAGGGTAAAAAATTTACACGCAGCTATCTCTAATATTTCCATAATTTGTTTTCATCATTCACAACATATTGACTCGTTACTTGGTGATACACTGACTCGTCAAATTCCCTCTCATTACATTATATTAACGACATTAATATACCCGCATTAATATCACTCGCCGTGTAAATTTCAGTTTGTAATTTCCGCACGCAGTAACAACTGTTGTGATACACTGACTCCTCAAATTCCCTCTCATTACATTATATTAATGACATTAATACCAGCATTAATATCACTCGCCGTGTAAATTTCAGTTTGTAATTTCCGCACGCAGTAACAACTGTTGTGATACACTGACTCCTCAAATTCCCTCTCATTACATTATATTAACGACATTAATACCAGCATTAATATCACTCGCCGTGTAAATTTCAGTTTGTAATTTCCGCACGCAGTAACAACTGTTGTGATACACTGACTCCTCAAATTCCCTCTCATTACATTATATTAACGACATTAATACCAGCATTAATATCACTCGCCGTGTAAATTTCAGTTTGTAATTACCGCACGCAGTAACAACTGTTGTGATACACTGACTCCTCAAATTCCCTCTCATTACATTATATTAACGACATTAATATACCCGCATTAATATCACTCGCCGTGTAAATTTCAGTTTGTAATTTCCGCACGCAGTAACAACTGTTGTGATACACTGACTCCTCAAATTCCCTCTCATTACATTATATTAACGACATTAATACCAGCATTAATATCACTCGCCGTGTAAATTTCAGTTTGTAATTTCCGCACGCAGTAACAACTGTTGTGATACACTGACTCCTCAAATTCCCTCTCATTACATTATATTAACGACATTAATACCAGCATTAATATCACTCGCCGTGTAAATTTCAGTTTGTAATTTCCGCACGCAGTAACAACTGTTGTGATACACTGACTCCTCAAATTCCCTCTCATTACATTATATTAACGACATTAATACCAACATTAATATCACTCGCCGTGTAAATTTCAGTTTGTAATTTCCGCACGCAGTAACAACTGTTGTGATACACTGACTCCTCAAATTCCCTCTCATTACATTATATGAACGACATTAATACCAGCATTAATATCACTCGCCGTGTAAATTTCAGTTTGTAATTTCCGCACGCAGTAACAACTGTTGTGATACACTGACTCCTCAAATTCCCTCTCATTACATTATATTAACGACATTAATATCCGCATTAATATCACTCGCCGTGTAAATTTCAGTTTGTAATTTTACGCACGCAGTAACAACTGTTGTGAATCGAGAAATAATGTTTGAAATGCCATACTTGTCTTCAAACTCTTTTCTCCCGCCGTAGAGTTTTCTCATGAATCTTAAAATTAAACTAAATAGTCAGTCCCCTTCCCTCTACACCGCGTTCAATTAGATGTACAGTGTACAAGTAATACATTTAGGATATTCTTTCTGCTGTGTCCTTGATTTTGATTGAAATAACAACCAACATGGCAACGACTTCGAGACCTGCGAAAAAAGGAGAGTTTCTGATGAAGGCAAAAACTTTAAATCAGATTGGTCTCTAAAGTATTTCTTCATAAAAGAGAAAGGTGAACCACTTTGTCTCATTTTTCATCAGAGTATGTAATAGAGGTTATAGTAGAAAAGTGCAAGCCCCAGAAATCACACTAAAAATAAGCCTGATTTGTTTTTCTCACTGATTTTGTTGTTTGCTTGTTTGTTTTTGCGAAATTTCAGGTGTGTACACGTATTGCATGAATGTGTGTGTGGGGGGGGGGGGGGTGGGGGAAGACTATCTATGGCCCGCCAAGTTATGCCAATCGTTAGCTGTGGCCCGCGAGCTTTAAAAGGTTGGCCATCCGTGGTATAGAGGGAAGGCTACCGGGGTACCGGCAGCCAACGTATTTTTCCTTCGCGTATATTTTAACTTCCTTATTTTTCTGTTGGACTGCAAAGTCCTAGAACATGTTAAAGCTTATCAGTACACGTTTATAGGAGGGATAAGACTACCCTGCAAGGTCACTGGACAGGTGGTTATCTCTTCAACTCAGCTCTCAATTAACATAAAAATAGAGGATCATGGGGGACCGATGGTCACCGATTAGGCATTGTTTTCTATATAGAGGGAGCAAGTAGTTACAAGTAGGACAGTGTGGCTTTAAAATTAAAGGTTGATCAATCATTTAAAAATGCCAAGAAGCAAATCAGCTCTATATGTCCAACGAATGTAAGTCAAAATTTCAATTTGGACAAATTTGACTAGTTTCTTTAACAATTACTTCAATTTTTTCAGATTATCTTGGGTGTGCGTCATCCTTGCGTCATACTTAGCTTTATTTTGGACGGGCCATACATTAAGAATTAAGTACACCGCACATTTGACCAAACAGGTATCTTCAACAACACGGAAATCTTCTATCGCCTTTCCCGCTGTCACCATATGCAACTCAAACCTCGTAAAGGCATCGCTCATCGACAATCCGACCTTTAAAGCCATCGTTCAAGTCCTCGTTGACGGATCGCCTGAGCGCGAATGGGACACATTCGGGTTAAACGCAACTGACGACGCTCTTGAAACGCAACTGGATGAGATTTTGCTGGCCCACGCGCACCAAGCGTTCGACATGATTTTAGAGTGCGCGTGGAAGAGGGGATCGAAGGCGTGCGGAGCAGCGAATTTCACCAGGAAGATCACCGACGCTGGGGTTTGTTACACGTTCAACGATGGCGAGTTTGAGAGCGACGATGACGTCGAAGGCGACACGAGACTGGAAGTAATCCGGAGTGGAACGCGGCAAAGCCTTTGGGTTCGTCTGAATGCCGAGGTTGATGAATACGTGTCAGCATTGTCCTTTGAGGCGATTGGATTTAAGGCAAGCTCTTAAAAAAAAAAGATTTACATAATAACCATGTGGAACTTTTAGCTAGGAACGGTATAAATCAGCTTAATATTTAGGTTTACTACTCACGCTCCCATTCAGAAAATTTGTGTATGGATGTTATACGTATATCCATTTTCGCTTCAAACATTGAATAAATTCAGTTATCATACTATGTTAAACCGATAGAAGTTATATAATTAAATTCCTGATATACACTGTTGGTCATAATGGTGGAAAATTATTTTTACCC
This sequence comes from Strongylocentrotus droebachiensis, assembly GCA_035222895.1. Taxonomy (NCBI): domain Eukaryota; kingdom Metazoa; phylum Echinodermata; class Echinoidea; order Camarodonta; family Strongylocentrotidae; genus Strongylocentrotus; species Strongylocentrotus droebachiensis. The sequence goes on along the minus strand of JAVYIG010001530.1, from coordinate 165,325 downwards.
CAATTTATGGAATGATTTTGACAAAGATTTATTCTTAAATAGATCTAAATAATAATATACATTTTCAGATTTTATTGAATAATAATTGGCGAGTATTTGTTTTGTTAGCGTGACTGCTAAAGCATGTATGTGCTACTATGCTAATCAACTAGGGAACCGACGTCCTGACATAACTGACAGTAGTGAGGATTAATGCCTCACAAAAGGGCACTTATAGCACATCTACACGGTTTTAATCCTGGGCCTCACAGTCACGAGGCCATTGCTTATAGCCACTGAATCATGACTGCGTGCAGCGGGGACTAGGGTACGGGGCCGCCCCCACAAATACAAAAAACGAAGAAAATGCAATAAATTATCAATAATTCATTGCATTTTGCCCCGATCCCCAACAGAAAAAATTCTCTTTGTGGCCATACTTTGAAGTTTGAACCATAATGCATGGCCCATGTCGATCAGCTATATTAGTGCGTATGTCCCCTAGTTAATTAGCATAGTAGCACACATATGCTTTAGCAGTCACGCAAAACAGACACTTGCAAATTATTATTCAATAAAATCTGAGAATGCATATTATTATTTAGATCTATTAGGAATAAATCATTGTCAAAATCATTCCATAAATGGGGTAAAAATAATTATTCCACCATTATGACCAACAGTGTAGAGGGCGACAAGGCGTACTCAATTTTAATCATATAGAGATCATAATAATTTATAGCATAATTCCCTCGATCTCCTTCTCTCTCTCTCTCTCTATCTCTCTTTCTCTTTCATCCCCCCCCCCCCGCCCAATAAAGTACCGCCATGATTTGTTTGTATCGCCTACATCCATGATAATTGATCTACTCACTATATCTGACTAGTGACTTATTCATCATATTGCATGCATGCAGTGTTTTTGTGCTTTTTGATCGTGGAGGTAAAACAAGCAGCTTAATTTCGATGAAACTAAAAGAGAAAAAAATCTGTCCATTTATAAAGCGCAGCTATCTATGAATATACATTTTACAGCGCTTAATACAAAGTATCATATTGATCTCGACTGTAGCTGAGCTGCCATAATCAGGCGCTAAATTATTCAAGGAATTTCTTTCTACTGGGTACTCATTTACTTCACCTTGGTGGAGAGAGTGAAAAATGTAGATTAAAGTCTTGCCAAAGGACAGTAGTGTCGCAATGGGACTCGAACCGCGAACCATGTGATCCACAGTCTGGTGACGTATCCGCTTTACCACGACAACTCTACACTGATAATAACCCAAATAAATACATTTTATTTATATATTTCTAATTTCCCTTAAGCTTCTTGTGCACCGTCGAGGCGAGGTACCACTGGTCTCTGATATCGGGGTCGCCATAATGCCAGGTGTTCGAACTATGATTGCCATCAATAAGCATACGGTAAGCACAATAACCCGATCGAGGAATTGCGGAAACAAAACAAACAAACAAACCATAACCAACTTGTACTTAATTGTCAGGGTAAACAAGGCATCAAACTTCGCTTATATTGGAGCCATGGTCAGTTCTGTTTAAAAATAAGTTTATATTTCTTCATATATGTTTTAATGTATACTGATTTTATTAGGTATTCAGCACTGAATAAATAAATGAAATGAAATAAAATAATAAATCATAAACATTTCAATAAATCAATTAAGTGACTGAAACTTCTACATTGATGTGTATTCCCTAAACTATGAGATTGCTTTTCCAATTAGTAATATAACGATTATTGATTAAAATATCCCAGTTGAACCAGTGTCCAGGAAAGATTCTGCATTTGTATACTTGACATATTTTCTTAGTTGTAACGAGTGATATATATTATGTAGTACAATGTAACCTTTTCCGTATTATAGTAAATATTCCCTCTCGCTCCCTCTCTCTCTCTCTGTCTCTATCTCTATCTCCATCCCTCCATCAAGGAGCGGAACATGCCTAATCCATACGACACCAATTGTCGAGACGCTCCCTTGGAGTATTACCCTTTTTACTCGGAGGGGGCGTGCTTGACGGAATGCGCAACCAAGCAACTCGCAGAAGCGTGTGGATGCAGATTCCCACACATGCCAGGTACGTGAGGGGCATATTGCTCCGGTTGTCTCATTTTCGCTCGTCAGCACAAACGTAGCTAGTTCGACGGCACTACCAAACTAGAATGTTCCACTATGTTGCAGGGTGTATGCCATTGGGTGAACCGGGTGTGTGGAAATGGTGTGTTGGGGGAGGGGAAGTGAGAGTGTTCGTGTGTGTGGTAAATGTATGTGTGTCAACAATTAAAGACTAATAATGACAGATGGCTAATCATAAATCTACAATGACGAGTAAACTGTCGATCTACATCACAGTCCACAGATAAATGTGCCTTGAGCGTATATAGCAGACGGCAATCGGCGGATTAGACGACACTTGGTAGTGATTTTGTATGTAAGATTGCTTAGCTAAATATAAAATACAAGAACATTTTCCATATCTTTAAACTATCATTGATATCTGATAATTAAACAGTTATTGAAATAAACCTACCAAACTACATAATACAATGAAATACTTGACTTAAAGTAGGGAAGTTTGATGTGGTGCACAATTGCACCCCTCTGTAAATAATCGAATAGTCCATGGCGATCATGAATATTCATGTTTTTGCTTACCTCGGCAAAATGGTTGCCTATACTAAATGGAAAAAATTACGGTGGGGGATTGGCTGAAATGGACATAATGAACCGATCAGTACTGATCTATAATAATTCATGCTTGTTATCCTTCGTGTGCTTGACCTATAACCTTACAATCGCGTGGCAAATTGCGTCCAAAGTTCGACTTGTTTCACATGTGTTATATAGGCAATGGCGAGCTAGCGACCTATTTTGACCAAATTACGTACGGTGGGTGAACTTTCAAAAGTCAATGGGACATGAGGGTTCCAATGAAAGAGCTAGTGTCAACGTACGTCGGGGTTGATGTGCTGTTTTTTTTTTTTTTTTTTTGGGGGGGTAAAAGTCCATATGCTAAAATGAGACTATTCGGAGCCATATGCGGGATTAGGGGGGGGGGGGGGTGGCGGCACAGCCTTCATGAGGGACCCCCCTCCCCCCTTGGCTGGTCAGTCCCAGTCAAAAAGATAAAAATTCTTTGAATAAAATTGTTTTGATTAGCTTGTTGTTAGCAGCTTCTAACAAACGTTGTTTCTTTGATCATTCTTGTTTATATTAAACAAATACAATCGTCATCAACAACAAAAACATTTGTATCACTGTTATTAGTTTCAGCATCAGTACTATCATGAAGCTAACCCAAATGGTTCTATCATTAACCATGTTTAGCTTATCCTCCTCCTCATCATCATCTTCATCATTATTATTATTATCGTCAAGATCATCATCACCATATTCATCATATCAACATCATTGTTATCTCTATTGTTATCATTATTATTAACACTTAAATTTCTTCACTTTGTCATAATAGGTCCATCTCCTGTGTGCACTGTTAGACAATTCATGGAGTGTGGGCTCCCTAAATTCGAACTGGGTATGTCGATTCATGAACAAATAATCTATTGCTTTAGAACGACAAACTGTTCACCTTATTTTATGTTCATCGACTTTTAATGAAGTATATGTATTCGATCATGGAACTTCATTGACGGACATGAATATTTTATACAAGGAACAAAACAAAAATTAACAAGTGACTTGAAAGGAAATTCTTTCATGGAAATAAACATTTCGTTGATTAATATTTCAGTGGTATCCTAAAATGTGCATGTATTACAAATGTCTGATGTGTGTCCTGCAGTCATTTCTGCTGTCAGAAATGATGTGAGATTTCATGAGAAAATGCTTCAACAGAATCGTTTGAATGGGGAGAAGTGATACTGTATTCAAAATTACAAACAGTTTTATGTTTTTCATTTTCTTTTTTTTGGTTTTGTTTTGCATGCAGTAGTATGCTTTTTTTGTTTTATTTTTGTTTTGTTTCATTTTGTTTTATTTAGTTTTATTTCATTTTATTTTTGTTTTGTTTGTTTTGTTTTGTTGTGTTTTGCTTGTTTCGTTTTGTTTTGTTTTAGTCTGTTTTGTTTTGTTTTGTTTTAGTTTAGTTGTATTTTTTTAATTGTTTGTTTGATTTTTTGTTGTTGTTCATTTTTTCACCTCTCCGGCTGTGGCCTTGATCTTCAAGTAATGACAGACCTAACCACTTCCCAGTGTCAGAGGGCGTGTTATACAGAGCATTTCCAGATGACCATGAGCTATTTAAAATCGCCAGGAAAGGACGACTCCCAACGGCTGCAGAACCAGTTTAACTGGACTGGGGATGATGTTATGTAAGTTAAAAATGTGATCATTGCGGTCTGGCGTGAGCCTAGATTGGGGGTGGGGGCACTGGTCTTATTCCACGAAAGAACATGTTAGTTCGTTTTATTTTTTATCTCCTTCCCCTTTTACTCCCGAAACGTTCCTTCGGTGGCCCTTAACATACTACTGACTATATTCATTCAAATCATTCATGTTAATTATTCAACAAAAGGTTTAGCAGTCTAAAGAATAAATGAATACATGCACACCTTAAATACGACGAAATGCTCAAAAGGAAATGCGGATAACTATCTCATGTATTTATTGTGTGTTTATTCAGTCACATGTCTTTATAAAAACTGACAACATTTTGTGGTTTAGGAAGTGTGAGTTACTTGTTTGTAAGTGCGCAATAATTTAAAACCCGGTTTGTAAGGGGGAAATGCTTAGTTTTTATGCCATTCGGCTAACGCAGAGTCAATATGACAGAAGTGCTCTAAACATAGGTTACACTCTGAGTTATTGCGTGTTCTTTCTGGAAGCTGTACTTTATGAAGGACACCCATATCCCCACAAATAAATTGAATTATTACATTAAATTATTAATGGAATCTATAATACGATAACGATACGTTTAGGAAAGTCGCTCGAAATACAAATGGATTGCAAAGCTGTTCAGACTCTTTTGGTCTGTATGAATATTTAAAATGCAATAAAATTGAATGCCATGGAAGCCAATTAATGTCATTCTCTTTTTAGTAAGTGTACTGAAAACTCTCCGATATGGAGAGGATGGATTGTATAGCCATATAGATCCTATATTCGAAAAGGATATCATATATGCTGTGGTAGGCGTTCATCTATTATCCTCTCTTGACTTTTCCTGAATTTCGTTAAGGTTTAGTGTAAAAAACTCCTTTGCTGATTTTTTTTACAATCAATAACATAAATGGAACTACGCCCGTGCCAAAAAAGGACATCATTTAGTCAACCTGCTATTGATTGTGACTTTGTGATGGAAAGTTGTGTTACCAATCAGAGGTATTTTTCATTATCCTTTTACTATAGGAACATGTACTTGATCTTATACATACATTGACAAAAACAAAAAAATAATAATAAAACAAATGAAATTCTTCCCCCCCCCCCTCTGTTTGAAAAAAATTACCCAGTTCGATGTGTTTTTATAGATCAGAGGCAATTTTCATTATTCTTTCATAGGATGATTAGCGTAAAAGGAAAATGAAAATGGGCATTCACCCGTATCACTGACTATTTTATTAACAAAATTACTTTACTCCAGAGTCGAGAAAAATCGATTGCTTCCTGATCTAACATTTTCTATGTCAGCGTGTATGTCAAAATCGAGAGAGAAAAAGAATTATTTTCATTATTGCAAGTCTCTGCGTTCCTATTTATCATTATTAATTTTTATTAAAATATTATGTATGTATATATTCTAACAAATCAATCACAATCACATTATTTACAGATAATTATAAAAATTATTACAGCGCAAAATATACAAATAAGAAGAAAGGGGGCCACACTCAAAAAAAGGGAAAGAGAAAGAAGAAGAAAAGGCAGTATAAAAATCTTCAAACCATGTAGGGTAGGTGTAGGGAAATCGAGACCGTAGGAAATTGGAAACCACCAAGCTTGAACACCCATCACTGTCTGTCCGTGTTGGCTACAATATTGCTATAGCGCCATCTGTGGCCTTTAACAACACTACTGCATATATCCAATTCATTTCGAAGACTACAATGCGTTCTTTCTCCAAGATAAGCAATTTTGATCGTAAAATTTTGTTCTTAAAAAGAGTTTTAAAAGGAAGTTTATGAAGTGTGCCAACCATCACAGAAAACTTATGGCTATTGTGTGTTGATCAGAAATGTGTGTAGGCAATGGGGGACACCAAGTCCAAGATGGGGGCCTACTTTTCCCCAGTTGTTCATTTCATGTTGAAAGGCACTATCATGAAACATATTTGGTTGATCGTGTCACCATTCTAATTTGAATGCATTTCGTTTTAAGAAGTTGTTTCTATGCTGTGAGTTTGATCAATGTAAAAGTCACATTGCCAGAATATTATTCTGAAGTATTTAAACATAATGTAAAGCACCTTTATTAAGATAAACAAAAAAACTGCAGAAATATTTTGGGCCACATTGTTTTAAAATTATTTCAAAATTATAGTAAGTTCATTGGCTGCGTGTATCTCTTTCAAAAAGTGTTTGAACTAACTATAACAATCCCATTTTCATTCAAATTGTATTCCAAATGTCTTGATTTGTAACTGTCCCTTATTACCTTCACATGTAGGTAATGAGAGACCTTTGATGATGACGTCATTAATCATTGCTATCTTTTTAATCAGTTACATCATGACCACAATTTTGTTACCAAATAAAGAGAAGAAGTTACTGAAGAGAATACAAAACTTTCTGTATGCGTAACATTTTTCATGTTTATGTTAATTATGCAAATGTGCTTAAGGGTCTCCAATTCCCCACACCTACCCTATGCAAAAATAATATAGAGATATCGACTGCCACGAGAGGGCTGGCTGTGTTTGTACGCTCAATGGAATTTGCCTCCGCTGCTATCACCCCGAGGCGCGCCTGGGTGAATTTCCCGAGAGCCAGTATACAAACAGCCAGTCCTCGAGTATTAAAGCAGTCGATATCCCTTTTATATGCCGAATTCAAACAAAAATCTACCAAGATTTCTTACCTTATCCTTTTATCGAGTAAAGATTGGTTAAAACATCACGGAAAATCTGAGAATTTTCGATCAGTTGGGAATCGCAGACAAAAAGCACTCTTTTGTGTCCGCGCCCACTCAAAAAACATTTTAACACGTAAACCAATGGGTATCGCAGCAAGATTTTAATATTTTCCCCGGTAACTGGAATTTCGAGACATTTTACTCTTGGACTATTAAATGGTGTTGGCATCTTTCGTTTCTTTGATTTCGACCAATCAAATGGCTGAATTTCTTAAAGGTAATACAAAGTGTTGGGAAATTTTGAAAATTGGGTTGATAGTCATTCTATACAATTTGGATATATTTGGATGCCCCTTTATATGTATTATAAGCACTAGAAAATTTAGCCCCTAAAACACTTCTGCTTTCGAGATAAATTGAATATAAAAATTTACCGGTGCTCCCGGTAAATTTTGATGAATTTCAAAAAGCGCCTACAGCCGTACAAATAATAGCTGCGACCATGAAAATCTCAGAATATGTAGTTGTGATATATAATTTCAAAACGGGAATAGCTAATCGGGCGATTTTAGTCGAGAAACATTGTTTTATAGCTTAATTAATATCTTGACCTTGAGAGGGAGCTATACAACATAAAGGGTTTATTATGTTATTTTCATAACTTTAGACTGTATTTCAACCGCGACAACGATCACTGAATATTGTAGGATCGCATATGCTTCCAATATGTTCATTTGAACCAAATTCATGACTTCATACCAAAACTTTGTAATACCTTAAGTGAGGTATATAAATGATCACTATTATTTTCTTTTGAATAGGAGAAACATCGCAGAGGTCGAGATTTACTTTGCCGATATGAACGAGCATCATACCGAAAGCGTGGCTGCCTACAGTTTTGCCGATTTGTGGGGTAAAGTAGTGACATATTGAAGTTTAGATATGTATATTCCCGGCGCTGAGGTTAAGTCAATGTATCTCAGCGTTTTGAAAGGGAAATCAAAACCTTTTTAGCAATTTGAATTGTGTGAAAGCATGAAGATATTATGAGAGACAGGTCGTAACAGAATTGGATTAACAATTCAGAAGTTCTAAATATTTGTTTATTACTTGTTTGTTTGTTTGTTTTTATTTCTTTAACTGGAGAGGTTAAAGACAAAAACCCGGTGTCGTGACATGTGTGTGTGTGTGTGGGGGGGGGGGGGGGGGCGGGGGTATTAGCTCTTCTTTGCTAATCATTCGTCTCCGCATTCTTCTCATTGAATGTACTAATTTTCCTTATTGGTTGGTTTATTTCATATTCCTTCCTTCATAGGTTTCCTTCATTTTCCCTTTCTCGTGTCGTTGTCTATTTGTGGATACGTCGTCGGACTGTGGATCACATGGTTCGCAGTTCGAGTCCCGCCGCGTCACTAAATGGATGGAGAGTGGCAAACGTAGATTAATGTCTTCCCCAAAAAACTACGTTTGCCACTCTCCACCCAGGTGTTAACTCTTATCGTGTCATAATGAATACAGCCCAGAGCCACAGGGCTAATCCCCATTGTGCCAAGCCTCAAACCCCCCTGTGCCAAGTTAATTTGGAGATAATCGGATTAAGGCGATGGTACTATCAATAGCGCGTGCGAAACACTAGGCACAGTGCAATGGGCATGAAGTATAACTGCTATTACGAATGCGAGCATGCATGCACAAAGCAGATAAGCACTAGCTCGCTCGCATGATTAAAGCAACCAATCGATAGCGCGCTAGCGTATACAAAGCACTCTGACGATTGCGTGCAAACAGCCTTATGGCAGGAGTTAAATGGGTACCCAATATGATGCGAGCGTTAGTGTGGTTTGGTTGGATTGGCATGTGTGCGCTTGTAAAAATGGCGCCTTGCCGGAATAGGAATACTCGTGTGCACTATCATGTGCAGATTTGAATCCAATGGCCTGTCTAATATAATTTCAATGTAAAGCGCTTAGAAACGTCGTATTTAGCGCAATACTAATGTAAATATTATTTATTGTCTCTTACTTTTCCCTAGGTGATCTTGGAGGACTCATCGGTGTCCATCTCGGAGCCAGCCTCCTCACACTCTTCGAGTTCGTTGATTACACCTTCGTCCACAAGATTCTGCAAATTCGCTTCTTGTGGAGGAAAATCAAGTCATTTTGTAGCCGGGATAAAAAGAGATCAGCACTTGATCAGTAGCGTATCCAGCATAAACTTATGGTGGAGGCGGTGAATGCCCACCCCTTCGTTGAAGGCGATTGGATATCCAAATTAATTACCTGTGCACGCTTGCAGTAAATAGTAGGTAGGGCTCTGAAGATTTCTTTTTCCAAAGGGGGGGGGGGGGAGGGGGGGGGAGGGGCGTCCCCCACCTGCCGCTTCCACTTGATTTTTTAGGTCACTTTAGGTCCCGATGACTTTTTTTTGTATTCACTATTGTAAACACGCAACTACATCTTTGCCGATGCCTAATACCTATGGATTTCGGTATTCTACTACATAATTATGGTAATATTATTAACATGATTATTATGCAAGGGTGCGTAGAGACCGAGCAGCACAATTGATAATAGATTAATGGCAGTTAAGAGCTCATAATGTTTGATTCATGATTAATAATCATTTACTATAAGGTTCGTTTGCATTCATTTTGTTTGAAACTTGCTGAGGGCGATATTCTGCCCCCTTTTTTCGACGGTAGTTAATGTCTCCACCTTAATCCCTTCCATGGTAAGGTGTGGGGGGGGGGGGGGGGGTTATTTGTTCTTCTTTATTTTGAATCTTGAATGGCGCAAAGATGCCCAGAAAAAAATAATTTACAACCTTTAAGCGGGGATTTCCTGAATGGACATTCACGGACAGAAATATTTCAAAGTATGCGCCAACGGGACTAGTATCTCCTTAGCACCTATCTTATTACCACTGTTTCTGTTTTTCGGTAACTTTCACCAGTTTTAATATGTTATGTACTGGTGTTGAGTTAGTATTTATATGTATATTTTAAGTTAAATTTTGTCATAGGAAACATTGGTGACAAATCACATTTATTCTACATTTAAAAAAAAAATGAAACAAATCAACCATTTTATTAAAAAATGTATATTATTATTATAACTTGTATTGATTTATTCATTTGTCTTTTGGGGGAGGGGAAGGGAAAGAGGGGGAATGAACAATTTAACGGGGCGCCTAAGCCCTCTAGACCCACCCCTTCCCAAGAACTGATTTGTGCATTAGATAGTGTTATGCTTTGAGCCTGCCTTTAAAATAAGTATAAGCCTGGTAATTTTACAACATTAACAATATAATAATGAATAATGAAAACATAGTTTTTACCGATATAATGCAATCGTATTAAAACAGAAAATGGGCCTATCAAATAAACATATTGTTAATTTTATTTGACCAAAAATTCTACGAAAGGAAGAATCAATATTTAGTTTAAACAAATTAAAATTATATAAATATTCGCGGTAATTCCTCAACTTTAATCACAAAGGGTTGGTCCAGCGATAGCCAATGAAGGGGCATCGGACACAGCTAGGTTATAGAAAATATGCCCCTTAATATTGTTACTGTACGTGCTCCGTCAAATTTTAGACCTCAAAAGTCACTCGACGAATGAGAAAGGGAGAGAAAGAGAAAAAGAAATTTATATATATTTCAGATGTGATGTTGGTCATTCTTTTAATGTTTTTGTCTTTCATTTTTGCCTAAATCTGTTAGTTTCCATATACATGAAAATTAAACGTCCAGCACTAATATACAAACACGCGTGACATGTGGCTTTGCTTTTTGAAAGGTGGTTGAAATAAGATTGAAGGCGGGACTATATACTAGACTCCCTTCTGATACGGGAGATAGAGAGAGAGAGAGAGAGAAAGGGGACAGGGAAGGGGGATGGGGCGGGGGAGTTGATAGGTCCGATCGAGATTAGGAAAAGGGGGGAGGGGAGACGATCGAGAAGGGCTCCCGAGTACCATAGATGGCGGTTGAAAATTCTTTGTATGGAGAAGTTTTATATCATTTGTTAATACATTATTCGAATTGAGAGGATTGCTTATCGAGCTGGTGATTTTTTTTATTACTAAAAAAAAATTGTATTAAGAAATTAGTAGAAGAGCGTGTAGCCTACCCCCAGGTTCAAGTCCCCCTAGTTTTCATACCGATATTGATTTCGAGATAAATTCTATGCTATTCTATGAAAGCTTATTTTAATAACAAATATATTATGTATGATGGGACAAACTTTCTTTGATGAGAGCTTGTTTTTTAACAATATATATACCATATCACCATATTCACCATAACCTGGATAGTGATTGGAAGCCACAGAAATTGTTGAAAACTATGGTTTAAAAACAGAGGATTTGTTAACGAAACAAAAAATATATTATACTATTCCTCGTAGTTGGATAAGAAGTATTGTATTCACGCCTAGACCAAATGATATCGAATTAGTTCTTGAATTCTGCTTTTTCAAAAAGATATATATTTTTTCGGATGTTACATCAAAGATGATCTACAAATCAAGTATAAAACGTATTTCCAATGTATCCGTTTCATTTCAAGATCTGTCTTCACACCACAATATGTCGATTAAAGAAATAGAGCAGATTCATCTCAGACCAAGGCAATCTACCCTAAATAGCCGACTCCGAGAGTTTCAATTCAAATTATTGTACAATATAATTTACACAAATCATCACTTATATCGTTTTCAGTTTACAAAAAGTTAAAACTGTTCATTTTGATATAAAGATGAAGAAACTTACCGACATGTTTTCTTTGAATGTAAACAAATAAAATGTGTGTATAGGGTGAAAATGGGAACGCTTGAAAATTCCAATACTAACAAACTGACATGGAAAGAAGTACATTTAGGGATAAATCTTCTTGTCTTGATTTACTTTAGTTCGGCATTTGACACCATCAATCACAAATCTCTGTTCGATCATTTGCAACATCGTTTTAGCCTAGATGGTGTGGTTTGGAAATGGTTGACTTCCTATCTGTCTGAAAGATCTCATGTGGTGAAGGTAAAGGACGCACTGTCCAGTCATGTCAGCAATCAATGCGGAGTACCTCAAGGTTCGGTCGTCGGGCCACTACTCTAAACACTGTACAATGCTTTTATTGCTGACATCGTTTCTTCTCATGGACTTAGTTCGATGTTATACGCAGATAATCAAATTGACGTGAATCATGAAAGTTAATAACTGTCTAAGGGACAAAGTTTCATGGGCTTATATTAACAAGTTAAAGATCAATGCTGACAAGACTGAGCTTATTCATTTCTCATCAAATGGTTAATGGTCTAAATGTCGGTGAAAAAGCAGGAGCGAGGGACCTAGGTGTATATATGGATCATAAACTGCATCTTCAAGATCATCTTAAGATGACATGGCGTTTAGCAATGTGTGCAATTAGATAATTGGATAAATAAGTAAGAAAACCACTGAGAAATTAATTAATGCATTTGTTTTCTCGAGGGTTAATTGCTGTAATGCTCTATATTATTGTTGGGCTTAGCCAAGAGATATAAGAAAATTGCAAATTGTGCAAAATAGTGCTGCAAGACTTGTTGAACGAGCAAGGGAAAGAAATCCAGTAACACCCATGTTGACTCGGCTTCATTGGTTACCTGTAAAAGAAAGAACTGCTTATAAAGTTCTTATGTTGTGTCACAAGGTAATGATTCGCAATCCCCGACTTATCTTCTTGATATTATTTCTTCTTACATACCCGGTAGAAAACTCCGCTCCTCAACAAAGAATTTCCTGACTATCCCTACCACATCAACCCAAACGTTTGGTTCTCGTGCTTTTTTAACAGCAGCGCCTGTCTTGTGGAACTAACTTCCTGACCAGCTTCGAGTTGTTGGGAGCACTGACAGCTTTGGGAGAGCCCTGAAAACTTATTGGTCTTCGAGGGTTTCCTAGAGCTGCTTTGCATGTCCTTTTGCTGCTTAGGAGGTTAGTTCGACATACTTATGGGTGTCTGTTTGGTCAATTTGTAATATGTGATGTCAAATAATTTTACTTGGGGGTAGTTATAGTTAAATTGGTTTACTGTCCCATCAATATTTTGTGTTCTTTGCTTAACTTATTCGTATTTATTATGTTGTATATATATTCACATTTGTCATAATTGTAAAGCGCATATAAAGAGAAATTTCCAATTTATCATGCGCTTGATAAATATTCTCTATTATTATCATTATGTCAATTTGAAGTGATATCTTAAAATAAACTATAATGATATTGAATTTTTCCAATGAGTCGTATGTTATGTATCTTTCAGTTATAGTATGTTATAGTATGTTATTATCAATCTTAGTTGAATATTTATATAATATTTATTTTTAACATCTGTGAATGATGGAAATAAAATATCACGTACAAAAAAGAGAAAAAATGTTAGTTTGCAGACATCGACTTTTTGTCGAAATCGTGCAAACTAAATGCATCTCACGGTCATATGAGACTAGTGATTGTGGACATAATCCTTTGTCAGGGTTATCTTCTATTGCTATGTCCTTACATTGATAATAGAGAATCTTTATGGAGATTCAAAATGAATAGCATAATTATCGACTAAAATTGACACACTCGTGCCGTTGTTCCTCAAAGGGTCTGTTTTGCACACTACGAATAAGCGGGCGTGGTGAAAACGCGGGGAATCCCCGTTGGTTTTTCCACTCCGCACATAACAAAGCATCGCTTGCATCTTGCTCTGAACAGAATACTGTAATACAGTCCTGGAATACAGTTCAGCTCAGCAAAATCAACTCTACCGGGACAAACAAGCGATTCTTCACTTTTGAAATCGTTTTGAATTAATAAATATCGAGAGATCTTTTCGCATCATTTCAAATTTGCATATGCGCAAACTCGTCAAGGCACGACAACTCCTCAAAATCTCTTTGAACGGTTCATATTCTACAGTTTTTTTTCATCATGAACGCATGCACGAAGTTCAAACCGCGGTCATTTCTCTTTGTCTCCTGAAGTGATCTAATTTGAGAGCTTTGGTTTTCCCCACCGTCGACCGTTCGCGGAAAAGACACTGAATCCAAGTTATACTAGTACAAGAGACGTTTTTCGCAATACACAGTCAGATTCTATCCATCGAGGGATCCCCATGAGTCATTCCTAGTCCAAGACCTCACAGAAAAAGACTAGGACTCAATCGATTGATTATTAGTTTAGACTATAGTTATCGGCCTGAACTCGTCAATTGACTAAAAAGCCGTTAGCGCCGTTACTCAGATTAGCAGCTTCTAACTTTCAATTAGCTACACTTAGACAAAAGGACTCCTTTATTTTCGGTTTTTGTCTACTCCTCATCAGAAACTCTGAGAACTAAGCGATTTTTAATTTCATTCTGCTCGCAGTAGCTCTTTCTCTCGAATCAGTTAAGTCCTTACCTTACGCAAACACCAAACAGTTCGTTGTGAGAGCTTCTCATCTACGGCTAAAACCCGATCCACAGGCTTCACAAGCTTAGGACCAAATTCTACCGACCACCCTCGACCACACCACCGTACCGAAGATGGACTCTGAAGCCCACATGGGTGACGTCGACACCGTTGACAGTCCCGCCTCCGTCTGGATCCCATCGTCGGCGATAGGGGAGCAAAATCATCTCGACCGACATCGCAGTTGCAGAGGACAGCTGTCGAGGAAGCTGAGTTCCCGCTCGAAACAACTTAGTACTTGTAATGCGACCGCCTGCGCCATCGCAGTGTGTTTCATCGCGGCGATTCTGGCGTTGATCATCTCTTGCTTTACCCTCTATATGTTCGTGCACAACCATGGACTGGGACTCGAGATGGACATCGTCAATCCGGTAAGTGAAGAGAGTGTGTGTGAGAGAGAGAGAGTTAAAGTTAGAAGGGAGAGCACGAAAGGAGAAGGCTATAAAGAAATAGAAAGAGATAATATAGAAAGACTAATTCACACTTAAACAAATATAATTGACTCTCATGTAGCTTACGAGGAGATCAATAATTGCCCCCATAACAACCTGATCTTTGCATAGGCCTGAAAAGATGGAAACATTTTTGTTTAAAGCAAAGATTCTTTCTCGAACCTACCGTCTCATTTTCAATCTTCTTTTTGAAGTAATATGAGAATACCATTTTATGCTCCGCTATCAACTTGTAAATCACTCTGTTAAATATTTCCCCCCTCCTTCCCCCCCCCCCCCCCTTCTCGTGTAGCATCAAGAAAGTCGGCATGGTACTTCACCTCCACCCCCATTCGATGGTCCTCAAACAGCTATGTCACCACCATCATACGAGGGAGCAGCGAAATCAGCGGCTTACGCTCACATTGTCGGTATAGACAATGGACCGAGAGGAAACGATAGGCGATTGGGTAAGGAATAAAGAACAAAATATTTTGTTTCATTTTTGTACTTTAATCCCTTTGGCAGTTCTTTGTCTTGTACGTTAACTCGATCGCAGACTTTATAAAATGGGATGGAATGTACTATAGGGTATTGGAATTGCTCTTGTCAATTTCTTGAAAGTCTTTGGGACTCTGTTTGTTATGTATTATCTAGACTGAATCAAAATCTTATTAAAGTCTGCATTTTGTAACCTACATTATTACTTTCCCTTTGTTAATTTTCCCTTCAGTCCATTTATTATGAACATGTAAATTGATGGTAATTATACAAAAACAAAATAACAAACAACAAACAAACGATTTTTTTAAAAGTTGGCCTATCGGAGGAACATCTTCTAACAGTATCGTTGAAAACCAGGGATGTTAAGTCTGAAAGATATGAGAAAAGTCACTCTCATCATCAATCATCATTATTATCAATTGACTAAACTTTTTCAAGATTTGCCCTCATTTTTTAATACTTTTGTATCATTCTATTTTCGTTTATTAGAATGC
This sequence comes from Strongylocentrotus droebachiensis, assembly GCA_035222895.1. NCBI lineage: Eukaryota > Metazoa > Echinodermata > Echinoidea > Camarodonta > Strongylocentrotidae > Strongylocentrotus > Strongylocentrotus droebachiensis. The sequence goes on along the minus strand of JAVYIG010001530.1, from coordinate 149,382 downwards.
TTAGCTGTATGGAAGGTTAACGTAACACACAATGTGAAATTCTTGGGCAGCTATGGTATTGAAATCGTCGAGTCGGGTTATTACTACCTCTACACTCAAATCTACTTCAGTGATTCGGAAAGTGGAGCGACAGTTGACCCCTCATCTCAGCAGGCGTTGCCCATGGTAACCAGTCATTAAAACAAATCTTTCTCGTCCTCTTCTTTCTCCTCGTCCTCCTACTCCTTCTTACCTCTTCTTATATCGTTTCAGTCTTTAAAAAAAAATTCTCATGACTTCAAAGACCGTTGTCAAAATCTTTCTTTTCCCCGCGTCATCTGAACTTTCTCTCATCTTTTCCTCCACCTTAATCCTTCATGTTAAAAATAATCCTCACGTATAACCGTACATGCAATGAGTAAAACACGACGTGGGGCTTTTAAGTCTAAGTTAAGTTGTCAGGCGGAACTGAAAGTCGAGATGCGTTGGTCAAATTGACTTAAGACAGACCTCCTATTGCTATGGCACTATGGCAGTTTGAACTTGTGTCCAGAGCCATTGATTAGGAGAGTTTGGCCAACCCGGTTCAAGTTGGGCATATTTTATGGCTAATAACTGTCTTGTTCAGCAAGCTAGCACATACAAAAAAGATATGCACGATGTTGTGACGGTGTGACCAACTGAAACTAAGTTGGCCAAACTACATGTATGTGTACAGATGGCTATTGTTTCCAGCAAATCATCGTAACCTACGTCATTTCCTTTTTATTCTCCGCTGCAGCGTTCTTCGACGAATCGCAACCACGTCCGGTTGATGGAGAGCGTCGTCCCTATCAAAGAATACGCGACCAAGTACCACGGTGGGGTGTTCCATCTGGAGAAGGGCGATAGGATCACCGTGAGCGTATCCAATAACAATCTCCGAATCAACACCAACAGCGACAAGACCTTCTTTGGGGTCTTCATGCTGCGTTCGACCATGGACCTGATCACAGGGCTGCAGTAGCAGTTACTGTTTCTTAATGAGATGTTTTTGTTTAAAAAAAAACGATGTCGTTTGGTGTGTCGAAACCGGAACACCATTAACGATGTAGTAGGCTCATTGTAGTATTTAGGGACTCAGAGACATAAAACTAGATACAATGAATTTAGAAGTTGAGATGATTTAATCTATTCCAAGATGTCCGATCATATTGTGATCATGTGTACATAAAGGGGATTGAGCCCTCGACGTTGACTGTTAGCACAGTCTTACAAACACAACATATTTCCCTCCTTTAAAGAGATGAATAATGTTATATAACTAAGTCCAAATATAAGTTCAAAAGTTTATGAGTCCAGAAAATAAAACTTGTTTATTAACAACAAGCCTGAAATTTTATTAACCTATATTGAGCAATTGTTTCATATGAGTCCAAAACTTAAACGTTCCAGTTTTTTAATTTCTATGCTCAATACTTGTCGGCTCTAAGGATTTAAGATCTGTAATCTCGTAGATATCCAGGTCGTCTCCTTAGACGCTGAGAACGACGAACAGTTCGCGGTTCTGCTCGCTGTTGCTCTTGATCTTCAGTGCTTGTAGAGAATGGAAAGGTGTCTTCCCAATCGCTTTCATTCATGTTGCCTGGCTTGCTCGCGATAAGGCGTCTGGTGTTCCATCGCGTTCCGTCATCTAGTACGAATGCATTCGAGCCGAGCTTCTTCACGATCTGTTTGGGTTTCGATACCCCCGAAGCTAGCTTGTGCTTGCGATTTGGACGCTTTACACGAACCCAGTCACCGATAGCGAATTTCGGTGTGATTGCTCGTCTGCGTTTGTCAGTGTACGCTTTCATGCTTTGCTGTTTCCTCTCAATCTCTCTCGCTGCAGCCTGTGTGCTTGCAGGCTCTGAAACCGGTGGTTTCAGGATGTTGAATGGCATACGGAGGTTCCGTCCCAACATCAACTCTGCTGGAGTCTTTCCGGTTAGCGAATGAGGTGTTGAGCGATACGTGCGTAGTAGGGTCTGGATGGCCTTATCGAAGGTCATTCCATCTGCGAGATTCGCTTTCAAGCTCTCCTTGATTACCCGGTTGAAACGCTCTACGCCGCCATTGCTTTGAGGGTTGTAGCGAGTTGTGAGGCGATGTTGAATTCCATTAACGGCTAGGAATTCTTCGAACTGTTCAGACGTGAACTGTGGTCCATTGTCCGTGGTGATAGATTCTGGAAGACCCCACTTGGTAAACATCTTCTCCAAGATGCTAATGACTGATGTCGTAGTGACTGAGCTTGTTGCTGCTATCTCAGGCCACTTGCTATGGAGGTCGTGTACAACTAACAAAAATCGCTGACTTTGAGGAGCGGCTTGGACTTCCCCAAAGATGTCGACTTGAAGTTGCTGCCATGGCTTCTTTGGCCATGGGGTCGGCTGCAGTGGTGCTGGCCGCGGTTGAGTTTTCTCGCTGAGAGTACACGCTTCACAAGATCTGACGAGATCTTCTACGCGTCGATCGATCGCTGGCCACCAGATTGCTTCGCGACATCGTTGCTTCATCTTCACCACACCTGGATGACTTTCATGTGCGGTTTGTAACACACGATGTTGAAGCGATTTCGGGATTACCGCTCGGGTGCCACGGGCGATACACGTGTCGTCGAAGATAGCTAGCTCATTGCGAACACGATGATATGGAACGAGGTCTTCGGAAATCTCTCTAGGCCATGCTGTTTGGAGATAATGACAGACCTTCTGTAGAGTTGCATCTGCGGCTGACTCTGTTTTCAGCTGCTCACGCGTCACAAGCTTTGCGGTCACGTGAGAGATCACCATAAGAACGTAGTCTTCGACGTCGTCTTCGATGTCGCTTCGTGCATGGCTATCGCGATTGCTATTCGCGTTCGGTGTACGGCTAAGCATATCTGCTACTCGGTTGCGTGAACCCGCGAGATATTCGACCTTGAAATCATATTGGTGCAGTCGATCTGACCATCTGTAGATGCGGAGTGGGCGGTGTCCAGATCCTGAAGTGCTCAACAAGGTTGTTAAGGCTTGATGGTCAGTACGAAGTGTGAACTTGCGACCGTAGAGGTACATATGCCAGTGTTCGCAGGCATAGATGCATGCGAGAGCTTCGCGTTCTCCTGTAGAATACTTTCGCTCTGTGTCCGACAACGCTCGAGATGCGAATGCGACCGGACGTACACTGCCGTCGATCGTTTGCGATAACACTGCTCCGATAGCGAACGCTGACGCGTCTGTAGTCACGTACGTTTCAGCGCTTGGAGTGAAGTGAGCGAGAACTGGCGGCTCTGCGATTCTTCCTTTGAGCGTGTTGAATGCGGTCTCTTGTGCGTTGTGCCATTCCCAAAGCGCGTCCTTCCGGAGAAGCTTCTGCAGAGGTTCTGCGATTGCTGCGTATTGTGGCACGAATTTGCGGTAGAAGTTCGTTGTTCCCAAGAATGAGGCTAGCTCCTTCACATTCGTTGGGGCTGGGAGTGTTCGGATAGCTGCAACGTTGTCGAGTGTAGGCGTCAGACCATCTGCAGTGACATGATATCCCAGAAAATCAATGTCCGAAGCAGCGAACGTGCACTTGGCCTCGTTGAGCGTCAAGTTATGCTTGGCGAGGCGCTTCATGACTTCTGCTAATCGTTGATCGTGCTGAGCCTTGTCCTCTCCAAAGACTACCACATCATCAAGGAGATTCAACGTGCCCTCGATTCCAGCTAGAACTGAAGAAACAATTTTCTGGAATGCGCTAGGTGCTGAGTTCAGTCCATAGGGCATACGGCGATACTGAAACATGCCTATGTGTGTGTTGAATGCAGTGAGATGGCGGCTCTGCTCTGCTAGCGGAACCTGGAGATAGATACGTCTCATGTCTAGTTTAGAGAAAACTTTAGCTCCGTGGAATGAAGCTGAAAGTTCATTCATAGTAGGAAGTGGATACTTATCCGGAATGATTGCCTTGTTGACTGCCCTCAAATCTACACAAAGTCTAAGATCTCCATTCTTACGGCGTGCGATGACCAGATTAGACACCCACGGGGATGAATCGATGCGCTCGATGATGCCATCGGATTCAAGCCTATGAAGTTCCTTTGAGACTTCATCCCTGACAGCTAACGGAAGTCGACGGAGACTCTGTGCAGTAGGTGGGACTGAGGAATCCACCCTTGGTGCATGGCAATATCATTTGCATTTACCAAACTCGTTGAAAAGTGCAGCATAGCGTTCTCTATACGCATTGTCTATGAGCCGAATGCGTTCACCAGTGTGGTCGTTCATCTGAAATCCTAGGGCGTCGAACAGATTGACTCCCATAAGGCTCTCGCCCTTCGCTATGTAGAACGTAAAGCTGTCGAGATGTACATCCTTGTACCCGACAGGAAGCTCAACCGTGCCCAGAACGGAAATCAGTGTAGGTGGTTCACCATATGCTATGAGCTTGCTCGATGTCGATGACAGGCTACAATGTGAGAAATGTCGATGATACAGTTTATCACTAAGAATTGACACTTTGGCCCCCACATCAATCATCAAAGAGAGGTTAGTACCAGCAATCCGCACTTCACATTCTTTGAACTGACCTGAATTTGCTGAAGAAATCCGGTCTGAGAGTGTGAACACGCTGCTTGCTATGTCGCCCTCTATTGGTTCATCAACGTGTCGAACTGAAGATGCACTTTTCTTGGTAGATCTGCATACGCTAGAGAAATGGTTCATCTTCGAGCACGAATTGCAACGTTTTCCAAACGCTGGACACGCTTTCGGAGGGTGTGTCCGTCCGCAGTTCGAACACGACTTCGAGTTAGCATGGTTAGAGCGAGCTTTGTTATGATATGGTCGCTTGATGCTCTGTACTGGAGTTGCCTGATGTGCAGTATGACTATGTCCTGTACTGGCACTCACAGTCACATCGTGTTGTTTGAGGAGCTTGGCGTCCAGCATTGCGGCTTCGATCTGGATCGCTAGATCGAGCGCCTTCTTAAGTGTCAGACCGTCATCCTCCATTAACAGACGTTCTCTAATACGGGGAATAGACGTCTTTTCGATTAGTTGATCTCTAACCAGTTCATCGTTTAAGGTGCCAAACTTGCACTTGGATGCCAGTTCGGTTATGGCTGCCACATATTGTTTTACTGGCTCCCCATGACCTTGTACTCTCTGTCGGAAACGATATCGTTCAATCATCACACTTGTCTTTGGCCCAAAATATTTCTCAAGTTCATCAACAGCTTTATCGTACGTACCGGTAGTAGACACTTCCAGCTGTCCGAAGATCCGCTGCCCCTCTGCGCCCAAACAGTGGATCAGGATTGCGCGGCGGCGGAGGTCGGGTATCTCCGCTGTGTCCAACCCGCTTGCAGTCAAATACGTTTGGAAGCTCAAAATCCATCGTGACCAAGGCACAGGAGGTTCTCCTGGGGTTGCTAGGAATGGGTTAGGTGCTACAAGACCTATTCCAGCCATTCTCGTCGCCAGATGTAGTATTTAGGAACTCAGAGACATAAAACTAGATACAATGAATTTAGAAGTTGAGATGATTTAATCTATTCCAAGATGTCCGATCATATTGTGATCATGTGTACATAAAGGGGATTGAGCCCTCGACGTTGACTGTTAGCACAGTCTTACAAACACAACACTCATATTAGGGTAATCATACTGCCCGTGCAAACAGTCTGTCCCGCGAACACACACACACACAACAGCAGTCAGTTGGTAGAAATAGCAATTTTTGTAAATTTATTTAAACAAAAACTAAACAATATTTTAAATTTTGTATTTCATGCTAGGAGTCCACTGGGCCAGCGCCAGTTGGTGCCAGTTTGCGCCAAAGATTATGTGATTGGCGCGTAGTGGCTCGCTGTGGCGCCGAATTAATGTCCGCTCGGCATGTGTCGCCAAGTGGAATAAACTGGGTGCCATATGGCGTGCGCCAAATGCCACCCGGCTTGCTCCACAATGTTGCCAAATTGGTTTGAACTTGCCGCCGCTTGGCGCTACTTGCCGACTATATAAATACCGGCCATCGGCTACCTGGTTCAGACCCTCCTCAGCTGCTGTATGAACAACATCTCTACTAAATATTTACAATTTTGATATGTCTGAGGCTTTTGATAATGTTGGAGTGATGATGCTGCTCCATCAGAAGATGATGAGAGATGCTGAGGTGGCCACTGCCTATCAACTTATGCTGGCCAATCCTGAAGAAGAAGAGCCTCCTAAGAAGAAAAGGAAGCACAACTGGTGGTTTAGACCCATGCTCCACCCACAGTTGAGGGCCGAACGTGGACAGTACCACAATTTGATGGAAGAGCTGAGGGAGAATGACAGGAGGAAGTTCAAGAACTACACCAGGGTGTCCCCAGAGATGTTTGATGACCTGTTGGTCAGGCTTACACCCCACTTGCAGAAGAAGGACACCCACTTCAGGAAGGCCATTCCCCTGGTCTCAAGTTGTCCGTCTTCCTGCGCCATCTCGCCACTGGGGCCACCTATGCCGAGCTGTCTTTCAACTTCCGACTGGGCAAGGAAACCATCCAGAAGTTTGTCCCTGATGTAGCCAGAGCGATAGTGGATGAGTATGCTGCAGAAGTCATCTCCCTCCCCACAACCAATGAAGGATGGCTTGAGGTTGCAGGTGATTTTGAAGCCAGATGGAATCTTCCTCACTGTCTGGGAGCCTATGATGGAAAGCACATCCGTCTCCAGAAGCCCAACAAATCAGGCAGCCTTTACTTCAACTGGAAGCAGTTCTTCTCGGTTGTCCTGATGGCTCTGGTAAATTCAAAGTACCAGTTCCTGTGGATCGATGTGGGTGGGGTTGGCCATCAGTCTGATGCCCAGATCTACAACAACAGTGAACTGAAGGAGTGCATTGAAGCTGGCACTTTAGGCATCCCAGATCCAGCTCCTCTTCCCCATGATGATGAAAAGCACCCTATGCCGTACTTCTTCGTGGGAGACGATGCCTTCGCCATGAGGACGTACATGATGAAGCCCTATGGCCGTCGTAACATGAACCAACAGCAGAAGATCTTCAACTACAGGCTGTCCAGGGCAAGGCGTGTGGTTGAAAATGCCTTTGGTATTCTGGCTCTGCGGTTCCAGTGCTTCCTTGGCCAGATGAGACAGGAACCAGACACAGTCCGCCTGCTCGTTGGAGCTGCCGTCATGCTGCACAACCTCATCAGGAAGCGCTATCAGGCACTGGACGTCCGCATGTTGGACCAGGAGGATGCCCAGCACAACCTCATCCCTGGAGCTTGGAGAACTGCCGCCATCACTGTGAGAAAGTCCTGCGATCCCGCCCTGCTTTTATAGGCGGCAAGTGGCGCCGAATGGCGGGCAACCAGGTGGCATTTGGCGCGAAGTAGTCACCAATCGGGTGCCGTTTGGCTCGCGTAGTGGCGCAAACAAGGTGCCACTTGGCGCCAAGTGGCGCCATGTGGCGCGAAATCTCATTGGCGCAACTTGGCGCGCGCCATTACATTCCAGTGGATTCCAATAGGCGGATTGTCTGCGCCAAAGGGCGATATGTTCGCGCCATTTGGTGCCACTTGGCGGACACTTGGCGCTGATTGCTCGATGCAAGTAGCGCGACGAAAATTTCAAACATTTTGAAATTTTCTTGCCGCCACATTCAAATTTGGTGCCGTTACGGGCCACCACGAGCCAGTTGGGAGGCAGTTTGAGCCACTACACGCCACTAGGCACCTTATTGGCGACACTTGGCGCCACAGTAAATTGCATTGGCGCAAACTGGCACCAACTGGCGCTGGCCCAGTGGACTCCTAGCATCACATATATTTCAAGCATACCATTAACTACAATTCTGTGTAGTTTCACTGTTATAGGCATGTGGGAAATATGTTAAATTATTTAATTAGAATATTGTCTTTTCAGCCATGTGTGACATGGCCCGCTGATCGCCCATTGTTATTCTGCGTGGTGAAAATGCACCTCAATGTATAAAACTCCCCTACAAAAAATGCAATATCCTCATGTGTTTCACTCATTGAATCAATTTGTTGTTCACACTCAAGGTAGCCACAACTGTATTGGTGTCACCAAACTCTTTTTTCTCTCTGAAATTTAGTCCCTGTGGAATGTTATGACCTGTTAAATGGTTTCTTGGAAAAACGTCATAAATCCTCAAATCTGACATCTTTTAAAAAGAAACATATACTGTGATGTAGCTGAAAGTCTACAGATTCTTATCATATGATCGGTTTTTCTGAATAATTTGTGAAACACATGAGAAAATAGCTGTGACGGTGATCCAAGTAATTTCCATCGCCATATTTTATTGGCATTGCAAAAATATTTGGAATTTAAGGTTAATATTTGGTGTAAATATGATCTATGAATATATGATTTTAAAAATGCCCAAAAAATGAACAGTTTGACTTTCCTAATTTGCATAATGAGTGCGCGAATATATAATTAGCTGAAATGACCTAATTTGCATATTTGATGAATATTCATGATTTTTTATATATTTAAACAAAAATATATTTACATACCTGTCTGATATACATAGGTTTCACTGATGTATCATGTTCGGTTTCGATTTGATTACATATGCGCATATTAATTAGGCGGACTTAGTTATTTTCACAACTTTTTCATATCCGCAGATTCGCAAAAATGGCAAAAATGACTTATTTTGTTGGCTTCTGTTTTCAAAACGGTTATAGATATATGAATTTTATTTTTTGTATTTTTTACCACAAAGATGATATTTTAGTGTCTGATAATTTAATTTATTATATGTGTCCCAAAAAGTGATGAATTAAGTTAATTTTTGCCAATTTGACCATTTCTGGCAGGTTTTTCGGTAATTTTGCGATATCAAAAAAATGCTATAAAATCACAACGCATTGACCGATTTCAATTATGTTTTTTGTTTTTTGAAGCTCATAAAGCTTGATCATTTGTAACCATCAAATAACATGTGTTTGTTGTAATTATTTTTGGTGTGCTATACCTACTCATATTCATAAATTTGGTTTTGGTTAAAATACAACATTTTTTTCATTTCTCTAATTGCTAACCTTGTCCATAATTATGATGAGGAAAGTAAATCTTGAAAACATGTCAGTATGTACATAAGTTAACATACTGAAATATTTCCTTTATGTAGTATGACGTCATTCGAGACTTCTTAGATTTATTAGGCGTCTATACGCTGTATGTAGGCAGCGAAGATGAAAGATTTACCGTTGCTAATTTGAATGCCGAGCAACATTCGCCAAAGGTAGATTAATTCATGCGCTAGGAAATCCACGAGTAGAATTATTACGCATTCCATACAAAAAATTGGAATACAAATAAAAGTAGCATATCTAACATAATTAATACGCCATTGTAACCTTTATCTAGTATAGTTAAATGATTTTCATAATTATTGAATAGTTAACACGCAAACAGCAATCCAATATTGTTTATTCCAGTAGACTAAACAAGTAGGCCTATTTATATATTTTAAACTGTCTTTTTCGTTTTAAGCTCATAATAAACAAATATGCCATGCACTGAGAGGCTCTAGTTGAAATTATGGATCGAGCCGGGTGGCAGGAATAGCACTTTTTTTATGTCGCTTAATGTACTAAAAGCGGGGAGTGGAAATCTACTCTTTCTATAGGAGTCATTATAATGGATCACATCCTTTTGACTTGAATCCACTCTAATTCAGAGTGAAATCCACTCCAAGATAGCGGTTGAATTAATTTCTTGAGAGTGGTTCTCCACTATATTAAGCACTCCAAATGAAAGTTTATTTTCGCCCCTGTACATGTTTAGATTAAAACGTCTGTATATCATTCGAAGAACGGCGAATCAAAAGAAAACAAAAAAAATGATTACACTACTTTTATTTTGCAAAGAAATGTTTTATTCCTTAGGTTTACACAAATCCTTTCGCGAAATATTTACATGTGAATATTAGAATCATGAAACTTCTTAATAGTTATAATCACATTGAATACAGTAGTAATAGGATATATTTGAAGAAAAAAACCTTAATGATGCCAAATTACTTTCTCTTTCATATTTTTATAGCTAGATATAAGATTACTACAAACTAATGATTAATAGATGTTACATGCAGTTGAAATGTGAAAGCTATCATCGTCTACAATAATGTGTATGTGTATACATGTCATTGTAATTTATTAAAGATATGCCTTTTGTAATAAAATAATATCAAGAAAAAAGAATGAAATCTTATATCATTTGTTTGTCGCTTTTAAAACAAGTATGATTAAGAAAAAAGCATAATCATAATATTTGATGTTTTATAGCTCATAATTATTATCCACCACGGAAGGTGCTCAAAGCATTATTTTAAAGGGATTAAAGTTCCTACCGCTACCCATTTACCACCTGGGTGGAGAGTGGCAAATGTAGGTTTATATTTTGCCAAAGGACATTAGTGCCGTGGTGGGACTCGAACCACGGACCCTGTGATCCACAGTCCAACGACTTATCCACTAGACCACAACATCTCATAGCTATTTTTAAAATTATTTCGTCGAAGATATAGTCCAAGGTTATGGTTGCGATTGAATTTTAGGGTTATAGAGTTATAGGTGTACTATCTTTAAATTTCTAGGACTTAAATTTTAAATCCATTTTGAGACTTAAAATATTTCAAGTCTTTAAGACTTAATCATTTGGGGATTCGACTAAAAGTTCTATCGGAACCAGCTTCTAGATATAAATCTTTGAGAGCATAAACTTCTCGCCAATCAGATGGCCCGTAGATGACGTCACGCAGGGCAAAATAAAATTTCAACGAATCAGATCTCACGATCGCACGTTGGTCGCCATCTTCGAACATTGCGACAGTGCAGTACTGGAAAGATTCAAATAATGGACGATTTTCTTTGAGAAAAAGATCCCGATGGGGAAGTCATCGAGCTCCTAAAAGGTAAGCATCATGAAGTATGAATACTTGAGAAGATTTCTGGTAATTTTTTGTTTTAAAGTTTATTGCCGATGATAAGAATTAGCTGGAGAACTTGTCGAAATGTGAAGTTGGCCTTTCGAGGTCTTGCGAATGAGTACCGTATACTACATAGGGCACGCCGTGGCCCAGTCGGCCAGCCTAGCTCGTATAAGTTTGTATAGCTATAGGCTAGTTATACTAGGAGTAGGACGGGGTTGTATTTCCGAACACTTCCTCAATTTCAGGTCGGGGATGCCCCGAGCCCCCCTCCCCATTGAGAAACAAATCTTCAGAGCCCGACCTACTATTTCATGCAAGCGTGCATAGGTAAAAAGTTCAAAAGTTTAAGAAACAACAAATTCGATCCGATCGCTTTCAAATGAGGGTGTGGGAGCATTTACCGTCTCCGCCATAATATATACTGGCTACGCCATTGATCACGTGATAGTCTCTTTTTCCTTTTTATCCCGGCTACATCTTGACTTGATTTTCCTCCACAAGAAGCGAATTTGCAGAATCTTGTGGACGAAGGTGTAATCAACGAACTCGAAGAGTGTGAGGAGGCTGGCTCCCATATGGACACCGATCAGTCCTCCAAGATCACCTAGGTAAAGTAAGAGACAATAAATAATAGTCATATTAGTATAGAGTGGTGAAGTGTGACGTCATCAAAAAAAAATCTATTTTTGGAATTTCTCAATTTTTTCTTCATTTTCCGAAAGAGCATCAAAAATAATGTCCAAATGTCGAAAACTAATTGAATATGTTAAGTATTGGCTGAGATATGACCATCTGAATAAAAAGATTGGCTACTGGGAATTCAGTGTTATATTGCTCTGGTTCATAATATTACGAGCCAGAGCAATATATATCTCAGCCAATACTTAACATATTCAGTTGGTCTTCGACATTTGGACATTATTTTTGATGCTCTTTCGGAAAATAAAGAAAAAATTGAGAAATTCCAAAAATATATTTGTATGATGTCACAGCTTCGGTACTTTATAGCGCTTAATCCTACGTTTCTAAGCGCTTTACATTGAAATTATATTACACATGTTAATGGATTCAAATCCGCACATGATAGTGACACGTTTCGCTTCCTGGGGAGTATTCCTATTCCGGCAAGGCGCCATTTTTTACAAGCGCACACATGCCAATCCAACCAAACCACACTAACGTTCGGATCCTATTGGGTACCCAATTATTAAACACCTGGGTGTAGATTGGCAAACGTAGAGTAATGTCTTCCCCAAATGACTTTAGTGCCGCGGCGGGAGTCGAACTGCAAACCATGTGATCTACAGTCCGACGACGTATCCACTAATAGACCACGACACGACAAAGGAAAATGAAGGAAGAAAAATGAAATATATACCAACTTATAAAGAAAAATAGTACATGCAATGAGAAGAATGCAGAGACGAGTGATTAGCAAAGAAGAGCCAATACCCCCCTCTATTGTACGACATCGGGTTTTTGTCTTTAACCTCTCTAGTTAAAGAAATACAAGCAAACAAACCCGGGAAACAAATAAACAAACAGGTATTCAACAAACTATCGGAACTTTTGTTACTCCAATTCTTTTACGACCTGTCTCTCATAATATCTTCATGCTTTCAAAAATTGCTCAAACGGTATTGATTTCCCTTCTATAACTCTTAGATACATTGACTTTACTAAAGCGGAATATACATATCTAAACTTTAATATTTAACTACTTTACCCCATAAATCGGCAAAACTGTAGGCAGCCACGCTCTTGGTATGATGCTCGTTCATATCGGCAAAGTAAATCTCGACCTCTGCGATGTTTCTCCTATTCAAAAGAAAATAATAGTGATCATTATTTTGTATACATGATTTGAATATTTTGTTATTCTGCCTTTTCTCTTTCTTTCTCTTTCCTCCTTTTTTGAGTGTGACCCCCTTTTATTAACATGTCTATTTTGCGCTGTAATCATTCTTATAATTATTTGTAAATATTGTGATTTTGATTGATTTGTTAGAATAAAATACACAGATAACAATAACAAAAATGAAAAGTTATTATTATATCCCTCATGTATAGTTGTTTGCATTGCGATTGTACAGAGCAAGAACAAGGTATAGATAAGTACTATCTACCTGAGATAGGTCTTTTTGTAAAGTAATTTTTTGCTGCTGCCCCACTTGCGCGACTTGCGCATTGAATAAGCATAGCAAAGTAGGTTACGCGAAATGTCAAAGTCAATGTCAATGTCAAATGAGCGCGCTTCGACTGTACTTTGTACGCATGTTGTGCTTTGTAAAATCTAGCTGATGTAAAATTCACTTTAAATAGACCTTGTTGCCGATGTGGGATATAAAACAAATATTAACCTCCTTTACTCGCGGCTCGGGAAGATAGTAGCCCCAAAATCACCTCCGCGATGATAGTTTGCACCATTACCCTCGTAGTCGATTAATATTTGCTTACTATAAACGCAGAGAGTTGCAATAATGAAAATAATTCTCTCTCTCTCTCTCTCTCCCTCTCCCTCTCTCTCTCCCCCTCTCTCTCTCTCCCCCCTCTCTCTCTCTCTCTCTCTCTCTCGTTGTTGACATACACACTGACATGGAAAATGTTCGGTGAACAATCCATAGATTCATCTCGATTTTGGAGTAAGTTACTTTTGTTAATGTTGTTTGAAATAGTCAGTGATACTTGTGAATGCCCAATTTCATTATCCTTTTACAATAATTAGCCGATGAAAAAATAATGAAAATTGCCTCTGACCTATAAAAACACATCGAACTAGGTTTTTTTTCAAACAGGGAAGGGGAGATTTCATTCATTTATTTAATTTTTAATTACTTTTTTCTTCTCCAATGTAGGTACACGATCAAGTACATGTTTTTTCCATAAGTTTCTACAGTAAAAAGGATAATAAAAATTAACTCTGACTGATAACGTTACTTTCCACCACAGAGTCACGATCAATAGCAAGTTCACTAAAATATTGATGTCCCTTTTTGGCATGGACGTAGTTCCATTTATAATATTAATTATTTAAAAAAAAATCAGCAAATGAGTTTTTACATTAAACCTTAAAGACGTTCAAAGAAAGTCAAGAGAGGGTAATAGATGAACCACAGCAAATAGTAAAGGAGGACATCACTTTCTATTCCTTAGATTGGTAACTAATCAACTTACCAATATTTTTTACCTCAATTTAGAAATCTAGCCATCTGATTGGTCGAAATTGGAGTCGTGATTTTAGCCATGCCCGCCTATCAGTCAATAGTCTTTTGAAAAGTGCCCTCACACCCGCCTACCGGTCAATAGTCTTTAAAAAAATGCCTCCATGTTGCGATTCCCATTGGTTTACGTGTTAAAATTGTCTTTGTGCGAGCGCGGGCACCATACAGTGCTTTTTGTCTGCGATTCCCAAATGATTGAAACTTTCAGTCATTGTTCCAGCGAAGATTAACAGACAGTGTCTCAGATTTTCCGTGATGTTTGACCCAATCTTTACTCAATGAAAGGATAAGGTAAGACTTATTGGTAGATTTTTGTTTCAATTCGGCATATAAAAGACATACTGACTGCTTTAATATTCGAGTTCTGGCTGTTTTATAGGCTCAAGGGAACGTACACATCCTCCCATGGCCCCTGGGTGCGCCGCCTACCCAGACGCGTCCGGGATCATGGCAGGATATGCGCGTTCCCTTGAGCCTATAAAACAACCTGGCCTCTCAAAGCAGTCGATATCTCTATACTATTGCGACCATTTTAAGGGGATGGGTATAATACAAGCCACTGGTGTAGTGTTGGTCCAGTCATAGTTGGAGATAATGGAAACATGGGACTCTAGGTCTTACTTGACTGCTAAAATGCGGCGAGATAATATTCATGACGTCGACTGGGGGGAACATGGGGCTCTAGGTCTTACTTGACTGCTAAAATGCGGCGAGATAATATTAATGCCGTCGAGTGGGGGGGGGGGGGGGTCGGATAATTTCCTGTTAGGAATTCCTCCCCTTTCCATGGTTTTGTCTGTTTCCTCTTTTTTCAAGACATCTCTCCCCCCCCCCCCCAACTATTTTGCCATTCGAGAGAGGATTCGGCCCAGTATAACTTATATGTCACTAGTGTATAGGCTGTCATCTGGACATTAGTTGGTAGGGGTAGCCGCACTCATCGGATACCCTCTTCTAATATACATGTAGGCCCTCTATGGCTTTACAATCCACCCTCTTCATCACGGAGAGTTGAAATTACGCTTACTAACAAGAGAATGACATCACTGCTGGTTTCAATTACATTCAATATCATTGTCGAAATTGCATTTCAATTATTAATATTCATACAGATCAAGAGAATCCGAATAGCTTCGCAATTCGTTTGTATTCGAGCGACTCTTGTTAACGTATATCGTTATCATTCAATGAATCCTGTCAAGTAGCAATCCAATTTATTTCTGACGGAATGGAAATCCTGCATAGAAAACCTTCAAAAAAGAACACTTCATAACTCAGAGCGTTTCCTACTTTTAGAACACTTCTGTCACATTATCTATGCATTGGCCGAATGGCATTAATAAACAAAGCATTGCCCCCTTGCAAACCGGGTTTTAGTTGTGCACTTAAACACAAGCAGCCAACACTTCCTAAACCGTAAATTTATGTCAGTTTTTATAAAGACATGTGACTGGTGACTGAAATAACACACACTAAATACATGAGATAGTTATCCGCATATCCTATTAAGCTTTTCGTCGTATTTAAAATGTTTCTTTTATTTCTTTAGACTGCTAAATATTTTGTTGAATGAAACGAATGATTTGTATGAATATAGTCAGTGGTATGTTTAACCACTGAGGGAACGTTTAGGGAGCAAAGGAGAGAGAGGAGAGAAAAGAAGACGAGCAAACATGCCGTCCTCTTTTATATCTCATCATGTTCTAATGGAATAACTTGACCAGTGCCCCCCCCCCATATAAAGGCTTACGCTTGACTGCAGTGATCACATTTTTAACTTACATAACATCATCCCCAGTCCAGTTAAACTGGTCCTGCAGTTGTTGGGAGTGGTCCTTTCCTGGTGCTTTCAAATAGCTCATGGTCATCGGGAAATGCTCTGTATAACACGCCCTCTGACACTGGACAGCGGTTAAGTTTGTCGTTGCTTGAAGATCAAGGCCACGAGATCACAGAGGTGAAGAAGGAAAAAATATACAACAAAACAAAACATAAAACTGTTTGTGATTTTGAAAACGGTATTACATCTCCCCATCCAAACGATTCTGTTAAAGGATTTTCTCATGAAATCTCACATAATTTCTTGCAGCATAAATGACTGCAGGACACACATCAGACATTTTGAATACATGTACAATTTGTAAGGATACCACTGACTAATGAATATTCACAGGATTTTTGTTTCTCATGGAAGCTTACTCGTTACTTGTTCCTGTTTGATTTGTTCCTTTTACAAAATATTTATGTCCGTCAATGAAATTTCATTAAAAGTCGATGAACATAAAGCAAGGTGACAAGGTTGTCGTTCCAATATAGTAGTATTTTGTCCATGAATCCACATACCCAGTTCGAAGTCAGGGAGATAACACTCAGTGTATTGTCTCACAGTGCACACAGGAGATGGACCTGTTTTTGACAAAGATAAGAAGTTTAAATGTTATTAATAATTATAAAAATAGAGATAATAATGATATTGATGATTATAATGATGGTGGTGATGATTATCATAGTGGTGGTGATGATAATCTTGATGATAATAATGGTGTTCTTGTTGTTAAAGGTAAAGACCAGTATTGGAAACGCCCCAATTTCAAAAAAGGAAATGCAAGCTCTTATTACCAATCATGTGAAAGAATATGTTTTGAATAATACATGATGATAAAAATGTTGACGGGAAACCGCCTACTAATTGCTATATTTGGTAAATTAGTGTATCTCTCGCCTGTAGAGAGATACAAATGCACGTGTCGCGCACGTGTGTGTATAGTCCCATATACATCTTTCTGTGTACAGTGATTCTAACTTTATGAAGACTTGGCCAAATTTCGTATCATTTTGATGATTCCAGAACCTTGCAGTACATCTATGCTAGATGATCAACCTTTTCTGATCGATTTCACAATGTTTCTTTCACAATGCAATCGCATGACCATAACTGGTCTTTAGCTTTAATGATGACGATAGTTGTAAAAAAGAATCTTTAAAAAAAAATTACCCAAAGAAACGAAATCTGTTACAAGCTGACAATATCAAACTAATGAAAATCAAATAATCTAATCCGTTGCTTGTTTTTGTTTTTTGGGGACTGGGACTGAGCATCCGGGGGGGGAGGGGGTCCTGAATGCTGGTGCCGCACCCCCCCGCCCCCTTAATCCTGCCCCACACGCACCTTAGACCATGGGCCGAGGCCTGTTTTCTCGCTTAGTTTTTTAATTCCATGGTCTCCGTCTGGCAATTACCTACAAATGTGCTAGATATCTTGGAAATGTGTATCTGAAACAAAAATGACATGTTCCCATGCACGTTTGAAACTTGAGCAATAACTAATTACGGCAGAAAACAAAGAAAAAGTTAAGAATTGGTCGCTAGGGACTTTTCCTCCCTAGCAACCATAATAGGGGAGATATTGTTATACCTGGCATGTTTGGGAATCTGCATCCACAGGCTTCTGCGAGTTGCTTGGTGTCGTATTCAGTCAGGCACGCCCCCTCCGAGTAAAAAGGGTAATACTCCAAGGGAGCGTTTCGACAATCGGTGTCGTATGGATAAATCTTGTTCCGCTCCTTGATGGAGAGAAAAAGAGAGAGGAATAGAGAGAGAGAGAGAGAGCTTTTTTTCAATTCATTTCATTCATTTATCAGTCAGTTCCTTAATACAAAATAAAATCAGTATACATTAAAACATATAATATCATGAAGAAATATAAACTTATTTAAAAAAGAACTGACCAGGGCTCCAAGATAAGCGAAGCTTGTTGCCTTGTGATCCCTGACAATTTAAAGGGAGTGTATTATGGAAATACTGGTTAACTCCATCTACGTCTTCTTTTGGACAACTGCACGTAAACGAAAGGACTTGATTAACTGAGTCAAAGCGCGCTAAACCGGGTCAGCGCGCTAGCGTTCGCGAAACAGACCGAATTTCTCCTCACGCTTCGGTTTCGCGTATGTTACACGCACGTGAATGCTGCGGTCGCGTCGTCCGTAGTCGTACCCGATTGGCCCCGAGTAGGGCCACGGGAAAGACACATAGTCTCGTCATGACACACTCTCTTTAAGTTCAAGTTGGTTATGGTTTGTTTGTTTGTCTGTTTGCATTGTTTCCGCAATTCCTCGATCTGGTGATTGTGCTTACCGTGTGCTTTTTGATGGCAATAAGAGTTCGAACACCTGGCATTATGGCGACCCCGATATCAGAGACGAGCGGTACGTCGCCTCGACGGTGCACAAGAAGCTTTAGGAACATTAAAAATATATATGAAATTTATTTAATAGGGTTATTATTATTATTGTAGAGTTGTCGTGGTCTAGCGGATACGTCACTGAACTGTGGATCGCACGGTTGGCGGTTCGAGTCCCATTGCAACACTTATGTCCTTTGGCAAGACATTCATCTACATTTTCCACTCTCCGGGTCCACTCTCCACCCAGGTGAAGTAAATGGGTCCCTGGTAGGTAGAAAATGCTTAAGCGCCTTATTATGGCAGCTCAGCTACAGCCGGTATCATAATATGATACTTTGTATTACGCGCAGTAAAGGACATTCATATAGTAGCTGCGCTATCTAAATGGACCTATTTTTTTCCTCCAGTTTCATCGAAATGAAGCTACTTGTTTCACTTCCACGGTCAAAATGCACAAAACACTACAGGCATACATTATAATGAATTAGTTACTAATCAGGTATAGTGAGTAGATCAATTACCATGGATGCAGCCGATACTAAAAATCCATCGCGGTACATTATGGGGGGGGGGGGGGGGAGAAAGAGAGAGAGAGAGTACAAGGACAGATATATATACATAGAGAAGTAAATGTGTGTATTGTACGGGAGAGAGAAAGAGAGTGTGGAGGGGATCGAGGAAATTATGCTTTACCATCGTCGCACTAATATATCAGAAATGTAATTATTTAACTTTTATCGGTTTAAAATTGTATGATTAATGAATTATTCAATGGTTGAAACTAAAATGGATATAGGTATCAAGATCAATATTTATTTATTGATTTCCACTGACATAAAAACAATACATGCATGAATAGTAACACCAATTTCATCGTCAATAAGAATAAATTCATTAACAGTAACACCAAAGGTATAAAGACATTGAAAATGTGGTAAAGAGGTAGTCTGTAAAAAAGCACAGCTTGTTAAACACAGATCACCTTTACATGAAGTAGATAAATAATAACATAGAATATGAATATAAATATAACTGAAAAGTTTAATAAATTTACAATCCGGGGGGGGGGGGGGGCGGGGATAACAGTACTAATCTAGTTACCTACACTGAATATAAATGATCTATTACTAATTTATAGAATATGGTAGATTAAAAAAGTAGCAGAATGATGATAATAGAATAATACAGAATATGTAAAGGTGGGTAAAATACAGGGGGCAAACAATGTTCATTCAGTTACCTATAAAGAATGTAAATAAATATCAGATCTATCATTGATTTAAAAAGCTATTATGAGTTCGAATGGCAATTTAAAGATAAAGACCAGTTATGGTCATCCGATTGCATTGTGAAAGAAACGTTGTGGAATCGATCAGAAAAGGTTGATCATCTAGCATAATAAGTATTGGTGTGTACTGCAAGGTTCTGGAATCATCAAAATGATAAGAAATTTGGCCCAGACTTCGTAAAGTTACAAGCACTGTACACAGAAAGATGTATATGGGACTACGCACACGTGCGTTTATCTCTCACAGACAATGACGAGAAGATGTGTTGTTGGAACTCGGCAAGTCGACTTGTTTTGGACATGTTGTCTTCTTGTCTTAAACTAGGTCGACTTTCCGAGTTTCAACATCATGTCGACATATTTAAGAACAGATGATAAGATGACAAGATCTAGGATCTCATCATGTCAACATCCTTCAGAAGAGATGATCAGATGACAAGATCTAGGATCTCATCATGTCGACATCCTTCAGAACAGATGATCAGATAACTACGGAAGCTTATAAGTGCCAACCAGATGACATGATGAGAATACAAGACAATGACGAGTAGACGTGTTGTTGGAACTCGGCAAGTCGACTTGTTTGGGACAAGAACAACTCGCCATGTTGTCTTCTTGTCTTAAACTAGGTCGACTTTCCGAGTTTCAACAACTTGTCATCTTGTCTTCTTTTATCTCTCACATACCAATAGATAAACTAATTTACCAAATATATCAATTAGTAGGCGGTTTCCGGCAAAGTTGTTATCATCATATATTAGTCAAAATTCATTCTTTCACATGATTGGTAATAAGAGCTTCCATTTCATTTTTTGAAATTGGGGTGTTTCCAATACTGGTCTTTACCTTTAACACTCAATGTCCTGAAATGAACGCGTGTTCACAGAGAAAGGAAAAAAGAAACAACTCAAATATATACATTATATATGCAGGAAATTTCAGCCTGAAGATATTTCATATGTAGTAAGCATGCTTAATACAAAGGATAACTTGAAGATAACTATAAAATGCGTACTGCAACAAGTGTAACATCCATACACAAATTGTCTGAACTTGGGAGCGTGTGTGGTAAACTTGAATTATGGAAGCTTAAAAGTGCCATTCAGATGACATGATGAGAATACAAGAATGACAAGATCCAAGATCTCATCATATCGACATATTTAAGAACAGATGATAAGATGACAAGATCTAGGATCTCATCATGTCAACATCCTTCAGAAGAGATGATCAGATGACAAGATCTAGGATCTCATCATGTAGACATCCTTCAGAACAGATGATCAGATAACTACGGAAGCTTATAAGTGCCAACCAGATGACATGATGAGAATACAAGAAGACAATGACGAGAAGACGTGTTGTTGGAACTCAGAAAGTCGACTTGTTTGGGACAAGAAGACAAGATGACAAGTTGTTGAAACTCGGAAAGTCGACCTGGTTTAAGACTTGAAGACAACATGACGAGTTGTTCTTGTCCCAAACAAGTCGACTTGCCGAGTTTCGACAACTCGTCATCTTGTCTTCTTGTCCCAAACAAGTCGACTTGTCGACACGATGAGATCTTGTATCTTGTAATCTGATCATCTGTTCTAAATGATGTCGACATGATGAGATCCTAGATCTTGTCATTTGATCATCCATTCTGAGGGATGTTGACGTGATGAGATCCTTAATCTTGTCATCTGATCATCTTTTGTACAGTATGTCGACATGATGAAATTAATCATCTCGACATCTGGGTGGCACTTTTAAGCTGCCATAGATTTATATCATTTTTTTTAAATCAAAGAGCTTGCCTGAAATCCAATCCCCTCCGAGGACAATGCTGACACGTATTCATCAACCTCGGCATTCAAACGAATCCAAAGGCTTTGCCGCGTTCCACTCCGGGTTACTTCAAGTCTCGTGTCGCCTTCGACGTCATCGTCGCTCACAAACTCGCCATCGTTGAACGTGTAACAAACCCCATCGCTGGCGATCTTCGTGGTGAAATTCGCTGCTCCGCACGCCTTCGATCCCCTCTTCCACGCACACTCTAAAATCATGTCGGTCGCTTGGTGCGCGTGGGCCACAAAAATCTCATCTACTCGCGTTTCTAAAGCGTCGTCAGTTGCGTTTAACCCGAAAGCGTCCCAGCCGCGCTCAGTCGATCCGTCTACGAGGAGTTGAACGATGGCTTTAGAGGTCGGATTGTCGATGAGCGATGCCTTTACGTGGTTTGAGTTGCAGATGGTGACGGCGGGAAAGGCAATAGATGATTTTCGTGTTGTTGAAAATTCCTCTTTTGTCGATCGTGCGATGTACTTAGTCACGTGTTCCTTGCTCGTCAAAATTAAAGCGACGTATGAGGCAATCATGACGCACACCCAAGATAATCTGAAAAATTTAAGTAATTGTTAGAAAAAACAGTCCACATCGGCAATAGAAGATTTCCTTGTTGTTGAAAATTCCTCTTTTGTCAAACTAGCGTTGAACCTAACTACGAGTTCTCTGCACGTCATAATTAAAATGGCATATGACACAAGCATGGCGCAAACCAAGATAATCTGAAAAATTGAAGTAATTGTTAAAGAAACCAGTCAAATTTGTCGACATCGGCATTTTTACTTAAAGACTTTAGGCATATAGAGCAGATTTTCTTCTTGGCATTTGTAAATGATTGATAAATCTTTCATTTTAACATGTTCTAAGACTTTGCTGACCCACAGAACATTAATAAAGTTTAAATATAGGCGATAGAAAAAATACGCCGAGTGCCACAAATGTCAATTTGAGTTAGATCAATCATGATTTTAAATTTTTCTTTAACATATTTTACCCCGTTAGCCTTCTTTATATACCGGATATACCGGAATCGACTTTGTCTCTACATCAGCTGACAATCATATTCAGCAAAATCGAAATTTCAATCAACAACAAAAATTAACCGCGGCAGCGACCAAAGGGATGTGGATAAGGGGTGGGGCGGTGTTCTGGTGATACTCAACCTTCAGACCGATCGAAACCCCGCCCCTCAATTCTAAGATTATCATGGGATAGGGGTCCCCAGTTTCTTCTCAAAAGTGCGAGAAGGTGGGGTCGGGTCTTTCGTCTTCCGGAACCACTACTGAGCCGCTGACCCCCTTCCCCTCTCTCCAGGGGCGGTCGAGCGACTTCCAAAGTGGGGGGGCACCAACAAAAAAGGGCACCTACAGTGGGAAATCTCAAAGCAAAAATATACAAATTTTTAGACATTGGTACATACCCCTGCATTGTGATTACATTATCAGGGATGATTTCAATATTTGTTTCTCTTCATACATCATACAAGATATCGCTTAAGCATCATACTTTACAGTTGGGTGGGATGTCTGAATATGCATTTACGAGCGAGCGAAGCGAGCGAGAAAAATTTTAAAGATCTGCGAGGTCGCAGTGCGAAAAATTACATCTTATAAAGAGGAAAAAAGCCAATCGTGATGGGGTTATAAGCACATTCTCATAACGGAAGACTGAAAAGACCTTTGATAACTAACATAATTATATCATCTTTAAATGCGAGCGAGCGCAGCGAGCGAACTTTGGGGGAAATTGCTCTTAGTCGCTTTAAATAAGGGGCATGTTTAATGATTTCATGAAAAGGGGACAATTATCGAAAGGGATAAGACACTTATTAGAAAAGAAAAGGAGCACGTGTCACAGTACAAAGGATAATTATAAGAGGTAAACATGAGGCATTTTTTTCACCTGAAAAGAGGCACTCACCTGATGAAAAAGAGGCGTTTACGAAAATGGGAAATAGGCATTTGTTGACGGAAAAAGGGCACCCATCAGATTTTGATAGGGGCATTTATAAGAGGTGAAAAGGGGACAGGTCCCTTATTAGAAAGGAAAAGGGGCACGTATCATTATTAAAAAGGGAATTATCAGAGGTGAAAAGAGGCACTGACCAGATATGAAAAGGGGCACTTATGAAAATGTAAAAGGGGCACTTATAATAAGTTCTTATTTCAACTATTATATAAGTTAAAGTTCAAAGAATCCTTTATTACATGGATCAAAGTCATTTATGCAAATGCTGTAGGGAGTGTCATAAATAATGGTTGGGTCTCGCAAAAATTTGAAATAAAAAGGGGCATTAGGCAGGGCTGTCCGCTTTCTGCTCTATTATTTATTCTAGTTGTTGAAATTATGGCATTAAAAATAAAGCAAAATAATAATATAGATGGTATCACAGTCGTAACTACTGACACTGGTATTTCAAAAGAATTTAAGATATCCCAACTGGCAGATGACACTGTTCTCTTTTTAAACAACATTCAATCTGCCAACATATCTCTCGAAGAAGTAAAACATTTCGGACACTTCGCTGGGCCGAGCTTAAATGTGATGAAAACAAATGCTGTTACTATACAACAGCAACAAGCATTTATCGAAGGTATTAAATGGAACGATGAACCTGTCAAGTATTTGGGAATGTATCTAACAAGGGATAAAAAGGAGTCTGATCGATTGAACTGGTTTGTGAAACTAGAAAAAGTAAAATCAATCTTGACTTTTTGGAAAATGAGAAACTTAACTTACTATGGTAAAGTTGTAATTCTTAAATCACTTGTAATCTCACAATTTGTGTATGTTGCTTCGGTATTACCTATCCCTCAGAAACTAGTTGTTGATTTGAATAAACTGATGTATAATTTTCTATGGAATTCAAAAAGAGAAAAAGTCAAGAGAACAGTCTTAATTAATGATATTGAAAAGGGAGGATTGGGCATGGTCGACTTAAACTCTAAATTTCAATCGCTACATTTATCATGGTTTAACAATTTCTTTGAAAATAATTATGATATACCGTGGAAGTTTATGTTTAGATACTGGATTGAAAAAATATGTCCGTTGTTAGTAATTTTGAAAACAAATTGTTCCAGTAAAGACATGTTAAAGTTATGCTTAAAACAAAAAATACCTAATTTTTATGTTAACTGTCTCGTAACTTGGAGCGAACTTAAATATATTCAATTTCCACAAGTTATGAATGTTGAAAATCAAGTATTGTGGTACAATAGTAATATTACACATGAGAGCAAACCTCTCTTTTTTAAAGAATGGTTTAGAAAAGGCATTATAACAATGAATGACATTGTAGAAAATGGACGTTTTCGGCCAAGAGAACATATTTGTAGAGTGCTTGGCTCAAATTCTTTGCTAGTTGATTTTATGTATACGAAGCTTAAAAATGCGATCCCAAAAATGTGGATCGAAAGAATTCAAGATGTTAATTACGCACATGACGATAAAACAAATTCACAATTCGAAGGCGACTTATACGAAATAAGAACACTTGATTTTATAAGACTATCTTCAATGAAGTCTAGCCATTTCTATAGCCTATTGTGTGACTTTAAGAAAAGAGAACCAGCTGTATTAACATTTTGGGAAGGTAAATTGAACCTTGTCATTGATTTTGATTGGAGAGATACATTAAAATTTAAGTTTAAGACATTGAAAAACAATAAAATAAAACAACTCAACTTTAAGACATTTCATAGGATTTTACCCTTTAGATACAATCTGTGCAAATGGAAAATTGTAAATGAAAACCTTTGCATTTTTTGTAAAACAGCAGAATCTTTCGTTCATGTTCTTTTAGAGTGCCCGAGCGTAAAGCTTTTCTGGAAACGTATTGTGGAATTGATTGAATTGAACTTTAAAGAAAAAATTATATTAAACGAAGAATTATTAATTGCTGGTTTTGATTTCAAACATGCAAATGGAGCAGATATAAATACAATCGTTGCATATGCTCAATACGCAATCTATTTGATGTATATGTTAAATTATTTTCAAGGTAAACCATACAACAGCTTTTTCATATGGCATGTTTTTAAATACGAGTTACTCTTGGATAACATCTCGGATGTTGTTTCAGGGGCTCTCGGGACATAGTATTTTTTTGGAGAGTTTTTGAGAGCTTTTGA
Source organism: Strongylocentrotus droebachiensis (assembly GCA_035222895.1). Classification (NCBI taxonomy): domain Eukaryota; kingdom Metazoa; phylum Echinodermata; class Echinoidea; order Camarodonta; family Strongylocentrotidae; genus Strongylocentrotus; species Strongylocentrotus droebachiensis. The sequence continues at coordinate 123,810 of JAVYIG010001530.1, read as the reverse complement.
AATAGCATCTGGGAACTAAGGAAAATCTTCGGGGATATTTTATATCACTGAAGATTTTCTCTTAATAGTTTAAGAAAATACTTAAAGTGAATGTAAAATTTTGTTATGATGTAATGATTTGTGTGTTGGTTATTTTTGTAAATGAATAAAGTACCTCTGACAAGAGGAAAAAAAAAAAAAAAAAAGCACATTCTCATAACGGAAGACTGAAAAGACCTTTGATAACTAACATAATTATATCATCTTTAAATGCGAGCGAGCGCAGCGAGCGAACTTTGGGGGAAATTGCTCTTAGTCGCTTTAAATAAGGGGCATGTTTAATGATTTCATGAAAAGGGGACAATTATCGAAAGGGATAAGACACTTATTAGAAAAGAAAAGGAGCACGTGTCACAGTACAAAGGATAATTATAAGAGGTAAACATGAGGCATTTTTTTCACCTGAAAAGAGGCACTCACCTGATGAAAAAGAGGCGTTTACGAAAATGGGAAATAGGCATTTGTTGACGGAAAAAGGGCACCCATCAGATTTTGATAGGGGCATTTATAAGAGGTGAAAAGGGGACAGGTCCCTTATTAGAAAGGAAAAGGGGCACGTATCATTATTAAAAAGGGAATTATCAGAGGTGAAAAGAGGCACTGACCAGATATGAAAAGGGGCACTTATGAAAATGTAAAAGGGGCACTTATAATAAAGGAAAATGTGCATTTGTTGAATGAAAAGGGGGCACCGTTCAAATTTAAAAAAAGGGCCGTTATGAGAAGGGGAGGGAGCTTTTTCTTTTTAATGGGGGCACTTATCATAAGGAAAAGGGGCACTTATTAGAAAGGGAAAGCGGTAGTTATGAGAAGGGGAAGGAGCTCTCTCTCTTTTTAATGGGGGCACTTATCATAAGGAAAAGGGGCACTTATTAGAAAGGGAAAGCGGTAGTTATGAGAAGGGGAAGGAGCTCTCTCTTTTTAATGGGGGCACTTATCATAAGGAAAAGGGGCAATTATTAGAAAATAAAAGGGGCACATGTTAAAATTAAAGGTGTGCTCATCCGAGTTTAAAAAAGGGGTAGTTATTAAAAGGAGAAGGGGCACTTCTTACAAAGGAAAAAAGGCGCAGTTGTCAAAGTAAAAGGAGCTCCTCTCAGTTTTGAATAGGGCAATTATCAGAGGTGAAGGGGGCACTTATCAAAAGTGAAAAGGGGCACTTCTCGTACCTAAAAAGAGGCACTTACTAGAGATTAAAAAGGGCACTTATTAAAGATAATTTCAAGATTTATGAGAATGGAAAATGGACACTTATTGCAAAGGAAAATGGGAACATGTCGAAGGAAAAGGGGCACGTGTCAAAAATAAAAAGGGCACTCGTCAGAGGTGAAAAGGGGGGAAGGGGCACTTTTATTTAGTAATAGGGGCACTTGTCAAAGTAAAAGGGGCACTTTTCCTATGTAAAAGGGGCACTTCTTACAAAATAAAAGGGGCACTTTTCCTATGTAAAAAGGGGCACTTTTGGGGTATCTGAAAAAGTGGGGGGGGGGCACTGTGCCCCCCTGCCCCCCCGGGAGAACCGCCTCTGCCTCTCTCAATCCAATGCATGTTACTGAGAATGTGTCACTGATATACCCATTCTCTTCTCAATATTCTAATATATTAGATAGCTTAGACAGATACCGAGATGTGATTGGTCTAGAGCTCGTCACGTGATATCAATTGCGAGGATCCAAATTGTTATATTTTCCTGGCCGGTCACTTTTCGGAATATATATTTTTAATCAATGGATGTCGCCCTCTTGAGGACTGTATGTCACCAATTACACACATAACACCATTACCGACGGTCATTTTTTTTTTTCATGAATTTTTTTTACCCTTGAAAATTACTTTTTCCACATTTTCTTTTTTTCCCAAAAAATGTTTTTTGGGGTAAGAATTTTTTTTTTTTTTTTTTCCCCCAATTTTTTTATAATTTAAAAAAAAAAAAAAAATTCTTTTCTTGAACTGTCTCGACAGATTAATTTTCCGTAATTTTGATTGTCCGCGAAAAAAAATTAAAATTTCGGGCAAAAAAAAAATGGACCCCCCCCCCACATCAAAAAACCAAGGCTATCTAATATAACAGTTATTGACTGGCAGGGGGTATATAACATTCTTTGGACCTGAAGGGAGTTATATTTTCCCTCGTGACCATATTTCCCCTCAGCGCTGCGCGCTTCGGGAAAATATAACCACTTGGGAAATATAACTCCCTTCAGGTCCAAAGAATGTTATATTACACCCCCTGCCAGTCAATAACTGTATAATGGTGTATAGGATCATACTAACTGTAAATGCTGTAAATACGGGTAATTGCACGGTAATAAGTTGCGGTGTATATACCAGCCTGTCATAATGGGTTATGATAATGGATGTCAACGCTTTAGGCTTTAGGTATCACTTTTCTCTCTCTCTCTCTCTCTCTCTCTTCCTCGCTCTCTCACATACACGCACACACAAACGCACGCACACACATTAACACGCACACACCTTTAACAAAATTTATTTATTTCTCTAAATGTAATATAAACACGAACGACATACAATTGAGTGAAATAAATAAACGTTTTAAATTATAGTAGTTGCTCAAAAATAAACATAATTAAACAAAAACTCATTTCAGTATATATAACTGAGCAACAAAATGAACTTTAAGAACATCAACATGATTTATAAATCAATTGTACATGTTATTCACTCTATATACACAAAAAATTAAACAAATCTGGAGGTTATTTTATTGTTACAAGAAACAAAGTCCTGCTCCTCCCCGCCCCCCACACAAAAACACCCACATACGCACACTTCTCACTCAGTGGGTGTCTACTAACATTATCAACTCAAGCAATATACTAAAGTAAGTTAACCAGACTGCAAAATAGAGTTACACTTTAACAAGCCCACGGTGGAGAGGAACACAAATCTTAATTAACACTAGGCTGCTCCCACTTAAAAAATGTAATCCTATCTCTCCCATTCCGATGGCTGTTTTCTTTTCCTCATCCCTATAATTCAAAATGGGTTTCTTCATCTTTTCTAAAGTTAGTACATGTACTTGCCCCCTCCCCGATCTTGACATAAATACAACGTACTTCACCATGAAAATTATAGTATTACAGATTTGTATTCTATATGAACTACCTGTCAACCCAACAACTAAATATAAGTATAAGTATAAGTATAATAATTTATTGTCCTTTTCAGGAAATCTGGTTTCCACTGGATACAGAGTATTACAATACAAATATATAAATGAAATATTACAGGACAGTGATAAAAATACACATATGATAAACATACATAGGGAATGAGGTAGTATATGAGTAAGCCACGGTATATATGGTTCTTATAGAGGTGATATCAGATTCCATTTTACAAAAATATGAAGCTAAATTATTTAATATCATTGATTATTCCATAGTTAATCTTAAAATGATAATAAATACATAAAATATTATCATTTTTTAAAATTGTATTATTATTATTATTATTGAATACCATTTTCAGTAGTATAATTATTACCGACATCGTTATTATTGTTAACTTTATTGATGACACATAGATTGTAGTTACTGGCTCAATCGGTAATTGATAGTTCGCTGCAATATTCATGGCATATGTTTGAAATTTATATTATATGACATTTATATTGATGCATTGACACGGTAGGTTCATAGTTATCAAACACGTTTTGCTTAGGAATTGAAAAGATGAATAGAGTCGGGGATATTAAAGGATCTTCCGAAACGTGCACGTTGAGTTCGTGGTGTGCACAGGCGTATTCCAGATCTGTTATAATTGAAATGCTCATTCAGTGGGTGCGAGGGGTCATGCATTATTTGTTTTACTTTAGAAAGGGCATTTTTCTGATACAGATCTTCTATGGATGTTAGATCGGCTCCTGTGATACGTTTTGCTGCCTTTCTGGGACGTTCGAGTAGTTTCTTGGCAGCAATTTTAGCGTTTGCATAATAGCAAATTAGGTTGAGGTTAGGACACTCTGAATTAGGGACTTAAAGAACAGTTCTACAAACTTACTATCTACTCTTCAGTTTGTTATTACCCTAATAAAATATAGTCTCTGGTTGGCTTTCTTTTGGATTTCTACAATTGACTTTGAGACAGTAGTACCTATAGGTACCTGTACTCTGTAACTTGTTCTACAGAAGAAAGATTTATCAAAATCGGGGTATGATTGAAGGGGTTTCAATGAAAATAAATTATGATCTATTTTGTTTTAGTTACGTTTAGTATTAGGAAGTGGTCATTGCATTATTTAACAAACTCATCTATAACATTAATGTATGGGTCTACATCTTCAGAAAGATAGCAATTCTAAATCTTGCATTTGATCTAACTAAAAAAGTTACATAAAACGAACATAAGTAAACACCAACAAAACCAAATCTATGAAGATGCTTATTACTATATATGGCTCCATGCAATAATCTAAATTGAAATTCTCGTTGTTTTCTAATGAGCATATAGCTCCGTTTAGTCTCATTTCACAACGCCCCCTATCGTCAGAGTCAGAAGCCATACATGTTAGCCCATGGAATTGTACCAAAAAAAAAATCGTTAAAAATTATTTTTTTTGTTCAAACGAAAAGCACATCCACCTCGACTTACATTATCACTAGCTCTTTCATCGGAACCCTCATGTCCCATTGACTTTTGAAAGTTCACCCACCGTAATTTGATCAAAATAGGTTGCAAGCTCGTCATTGTCTATAATACACATGTGAAACAAGTCGAACTTTGGACTCAGTTTGCCAAGCGATTTTAAGATTATAGGTCAAGCACACGAAGGATAAGAAACATGAATTATCATAGATCACTTCTGCTTGGTCCATTATGTCCATTTCATCCAACCCCCACCGTCATTTTTCCATTTAGTAAAAGCAAACATTTTGCCGAGATAAGCAAAAACATGAATATTCATGAACGGTCAGACAATACAGCCTTTTAGTACGTAACGTATAGTGAATGGGAATGGGCGATGATCCGTCCAGGAGGTAGAGGTCAGTGGTTTGTGCTTGCAATGTTACAGCGAGCGAAAATGAGACAATCGGAGCAATATGTAGGTTATAGTAATTCTTGGCCTAACAATTTTTTTTTCTTTTCAATTCATTATCTATCAAATCATAATTATTTTGCCCATCCCTTACCTGCAAGTCATACGTTTGCTGTAATACTTTTATAAAATAATCATAAATTATTCTTGAATCCACATCCAATATTTTTTTTTTAAACCTAAAATATTAAAATAAGTATTATAACTTAACATCAACCTCGACGAATTGTATTAACCCTGAACCATCTTTCCATAACCTGGGTATCGCATCATATAAATATCAATAATCATAAGAAAATTATTACCTTTCATACCGAGGTTCATAAAATATTGAACGGACTTAACATGAGCTTTCTCAATCAAGTGATTCAAATGAACAATTCCTCTTTAAAACAAGTATCTATCAAATACTATTTTTTTCCATTTATACGTATATTCCGATTATTAAAAATAATTGGATTCATATAACCATCCAAATATCTTAAATTATCTGTTTCTTGCCATGCTTGCAACATTCCATATAGTACGGTGGAATAACTAAAAACGAACTTAATCTTGTGTATATTCTAATCACATAAACAAATTAATCTACCACCCACAAACTGTAAGCAATAATCAAAAAACGATTTCCATCCCAAATGTTTCTCTCCATATAAAAGAGGTTTTATCCACATTATGCGCTGTATTTTAACGGACATTTCAAAATTTAATCATTCTAAATCCTCAAAAGTCATAATCCTGATACATTATTGCCCGTCTAATGCATTCTTACCCCTTCATATAAATTCAAGTGAAATGTTTGCAATTTCTTTGTATACCCAGTGAGGAACAATAACGAGAGATGAGATATAATTTAATTTTTAATGCGCACAAGTTTTTAACAAATGTATTTCACCCATAATAGCTAAATCTCTTTGTTTTCACCATACTAACAATTTTTTAAATGTTTACTTAGAATTTCTTTATAATTAAAATCATCTTTTAATCTTCGATCTAATGAATGTGTAATTCCTAAACCTAATTTCCATTTAAAGGCCCATCAGGTTTGCTTTTCTCACCAATCCACATAAAATGTGTCTTTGTTTTATTCACTTTAATACCACTAATTTGTTCAAATGATTCAAAAATATATTGCAACCTTCTAACCGAATCAATATCCTTCAAAAATATCTTCATATCATCTGCATAAAACACTTGCCGAATTTCAAATTGTCATAATTTTAGCCCTTTAATACCGTTATCCCTCCTTATTGCATGTGCCAAAACTTCGATGGCAACTAAAAAACAAGTAAGACGACAATGGATCTCCTTGACTTACTCCCCTTTTTATTTCAAAATATCCCGCGCAGTGACCACCGTTCATGACACAACTACTTATCCCCTTTATACAATAATTTTACCCAAGAGCAAAATGAATCCCCAAAACCGAACAATTTCAATATTTGAAGAAAATGTCTATAAGATACAAAGTCGAAACCTTTTTGAAAATGAACTGCACACAAACACCCTTTTCCCTTGTTCCCCATAATGCATACAATAAAATAACATATCATTTATCAATCGTACAGCTTCCCCAATATTTTTATCTTTTACATATCCAACTTGATAGTGATGAATTATTTCATTTAAAACCTCCTTCATCCTCTTTGCTAGAACCTTGGATACAATTTTATAATATACATTCAAAAGCGTAATGGGTCGATGATTTTTATATGGAGAGTATCTTTCGCTTCCTTCTCAATTATGGTAATAACCCCTTGTTTTTTAGATTCTGTAAATTCCCCCTTTCACAGTCATGTTTCATTCAATACGTTTACTAACAAATCACCCAAAGTTGGCTGAAAGTACAATAAAACTCAACTGTATACCAATCATTACCCGGGGTTTTATTCAATTTCATTTCTTTTAAGACCTTCAAACATTCATCTTTAGTTAATTTACCTTCACATATTTTGCTATAGTGTTCATTTAATTTAAAATATCATCAAAACAGAAAGGATCTTTTTGATTTATATCAGCCCTTCATGAATATAAATTTCTATAAAATAGTTTGATATCCTGTAATATGTGATCATTATCTCTTGTAGTTTCCCCATTTTCCCTATACACCTCCCTAATTACGCTTTTCCTTTTATTCGATTTTAACAACAGTTCAAAATATTGCGTATTATTTTTCTCCATCTTGAAACAAAGCTGCTCTCGATCTTATTTTAATGCCCTGTCGAGAAGCCTCATACAATCTATTTAATTTATCCCTTTTTCCTGATTAGTGGGTCCCACTACCAGTTCGCTTTCTAAGTGTTTCTTAATTGCCACACCAGATCAACATAATTCCATCCAGGTACTCAAATATAGTAATTTGACTAGCGAACCGGCGCATCAATGTCTGTTTGTGTTTCTTTCATAAGTGCTTTCCTAATTCAAATGGCTAATGTACCATAGCATAACATATACATCAACTGCATCCATTAAGGCCTAAATGAATGTTCACCTCCCCATCGTCTCTGTATAGTGGCGCCACAGGTATCTAGAAGTAGTAAAATGGCAGTTCAAGGGTTTTAGATGCAAAATATCCATTCAATATTGTTTTAATATTGCTTTCAGAGGTTTAGATGGCAAAACTTCAACCTAAATTCGCAAAAAAGCAGCAATATATGCCCAAATGTTCAATGTTGAAGTGCATTCGCGATATCTATCCAGGTTTCCCGGCAAAATTTGTGTCATCACGTATTAGTCAAAACATATTCTTTCATTGATTGGTAATAAGAGCTTCCATTTCATTTTTTGAAAAAGGGGCGTTTCCAAAACTGGTCTATACATTTAAACGTTGTGATATCACCCGATAACACGGGTTTTTAATGATTATGTCAAGTCTAAATAATATGTTGGTGATGATGATGATGGTGATGATGATGATGATGGTGATGCTGATTGTGGTGATGATGGTGATGGTGATGATGATGATAGTGATGGTGGTGATGATGGTGATGATAATGGAGATGGTGATGATGATGGTGATGATGATGATGATGATAATTGATGATGAAATTTATTTCCATCATCATAACAATATATACAAAGATAAAATATGGAATTTCATAACATGTAACAATATCAAAATTACATATAAAATTGACATAACAGCATTCAAAATATAAATGAAAAATGGTGCATCCGTAAAAGCCAGTAAGGCTTGACAATTGAATGCACCAGGCGCAGAAGTAATAATAACATATACTTGAAGAAGAAACCAAAATGGAAAGAGGAGTATTATTAATATAGGTGTGGTCTTAAAATAATTGTTTCCGGTAAAGTCTTTTGAAAGAATTATTAAATCCAACAGATTGTAAAAATGGAGGTAGGGAATTCCACATTTTTGGACCAACATAACGGAGAGAATCGGTTAGTATATTGGACGAAGCATTCCAATGATGGAATTTATCAGCATTTCTTGTGTAGTGGGTATGGACCACATTGTTAAGACTAAATAGGTGCATAAGGTTTAGAGGTAGTGAGTTTGAGAAAAATAGTTGCATCAATGAGGCAATTTGCAATTTATTAATATCATAAACATGTAAAGTATTGAATTTTCTAAATAAAGGTTGTGAGGGAGCTAAGAAAGGGAATGCCCTTTTTTGAAGTCTATGTAATTTGAGTAACTTAGAAAGATGTTTCGTCGCCCAAACAAAATTGCCATTTTGCCATAATATATGGCAAAATAAATGCATTATATAACATGAATAAGATACGGAGTGGAATAACAAATCTTAAGTGACTAATAATACCGACGCTCTGAGAAACCTTTTTTTGTAATATAATTAATATGAGAAGTCCAAGATAGGTTTTCATCGAAATGGAGATGGTGATGGTGATGCCGTGATGGTGATGATGGTGGTGATGATGATGGTGGTGATAATGATGATGGTGATGATGATGATGATGGTGGTGATCGTGTATGATGATGATAATGATGGAGATGGAGATGGCGATGATGATAATGGATATTTTGATGATATGAGTATGACTGTGGTGACGAAGCAACGACGATGGTCATGATGGTGATGGTGATGATAATGCTCAGTGGCGTAATGAGCAAACACATTTTTGAGGGGCAGAACAAAAACCCTGGGTAAATCACTGGTATCGAATTAGAAATAAACCACGTTTCATTTTTCATTTTTAATTTATTTATTTAATTTTTTATTTTTGTTGGGGGGAGGGGAACTGCCCCAAACCCCCGTACCCCCCCACTATCAGTACGCCAGTGGTGATGATTATAATGTTAAGAAAAGAACTTGTGTGATACAATACTAAAAAAGATGAACCTTGACCCGGTTCTTGTTTTATTTACGAATTGAACAGTTAGGTTGGGGGGGGGGGGGGGGGAGTAGTGAGCACATTTATTTTTTCGGGGGCCTCGAGAATTTAAAAATTTGCACCCCCCCCCCCTTTGAGCGTCAGGGGGGGGACCCAACCCCCCAAAAAGGTAGAAATCCAAGGCCCGCCCCCCCTGGTAGAAGTAGAAGTAGTAGTAGTAGTAGTAGTAGAAGTTAGTAATAGTAGTAGTTAGTAGCATAAATGATAATGATGATAGACGGATATATAGAGTGCCGTTTTTAACGATCAGCGCTGAATACTAACCAACACCAATCAAACTCATTTGTGAAGATCGAATTCACATCGATTTCGAACTAACCTGCGGAAAACGCTGTATTTCCCATTGTAGACATATTTGATCCCATGTAAAGTTGTGATTCCAAGAAAGTCATTAAACAAGAGCTTAGAGCCCTCCCGAGAGCCCTCGAAAAAGAGAAGAAAAGGGAACACTTATCGAAAAGGATAAGACACTTATTAAAAAGGCACTTATGAGAATGGTAAATGGGAATTTGTCGACGGAATTGGGGCATCCATCAGATTTTGATAGGGGCATTCATAAGAGTTGAAAATAAGAAATAATGAAAAGGGGATAGGTCCCTTATTAGAAAGGAAAAGAGGCACGTATCATTGTTAAAAAGGAAATTGTCAGAGGTGTAAAGGGGCATTTATCGCCCTGAAAAGAGGCACTGACTAAATATGAAAAGGGGTACTTATGAGAATTTAAAGGGACACTTTTAATAGGTGAAAAGGGGGCATTTAAGAAAAGGGGAAGGAGCTCTTTTGTTCTAATGGGAAAACTTATCATACGGAAAAGGGGGCACTAAATAATTAGATTGGAAAAGGGGCACACGTGGAAATAAAAGATGTGCTTATTGGAGTTAAAGTGGGTAGTTATTAAAGGGGGAGGGGCACTTGTGAAAGTAAAAGGAGTAAAAGTAAAGTGCCTCAAATTTGAATAGGGCAATTATCAGAGGTGAAGGGGGGCACTTGTCAAAAGTGAAATGGGCACTTTTTAAGGTAAAATGAGTCCCTTTGCTCTGTAAAAAAAGCACTTCTTACAAAGTTATAGGGGCACTTTTTCTACGTAAGAAAGGGCACTTTTGAGGTACTTGAAAAAGCCTCTGGCTATGAGGCTGGCTTTTTATATAAATTTTTTCATTCATTCAAAATGGTTTATTTCAAATAAAACTTCAATCGCGGCGTTTAGCCGAATTACACATGTTTACAAACAAAATTAAAAACACATAATGTAATATAAAACATTGCATAACATGATATATTGAATCTGGAAAACAAATCAGTATAAATACGAGAAATATAGCTCATTGCAACAAATGTCCACGGTATCATGACACATGGGAAACGCTTGAGCTACTTAAATTCGGTTGTCTTCGCCGAAACCGTGGTCCCATCTGGATGTCATCGTACTATAATACGATGGCTACACGATGGCTACACGATGGCATTGCGAGGGTTTCACGTAGTCGTGTTGCCTTCCGAAGACAATCGGGCAGCTTCTTATTTCCTTCGTATTGTCTTCGTGAGGTGATGATGCCCGATGGCACCGATGATCACACGAAGTAATTACGAAGATGACACGATTTGACAAGATGCCCTCACGATGGCCTTACGAAGGGCAAAATGGACACACGAATACAACACGAAAGTGAACCATCGCAAGGTCTTCGGGCAATTTTTTGGCACGCCAAAGATTTTGCCACCGCTCACGAAGTTGCTGCCGGAGCCTGAAAAATCAACCGGCGACCACACGATTGCTTCAGATGCCCTCACGAATGGCCCGATATGGCCCGATGTGTTTACGATCAGAGCCGAATTTTGGAATTTTCCTTCATCGTGTGTCCATCTCATGTTAACTTCGGGACAGTGTGACGCGGGCATTACCGTTTCATCTCGTGAAAACGATACTATCGGAGAAAAGAGGAGCCAAGACATAACCTTAGTCGCAATTCCACCGGATTTAAAGAAAAAATAGTTTTAGGAAAACTGCAATTATTTAAATGAATTCGGAATCAAACAGATCGAAACTAGTAAAAGGGAATAAGAGATGCAATATACTTCAAGTTTGTGTAGATTATACCAGAGAATTACTTGTAAAATACAATTGTGGGTATTTCATTTCATGACCGGTGCATCAGTTTTGTTTATGAGATGGGTACCCCCGGATATTTTCATTTCATGGTTTATAAAAAATAAAAAAAAACTCTTATTTTATTCTTATTAAAAATCAGATGCTATGAAAGCTTTGTCCAATGTTTTAGGCTTCAATAAAATAATAAAATGACAAAACTTCAGCATTCCAAACGTTAAAATACATGTTTTAAAATAATCAGTTTACATAATTCAGTTTGTAGATAGAATATGGTATGATTATATGTGGTATCAAATTTCTCCACAAATTGTGTGCGAGCATTTGGACTTCTTGCTATTGGCCAGATGAATGGAAGATACAGAAATATATTGTTCTGTTTAAATTTGGGGATCAAAAACTGTGCTGAATCTACAGGACTATTGCCATTATCAGTCACACCAGCAAAATCTTACTTGTGATAAAATTGTTAACAGAATGAAACAAAAGTTAGAGCAAGAGCAACCAGAAGATCAGGCTGCCTACAGAAAAAGCAGAGATATGCTTGTGTTTGCGAGTTTTACTTGAGAAGGTGATTGCCATGGATCAACAAGCTTTTATTATGTTCATAGACTATTCTAAGGCGTTTGATTCTGTGAGCCACAACAAACTTTTCTCCCTCTTCTTAGATATGGGCTTCCCAAAACACCTCGTCAAATTACTCCAATCTCTCTTATGTAAACCAAAGAGCTAGAATTTGGTGAGATGGTTAACACATTGAAGAGTTTGTGCAAGACAGGGCTGTATCATATCACCATACCTCTTTGTGACATACACAGAAAGTGGGATGAGGGAAGCAGATGTTGCGCACTATGGCATTAAATTTGGTGGCAAAATCATCTCAAATCTCAGATATGCTGACGACACAGCACTTATCGAATCTTGCATTTAAATGTTGCTGGTAAAACCTCAGATACCGAATGTATCATCCAGATCGGCGGGGAAACAGTCAAAGAAGTGGAAAGCTTCAAATATCTTGGATCTACAAAGAACAGCAATGCCAGCTGTACCGGTGATATACAGATCAGAATAGCAATAGCAAAGAAGAGAATGGTTGACCTGAATGTACTTTGGAATGACAGGAATATCTCAACTGGTCTGAAAATGAAACTGGTCAAAACCTTGGTTTGGAGTGCTATGCTTTATGGTGCTGAAAGCTGGACACTGCTCAAAGCCGATCAAAATCGCATCAATGCAGCAGGATTGTGGTTCTGGAGGAAAATGCTCAAAATCAGCAGGAAAATGTGGCCCGCCTCAAGTTGGGTTTCTTTAGACACATTCTGCATGGAAGTGGGAGCCCCTTAGCAACGCAAAAAATAGAAAGCCAAGTAGACGGAAAAGAGAAAGAGGCAGACAGAGAAAGCAGTGGTTTGATAACACCACAGAATGGACAGGTCTCACATATTCAGGAGCCAAAAGATTAGCACAGGATAGAAACAAATGGAGAAAGACAACAAGAAAGAAAATGTGCAGATGTGGTCGCCGATCGTCAGCAACTGACGGTGGCAGCCAGGTAGCCAGGTATATCTCGAAATTAATATGGGTCTGAAAACTAAGGGGACTTGAACCTGGGGTACATGGTCTTCTACTAATTTCTTGAACCACGAGGTGCTCCCCCCCCCGCCCCCCCCCCCCCCAAAAAAAAAATTCTGAAGAGTAAAAAATTCAGTGCCTCGTAAAAGTGAAAAGAATCTTTGTTAAGTAGGCCTAATGCATTAAGTATCCAATTGAATTAATAAAAAAAAATAAAAAAATCCCCAGCTCGATTAGCAACGCTCTCACAACAAATAATGTATAAACCTATGATGTAAAACTTCTCCATGCATACAAATACATTTTTTAATCGCCCTCTATGGTCCTCGGGAGACCTTGTCAATCTCCTATTCCTCCTTTTTCCTAATCTCGATCGGATCTCTCAACTCCTTCTCCCCCTCCCCATCCCCCCTCTCTCTCTCTCTCTCTCTTTCCATCTTATTTTTGCCATTTGATAGTGGTTTGTTTGTATCAAATCTACTCTTCTAGTCAGACCTGCTTCTAGTAGAGAGAGAGGGGGGGGGGGGGGTAGTGAGCATTAAAACAAAAAAAATCATTTTGCTCTCCCGTAATTTGAACATTGCGCCAACCAATATTTCGCTAAATTTTTCCCGCGAAAAAAAATGTGTTTGTTTTTTTGTTTTTTGGGCCAGCCCAAGGGGGGGGGGGGGTTAAACCCTCTAAACCCCGTAGATTCGCTCCTGTATGCTAGATAATATTTGGTGCGGAAAACCTCATGCGCAGGATCTGTTGCTTAAAACTAATAATCTGGACGACGAGCGAATATGACGTTAGCTCTTCGTTACTCTATCGGCTTGCATGAATGCAACTTGCCGAATACCTAGAAACCTACCTTCCCTTCATTCCTACTATATGTGATTCAGGTCGATCAGTGGTAGATCAAGGATTACCGCAAAATGGGCACAATCCCGAAACTTCTCTGACAAGCCATTACTGTGCACTTAATGAAATGCTGCATGAACATTGGATTAAAAATAGGAGCGCAGACCTGTGTTGCCCCCCCTCACTCTCTCTGTTTCGCTAGTGATTCCATATCGGTATGTTCAAGAGAGAGAGAGAGAGAAGTGATCCCACTGCGCTCTATTAAATGGAATAGTGAGTGCTCCATGCAGCGAATGTGGACGCAGACAATCAACCCTGATACTAAAGTAATACTTTTTTCCCCGCCAATTTACACACTCACCATCTTCAATTGCAGTTCACCTACTGTGCTCCGTACGTATCATCCATTAATCACATACATTCCACACAGTTCGTTCGGTCAGTTCTGGAAAGTCTCATCGGTGTAAACAAAAATGAATGAATTAGATCGGAGTGACAAGGTGGAGTACATATCTGGAAAAGTGACCTGTGGAAACCATGTCCAACCTGTTGTCGACACGGAATTTGACATCCGCAGGGTCGATGATGATGATGAGGAGGAGGACGTGCAGGCACTCGAGAAGAAAGATTCAGGAGATGATTTGGACTTTCTTGAAATCACAACTTTACATGGGATCAAATATGTGTTCAATAAGAAATACAGTGTTATCCGCAGGTTAGTTCGAAATCGATTTGAATTTGATCTTCAAAAGTGAGTTTAATAAGTATTGGTTAGTATTTAGCGCTTATCGTTAGAAACGGCGCTCTATAAATCCGACTTTCACTCTTATCGTTAGCAGGGGTGCCGGAAGTAGGGGGCAGGGGGCGCGGCCCCCCGCCCCCAAACGAAAAAGTGGTGGGAGGAGGAGGGGTAAACTCATTTTGGCCCGCCCCCGAAAAAGCCTTCCCCCCCCCCCCCTCCGAAAAAATAATCCCAACATTCTGACCGCTTTGCCAATTTGTCTCACAGATTCCATGATTTTCATGATTCATAACCTTCTTATTTGTTGTCCGATTTTTCTCAAACTTTCACTGAATTGTTTCTCTATTTTTTTTCCTATTAAAACCAATTAATATCAGGGTGGAATTCCCTTTAATGAGTATTTGGTTTGGAAGGTGCATGCATTATACATTTCTAAGACATTTAATAAATATGTTGGTATCCTCTTTAAATCAAAATTTATATTGCCTAGTAATGTTTTATATAATCTATACACTAGCCTTGTTTTACCACATCTAAACCACTGCAACTATTTTGGGGGAAATGCTTTTAAATCACATCTTTAAAAAAATTATATATTTTACAGAAAAAGTTTCTAAGAAATATAACATAGTAACAAATGGCAATTTTAAGTATACCACTCACTAAACGGATGCTCGACCACGTCACGTTGTAACACGTCCCTAGTAGGATCGAAGTACGGCAATTCCGTTCATAGTACGGAAATTCGGTTCGTAGAACGTCCATCTCGGCGTTCGACCGGTCTGTAATCCAACCTGGTCTGAAGGTTGTGCATCGCCAGGACAACGCTACTACCCCTTCCCCTTATTCACGTTTTTGGCCGCTGCGTGATTTTGTTTTCTCTCTTTTCAATAGAAATTTAGATTTCGCTTAATATGTCAGCAAATATAGAGACAATGGCAGCCAACGTATTTTCCTTCGCGTATATTTTAACTTCCTTATTATTCTGTGGGACTGCAAAGTCCTAGAACATGTTAAAGCTTATCAGTACAAGTTTAAAGGAGGGATTAGACTACCCTGCAAGGTAACTGGACAGGTGGTTATCTCTTCAACTCAGCTCTCAATTAACATAAAAATATAGGATCATGGAGGACCGATGGTCACCGATTAGGCATTTTTTTCTATATAGAGGGAGCAAGTAGTTACAAGTAGGACAGTGTGGCTTTAAAATTAGAGGTTGATCAATCGTTTAAAAATGCCAAGAAGCAAATCAGCTCTATATACCCAAAGATTGTAAGTCAAAATTTCAATGTGGACAAATTTGACTAGTTTCTTTAACAATTACTTCAATTTTTCAGATTATCTTGGGTGTGCGTCATGCTTGCGTCATACTTAGCTTTATTTTGGACAGGCCATACATTAAGAATTAAGTACACCGCACATTTGACCAAAGAGGTATCTTCAACAACACGGAAATCTTCTATCGCCTTTCCCGCCGTCACCATCTGCAACTCAAACCTCGTAAAGGAATCGTTCGTCGACAATCCGACCTTTAAAGCCATCGTTCAAGTCCTCGTTGACGGATTGCCTGAGCGCGAATGGGACACATTCGGGTTAAACGCAACTGATGACGTTTTCGAAACGCAACTGGATGAGATTTTGCTGGCCCACGCGCACCAAGCGTCCGACATGATTTTAGAGTGCGCGTGGAAGAGGGGATCGAAGGCGTGCGGAGCAGCGAATTTCACCAGGAAGATCACTGACGCTGGGGTTTGTTACACGTTCAACGATGGCGAGTTTAAGGGCGATGATGATGTCGAAGGCGACACGAGACTGGAAGTAATCCGGAGTGGAACGCGGCAAAGCCTTTGGGTCCGTCTGAATGCCGAGGTTGATGAATACGTGTCAGCATTGTCCTCAGAGGCGATTGGATTTAAGGCAAGCTCTTAAAAAAAAAAAAGATTTACATAATAACCATGTTGAACTTTTAGCTAGGAACGGTATAAATCACGCTCCCATTCAGAAAATTTGTGTATGGATGTTATACGTATATCCATTTTCGCTTCAAACATGGAATAAATTCAGTAATCATACTATAAGTCCGTGGGCCAGAGGGGGCTACCGTGCACCCCCCCCCCTATGATCCTACTTTTGGGGTGTCATTTTGTTCATTGGGATCCATATTATAAGAAAAAAGCTGTTCCCAAGAAAAAAACTCATTTGGACACTGTTTTTTTGCTCCTTATTTGAAGATATGTAAAAATGTCAGTTTTTCGTGTTTTGCACGCTTTCTTAGGGTTTGTGAATTATGGGCTTACATTTCACCCTGTTTCTCAGCATATATAACTCTAATCTCCACCAAATTTATACAAAATCTTCGTAAACTATACAACAATAGGTAGACAAAATTATTTTATTTTATTTTAATGTCTTCAATTATTAATGACGTCATAAATTTGCATATATTTTGATATGCAAATTTCTGTCTCAAAACCTGTCAAAATCACCTAAGAGGTTGTATTTTGTCTGCTATTATCATGAAATAAGTTTTCCAACCCCCTAATTTGGTTTAATATTATTCATTGATATGTTATCTGATGTTTCCCGCAAATTTTGTTCCCCCCCCTCTCCCCCCGCATATTACGATTAATACATTCTGTATATATAATGTACATGCAATTAAAGTTGCTGTTTAAAAAAACAAAAGCTCAACAAGCAGTATTTCAATTACTATTGGGGCTAGCGCCTGTTAACATCAAACTGAATCAAATACAGTATAGTACCACATACATCATTGTTTCCTTTTATAGTATCAGCTTGAAGAGGGGGGGATCAGACAAAGCCAACTTATTCAGCAGTTGGTTATTAATCCCATTATATGCTATAATATAGTTTGTTGTTTATACAAATGAATGATCAAACGTATACGGGGTACAATTTCACGAATTTCAACTAACTTGACACAATTAGCAATGGAAGAAGCATGCATCATCATTCTTGAAGACATTTCAAATGTGCACGGTTATCATCGGGAGAGCTACCAACTTTTTACCAAGAATCTCAATCGACTGTCAGAGATCTTTTCTGATGCCACAGAACCTTCAACATCTCGTCCATCCAGATCGTCAATTGATGAAGTCATCTTCAATCCTGATTGTATCTTTTGTAAAAAGGAAGGCCCAAAATCAATCAAAGTGAAAAGCTCTTGGACAACAGAAAGTCACCAATGTTAGATTTTGGTGGGTGGCAAAATGTTGTAGATGTTGCGAAGAGAGTTGGTGATGAAAACCTACTTTTGAGAATCATGAAAGTTTATCTGTTTGCTGCAGAAGCAAGATATCACAAGAACTGTCGGAAGAAATATGTGGCGAACTAAGAACCAGATTAATGGAGAAGTGACAAGTACGATGAAGTAGCTAAACAGAGAACAATGGAAGTAGCCCACAAGAAATCATTTCCCAGCATATGTAGATTAAATTGTAGATGATGAAATACCTGGCCCTCAACCGCAGAAGCCATTGCCTGTATATAGATGACCAGATTCCCACTGAGCTAGAGAAGTTTCTGAACCATTTGTGAGTGGAAATCCATCTCGACCATCACAAAGAGTGACTAGAATTGTCATATCTCTTGGGCAAGATATATGTAGGGCAGCCACAAATGGAAAGTGGAAAATGTCCAAGCATATTCTGGTATGGATGACTCTGAGACATCTCTTACGCAGTGCTCAACTGATCACATTCATGAATCGCCTTGTTCTTTCAGAAAGCTTTTAATTTTCACTTGAGCTTGAATCTGCCATAGCACAAGCGCTACAGTAGACTTTCGGTATTCTATCTAGACAGGTAGTCCGCCATCCCGTGGAGCCATCAGTCTTCCATTCAGACGTTGACGATTTCAACCAATACATTTCAAGCTTAAGTGGCGATCTGGCTCTGTCCACACAGCCCATGGGATTATGCTGCAGGAGATTTCTAACAATGAGACAGTTGAATCTTCAAATAGCACATTTGGATCATTTGATCCTCTCATTTGGAGTCATCCATACAATTCCAAGAAACACATTGTGTTAATTGGCACTTTCCATTTGATTTGTGCATACTCCAAGATGCTTGGAAAGAAAATGGAAGGATCCGGACTTGAAGATATCCTCTTGGAAGCTGGTCTGATGTCTTCTGGGTCTATGAAAGACGTCATAACAGGAAAGAACTGCGACAGGAGTCTGCATTGTCACAAGACAATGGTGGAGTGCTTAGAAAGGCTCCTTTTTATGAGTTCCTGTCAATGACTGGAAAAGATGATGCACTTGTTGGTATAGCTGAGTAATCAAAGAATATCTTCTAAGAGCTAATTCGATCACCAACAAAGGAGAGACTTGCTGAGGTTGTGGCTAATGAAGATCTGAAGGCGTTGGTAGAGTCATATGAGAGCTTCAAAGCTGATATTCGAAGAGAATCTCTTGGGAAAACAGCACAATTTTTGATGTCGTATGTTGATTGCGTTTGGATTGATCTTTCATTGATCAGGTATGTGAAAGAAAATGACTGTCCATTGTACTTGTACTGCCTGTTCCTTATGCCTGACCTGGTCACAATTACTCCTGATATCTGACCTACCTTGATGTATTCTTAGTAGACATTGAAGATTCACATCCTGGTGCCATGACATTGCTCGAAAGAGGTGCAATAAGTGTTGTCAGGTCGCTCATTCCAGGGAACCGATGTGCTGTCGACAAGACAATTGAGGAGATAATCCTGAAGCATGGCAAATATCGCGGTGGGGGTGGTAGTGGTGTCGGTGTCTCTGGCATAATTGAGAACTACAGTGTATATCAGAGGTGGGCTCGAACATATGCAGATATGACGTTTGATGCTCACCGTGGAAGTAAACACAGAGATCAACAACCAACTCAGTAAAAAGCTTCCTCAATCATGTTGATGTTGATGACAAGAATGGATTGTATGTTTTTTCTTCCGGTACCAGCGTTCCAGCTGAGGTTGAGAAAGATGTCATGCATGCAATTACCACAGGGAAAGACCAGAAAGATATGTTCATCAAAGAGCGATTAGAGAAAAAGACATCGTTCTCTGACCCCATCAAGAAACTGAAGCTCAAACCTTGGCAGAGACAAATAAGAAATTCAAGCTTAAAACATCCCAACGAAAAGTAAAAGAGTACAAGCAACAAGGGGACATTGCTATCCAGCTGATGGTAAAGGCACAAAGTTCAGGCAGCCAACTTGATCTACGGGAATTCTTTGATCCCCGTTCTCTACTCAATTGGAACATTGGAACAACTTCTTTGCTAAGACAGATACATTTAAGGGCCTACACTATCTCCGTAAGGATGTAGAGAACTCGCAACCTCCCACCACTTGCAATTCCTTGGTAGTGGAAGATGGTAATGCTGTTTTCTACTACCTAAAAGAGATGCCTGCATACTTCCACGATATTTGCATCAAAATTCACAATGGAGTGTTGTCCAAATGCGACGTCATCTTCAGCGCAGACAGGTACAAGCCAGACCCTGGGAAGTCAAGTGAACGGACGAGGCGTGGGTGTGCAGAGAAGATGATGATTAAAGGAGGCAGGACCAAAAGACCATCTGACTGGAAGCAGTTCCTAACGAATAATGAGAATGAGAAAGAACTTATTCAAGTTCTTCTGGATGTCTGGAGTAAGCACGACATGGCTAAGAGCCGGACTAAGAGGCTGTGTGGGAAAAATGATATTCATCAAAGAAGGAGAAGCCCAACTGCTCACTTCTCAGAATAGGAGAGAGACACTGTGTTCTGAGATTCCATCTCTCAACTCAACCCAAGAAGAAACAGATTCACGCGTGATCCTTTACTTCCAATACGGTAAAGGAGCAAGGTTGTGATCATGTGCAGATCAAAAGCCCAAACAGCAATATATTTTGTAAACTTCATTACGCTCATCTCACTTCAGACATGACATTACATTACTCTTCCATACAGGGAGAGGCAACAAGCAGCGGCTCAAAGATGTCACTAATTTTGCGCAGCACTCCTTGGACTACATGCTTTCTGAGGCTGTGACTCCATAAGCGCCTTTAAAGGAACCGGCAAAGTCAAGCCAATCAAACTGTTGCAGCAACGCAACAAATTTTGTAAAACCTCTGGCAGGACTTGGTGATTCGTGGACTGTACAAGAGGAGTTGCTATCCAACCTGGATTAAATGTACATTATATATACAGAATGTACTAGTTGTAATAAGCGCGGGGGGGGGGGATGCGCATACGAGTTGACTGATTTTTTTTTTGGGGAAACATCAGATAACATATCAATGAATAATATTACACCAAATTATGGGGGCAAGACAACTTATTTCATGATAATAGCAGACAAAATACAACTTTCAGGTGATTTTGACAGGTTTTGAGACAGAAATTTACATATTAAATATATGCAAATTTATGACGTCATCAATAATTGAAGACAATAAAATAAATTAAAATAATTTTGTCTACATGTTGTATGGTTTACAAGGATTTTTCATTAATTGAATGGAGTTTAGAGTTATATCTCCTGAGAAACAGGTTAAAATGTGAGCACATAATTCACAAACCCTAAGAAAATGTACAATACACGGAAAACTGATATGTTTACATACAAAATAATGGGGAAAAAACAATGTCTACATGAGTTGGCTGAATTTTGTTTGCAGGAAACATCAGATAACATATCAATGAATAATTTTACACCAAATTATGGGGTTGGAAAACTTATTTCTTGATAATAGCAGACAAAATACAACTTTCAGGTGATTTTGACAGGTTTTGAGACAGAAATTTGCATATCAAAATATATGCAAATTTATGACGTCATTAATAATTGAAGACAATAAAATAAAAAATAAAAAAATTGTCTACCTATTGTTGTATAGTTTACGAAGATTTTGTATAAATTTGGTTGAGATTAGAGTTATATCTGCTGAGAAACAGGGTGAAATGTAAGCACATAATTCACAAACCCTAAGAAAGTGTGCAAAATACGAAAAACTGACATTTTTACATATCTTCAAATAAGGAGCAAAAAAACAGTGTCCAAATGATTTTTTTTCTTGGGAACATCTTTTTTCTTATATTTTGGATCCCAATGAACAAAATGACACCCAAAAAGTAGGATCATAGGGGGGGGGGGGGTGCACGGTAGCCCCCTCTGGCCCACGGAAACCGATAGAAGTTATATAATTAAATTCCTGATATACACTGTTGGTCATAATGGTATTTTTACCCCAATTTAATTTATGGAATGATTTTGACAAAGATTTATTCTTAAATAGATCTAAATAATAATATACATTTTCAGATTTTATTGAATAATAATATGCGAGTGTTTTTTGTTAGCGTGACTGCTAAAGCATGTATGTGCTACAATGCTAATCAACTAGGGAACCGACGTCCTGACATAACTAACAGTAGTGAGGATTAATGCCTCACAAAAGGGCACTAATATATAGCACATCGACACGGTTTTAATCCTGGGGCCTCACAGTCACGAGGCCATTGCTTAGGAACTGAATCATGACTGTGTGCAGCGGGGGCTAGGGTATGGGGCCGCCCCCACAAATACAAAAAACGAAGAAAATGCAAAAAATTATCAACAATTAGCATAGTAGCACACACATGCTTTAGCAGTCACGCAAAACCGACACTTGCAAATTATTATTCAATAAAATCTGAGAATGTATATTATTATTTAGATCTATTAGGAATAAATCATTCCATAAATGGGGTAAAAATAATTATTCCACCATTATGACCAACAGTGTAGAGGGCGACAAGGCGTACTCAATTTTAATCATATAGAGATCATAATAATTTATAGCATAATTCCCTCGATCTCCTTCTCTCTCTTTCTCTCTCTCTCTCTCTTTCTCTTTCTCTTTCACCCCCCACCCAATAAAGTACCGCCATGATTTGTTTGTATCGCCTACATCCATGATAATTGATGTACTCACTATATCTGACTGGTGACTGAATTATTCATCACATTGCATGCATGCAGTGTTTTTGTGCTTTTTGATCGTGGAGGAGAAACAAGCAGCTTAATTTCGAGGAAACTAGAGGAGAAAAAAATCTGTCCATTTATAAAGCGCAGCTATATATATGAATATACATTTTACAGAGCTTAATACAAAGTATCATATTATTATTTCGACTGTATCTGCCATAATCAGGCGCTAAAGTATTCAAGGAATTTCTTCCTACTGGGGACTCATTTACTTCACCTCGGTGGAGAGAGTGAAAAATGTAGATTAAAGTCTTGCCGAAGGACAGTAGTGTCGCAATGGGACTCGAACCGCGAACCATGCAATCCACAGTTCGGTGACGTATCCGCTAGACCACGACAACTCTACAATAATAATAACCCAAATAAATAAATTTTATGTATATATTTCTTATTTCCATTAAGCTTCTTGTGCACCGTCGAGGCGAGGTACCACTGGTCTCTGATATCGGGGTCGCCATAATGCCAGGTGTTCGAACTATGATTGCCATCAATAAGCATACGGTAAGCAGAATCACCCGATCGAGGAATTGCGGAAACAAAACAAACAAACCATAACCAACTTGTACTTAATTGTCAGGGTAAACAAGGCATCAAGCTTCGCTTATCTTGGAGCCATGGTCAGTTCTGTTTAAAAATAAGTTTATATTTCTTCATATATGTTTTAATGTATACAGATTTTATTAGGTATTCGACAATGAATAAATAAATGAAATGAAATAAAATAATAAATCGTAAACATTTCAATAACTCAATTAAGTGACTGAAACTTCTACATTGATGTGTATTCCCTAAACTATGAGATTGTTTTTCCAATTAGTAATATAACGATTATTGATTAAAATATCCCAGTTGAACCAGTGTCCAGGAAAGATTCTGCATTTGTATACTTATCATATTTTCTTAGTTGTAACGAGTGATATATATTATGTAGTACAATGTAACCTTTTCCGTATTATAGTAAATATTCCCTCTCGCTCCCTCTCTCTCTCTCTCTCTCTCTCTCTCCATCAAGGAGCGGAACATGCCTAATCCATACGACACCGATTGCCGAGACGCTCCCTTGGAGTATTATCCTTTTTACTCGGTGGAGGCGTGCTTGACGGAAAGCGCAACCAAGCAACTCGCAGAAGCGTGTGGATGCAGATTCCCACACATGCCAGGTACGTGAGGGGCATATTGCTCCGGTTGTCTCATTTTCGCTCGTCAGCACAAACGTAGCTAGTTCGACGGCACTACCAAACTAGAATGTTCCACTATGTTGCAGGGTGTAAAACAATAAGGTGAGCCGGGTGTGCGGAAATGGTGTGTTGGGGAGGGGGAAGTGAGAGTGTTCGTGTGTGTGGTAATTGTATGTGTGTCAACAATTAAAGACTAATAATGACAGATGGCTAATCATAAATCTACAATGACGAGTAAACTGTCGATCTACATCACAGTCCACAGATAAATGTGCCTTGAACGTATATAGCAGACGGCAATCGGCGGATTAGACGACACTTGGTAGTGATTTTGTATGTGAGATTGCTTAGCTAAATATAAAAAAAAGAACATTTTCCATATCTTTAAACTATTATTGATATCTGATAATTAAACCGTTATTGAAATAAACCTACCAAACTACATAATACAATGAAATAATTGACTTAAAGTAGGGAAGTTTGATGTGGTGCACAATTGCACCCCTCTGTAAATAATCGAATAGTCCATGGCGATCATGAATATTCATGTTTTTGCTTACCTCGGCAAAATGATTGCCAATACTAAATGGAAAAAATTACGGTGGGGGATTGGCTGAAATGGACATAATGAACCGATCAGTACTGATCTATGATAATTCATGCTTGTTATCCTTCGTGTGCTTGACCTATAACCTTACAATCGCGTGGCAAATTGCGTCAAAAGTTCGACTTGTTTCACATGTGATATATAGGTAATGGCGAGCTAGCGACCTATTTTTACCAAATTACGGTGGATGAACTTTTAAAAGTCAATGGGACATGAAGGTTCCAATGAAAGAGCTAGTGTCAACGTACGTCGGGGTTGATGTGCTTTTCGTTTGAACAAAAAATGATTTTTTAACGATTTTTTTTGGGGAGGTAAAAGTCCATAGGCTAACATGTTAGGCTGCTGGACTCTGACGATAGGGGGCTTTTTCCAATGAGACTATTCGGAGCCATATGCGGGATTAAGGGGGAGGGGTGGCGGCACAGCCTTCAGGAGGGACCCCCCCCCCCCTGGCTGGTCAGTCCCAGTCAAAAGGAAAAAAAATCTTTGAATAAAATTGTTTTGATTAGCTTGTTGTTAGCAGCTTCTAACAAACATGGTTTCTTTTGGTCATTCTTGTTTATATTAAACAAATACAATTGTCATCAATAACAAAAACATCTTTATCACTGTTATTAGTTTCAGCATCAGTACTATCATGGAGCTAACCTAAAAGGTTCTATCATTAATCATGTTTAGCTTATCCTCATCATCCTCATCATCTTCATCATTATTAATTTATCGTCAAGATCATCATCACCATATTCATCATATCAACATCATTATTATCTCTATTGTTATCATTATTAATAACACTTACATTTCTTCACTTTGTCATAACAGGTCCATCTCCTGTGTGCACTGTTAGACAATTCATTGAGTGTGGGCTCCCTAAATTCGAACTGGGTATGTCGATTCATGAAAAAATAAACTATTGCTTTATAACGACAAACTTTTCACCTTATTTTATGTTCATCGACTTTTAATGAAGTATATGTATTCGATCATGGAACATCATTGACGGACATGAATATATTATACAAAGAACAAAAGAAAAATTAACAAGTGACTTGAAAGGAAATTCTTTCATGGAAATAAACATTTCGTTGATTAATGTTTCAGTGGTATCCTAAAATGTGCATGTATTAAAAATAGCTGATGTGGGTTCTGCAGTCATTTCTGCTGTCAGAAATGATGTGAGATTTCATAAGAAAATGCTTCAACCGAATCGTTTGGATGAGGAGAAGTGATACTGTATTGAAAATCACAAACAGTTTTTTTTTTCATTTTCTTTTTTTTTGGTTTTGTTTTGTTTTGCATGCAGTAGATTGCTTGTTTTGTTTTGTGTTGTTTTGTTTCATTTTGTTTTATTTTGTTTTATTTCATTTTATTTTTGTTTTGTTTGTTTTGTTTTATTGTGTTTTGCTTGTTTCGTTTTGTTTTCGTTTGTTTTGTTTTGTTTTAGTTGTATTTTTTTAATTGTTTGTTTGATTTTTGGTTGTTGTTTATTTTTTCACCTCTTCGGCTGTGGCCTTGATCTTCAAGTAATGACAGACCTAACCACTTCCCAGTGTCCGAGGGCGTGTTATACAGAGCATTTCCCGATGACCATGAGCTTTTTGAAAGCACCAGGAAAAGACGGCTCACAACAACTGCAGAATCAGTTTAACTGGACCGGGGATGATGTTATGTAAGTTAAAAATGTGATCATTGCGGTCTGGTGTGAGCCTAGATTGGGGGGTGGGGGGGGGGGGGGGCACTGGTCTTATTCCATGAAAGAACATGATGAAATAAAAAAGAGCAGAGGACGGCATGTTAGCTCGTCTTATTTTTATCTCCTTCCCATTTTACTCCCCAAACGTTCCTTCGGTGGCCCTGACCACTACATTCATGTTAATTATTCAACAAAATGTTTAGCAGTCTCAAGAATAAATGAATACATACTGACTTTAAATACGACGAAATGCTCAAAAGGAAATGCGGATAAGTATCTCATGTATTTATTGTGTGTTTATTCAGTCACATGTCTTTATAAAAACTGACAACATTTTGTGGTTTAGGAAGTGTGAGTTACTTGTTTGTAAGTGCGCAATCATGACAGAAGTGCTCTAAACATAGGTTACACTCTGAGTTATTGCGTGTTCTTTCTGGAAGCTGTACTATATGAAGGACACCCATACCGTCAAAAATAAATTGGATTATTACATTCAATTATTAATGGAATCTATAATATGATAACGATACGTTTAGGAAAGTCGCTCGAAATACAAATGAATTGCAAAGCTGTTCAGACTCTTTTGGTCTGTATGAATATTTAAAATGCAATAAAATTGAATGCTATGGAAACCAATTAATGTCATTCTCTTTTTAGTAAGTGTACTGAAAACTCTCGATATTGAAAGGATGGATTGTAAAGCCATATAGATCCTATATTAGAAAAGGATATCATATATGCTGTGGTAGGCGTTCATCTATTATCCTCTCTTGACTTTTCCTGAATATCGTTAAGGTTTAATGTAAAAACTCCTTTGCTGATTTGTTTTGTTTACAATCAATAACATAAATGGAACTACGCCCCTGCCAAAAAAGGACATCATTTAGTCAACTTACTATTGATTGTGACTTTGTGATGGAAAGTCATGTTACCAGTCAGAAGTAGTTTTCATTATCCTTTTACTATAGGAACTTACGGGAAAAAAACATGTACTTAAGTAATTAATTAAGTAAGTAATTAAAAAAATAAAAAATAAATGAACCCCCCCCGCCCCCCTTCTGTTTGATAAAATTACCTAGTTCGATGTGTTTTTATAGATCAGAGGCAATTTTCATTATTCTTTCATAGGATGATTAGCGTAAAAGGAAAATGAAAATGGGCATTCACCCGTATCACTGACTATTTTATTAACAAAATTCCTTTACTCCAGAGTCGAGAAAAATCGATTGCTTCCTGATCTAACATTTTCTATGTCAGCGTGTATGTCAACATCGAGAGAGAAAAATAATTATTTTCATTATTGCAAGTCTCTGCGTTCCTATTTATCATTATTAATTTTTATTAAAATATTATGTATGTATATATTCTAACAAATCAATCACAATCACATTATTTACAGATAATTATAAAAATTATTACAGCGCAAAATATACAAATAAGAAGAAAGGGGGACACACTCAAAAAAGGGGAAAGAGAAAGAAGAAGAAAAGGCAGTATAAAAATCTTCAAACCATGTAGGGTAGGTGTAGGGAAATCGAGACCGTAGGAAATTGGAAACCACCAAGCTTGAACACCCATCACTATCTGTCCGTGTTGGCTACAATATCGCTATAGCGCCATCTGTGGCCTTTAACAACACTACTGCATATATCCAATTCATTTCGAAGACTACAATGCGTTCTTTCTCCAAGATAAGCAATTTTGATCGTAAAATTTTGTTCTTAAAAAGAGTTTTAAAAGGAAGTTTATGAAGTGTGCCAACCATCACAGAAAACTTATGGCTATTGTGTGTTGTGAATGGGTGCTGCAATGCACATTATGAATGGTGTCTGATCAGAAATGTGTGTAGGCAATGGGGGACACCAAGTCCAAGATGGGGGCCTACTTTTCCCCAGTTGTTCATTTCATGTTGAAAGGCACTATCATGAAAGATATTTGGTTGATCGTGTCACCATTCTAATTTGAATGCATTTCGTTTTAAGAAGTTGTTTCTATGCTGTGAGTTTGATCAATGTAAAAGTCACATTGCCAGAATATTATTCTGAAGTATTTAAACATAATGTAAAGCACCTTTATTAAGATAAACAAAAAAACTGCAGAAATATTTTGGGCCACATTGTTTTAAAATTATTTCAAAATTACAGTAAGTTCATTGGCTGCGTGTATCTCTTTCAAAAAGTGTTTGAACTAACTATAACAATCCCATTTTCATTCAAATTGTATTCCAAATGTCTTGATTTGTAACTGTCCCTTATTACCTTCACATGTAGGTAATGAGAGACCTTTGATGATGACGTCATTAATCATTGCTATCTTTTTAATCAGTTACATCATGACCACAATTTTGTTACCAAATAAAGAGAAGAAGTTACTGAAGAGAATACAAAACTTTCTGTATGCGTAACATTTTTCATGTTTATGTTAATTATGCAAATGTGCTTAAGGGTCTCCAATTCCCCACACCTACCCTATGCAAAAATAATATAGAGATATCGACTGCCACGAGAGGGCTGGCTGTGTTTGTACGCTCAATGGAATTTGCCTCCGCTGCTATCACCCCGAGGCGCGCCTGGGTGAATTTCCCGAGAGCCAGTATACAAACAGCCAGTCCTCGAGTATTAAAGCAGTCGATATCCCTTTTATATGCCGAATTCAAACAAAAATCTACCAAGAATTCTTACCTTATTCTTTTATCGAGTAAAGATTGGTTAAAACATCACGGAAAATCTGAGAATTTGTCTGTTTAGCACCGTCGGAAAAATGACAGAAATTTTCGATCAGTTGGGAATCGCAGACAAAAAGCACTCTTTTGTGTCCGCGCCCGCTCAAAAAACATTTTAACACGTAAACCAATGGGTATCGCAGCAAGATTTTAATATTTTCCCCGGTAACTGGAATTTTGAGACATTTTACACTTGGACTATTAAATGGTGTTGGCATTTTTCGTTTCTTTGATTTCGACCAATCAGATGGCTGAATTTCTTAAAGGTAATACAAAGTTTTGGGAAATTTTGAAAATTGGGTTGATAGTCATTCTATACAATTTGGATATATTTGGATGCCCCTTTATATGTATTATAAGCACTAGAAAATTTAGCCCCTAAAACACTTCTGCTTTCGAGATGAATTGAATATAAAAATTTACCGGTGCTCCCGGTAAATTTTGATGAATTTCAAAAAGCGCCTACAGCCGTACAAATAATAGCTGCGACCATGAAAATCTCAGAATATGTAGTTGTGATATATAATTTCAAAACGGGAATAGCTAATCGGGCGATTTTAGTCGAGAAACATTGTTTTATAGCTTAATTAATATCTTGACCTTGAGAGGGAGCTATACAACATAAAGGGTTTATTATGTTATTTTCATAACTTTAGACTGTATTTCAACCGCGACAACGATCACTGAATATTGTAGGATCGCATATGCTTCCAATATGTTCATTTGAACCAAATTCATGACTTCATACCAAAACTTTGTAATACCTTAAGTGAGGTATATAAATGATCACTATTATTTTCTTTTGAATAGGAGAAACATCGCAGAGGTCGAGATTTACTTTGCCGATATGAACGAGCATCATACCGAAAGCGTGGCTGCCTACAGTTTTGCCGATTTGTGGGGTAAAGTAGTGACATATTGAAGTTTAGATATGTATATTCCCGGCGCTGAAGTTAAGTCAATGTATCTCAGCGTTTTGAAAGGGAAATCAAAACCTTTTTAGCAATTTGAATTGTGTGAAAGCATGAAGATATTATGAGAGACAGGTCGTAAAAGAATTGGATTAACAATTCAGAAGTTCTAAATATTTGTTTATTACTTGTTTGTTTGTTTGTTTTTATTTCTTTGACTGGAGAGGTTAAAGACAAAAACCCGATGTCGTGACATGTGTGTGTGTGGGGGGCGGGGGGCGGGGGTATTAGCTCTTCTTTGCTAATCATTCGTCTCCGCATTCTTCTCATTGAATGTACTAATTTTCCTTATTGGTTGGTTTATTTCATATTCCTTCCTTCATAGGTTTCCTTTATTTTCCCTTTATCGTGTCGTTGTCTATTTGTGGATACGTCGTCGGACTGTGGATTACATGGTTCGCAGTTCGAGTCCCGCCGCGTCACTAAATGGATGGAGAGTGGCAAACGTAGATTAATGTCTCCCCAAAATGACATTCATTTTGGGAAGACATTAAACTACGTTTGCCACTCTCCACCCAGGTGTTAACTCTTATCGTGTCATAATGAATACAGCTCAGAGCCACAGGGCTAATCCCCATTGTGCCAAGCCTCAAATCCCCCTGTGCCAAGTTAATTTGGAGATAATCGGATTAAGGCGATGGTACTACCAATAGCGCGTGCGAAACACTAGGCACAGTGCAATGGGCATGAAGTATAACTGCTATTACGAATGCGAGCATGCATGCACAAAGCAGATAAGCACTAGCTCGCTCGCATGATTAAAGCAACCAATCGATAGCGCACTAGCGTATACAAAGCACTCTGACGATTGCGTGCAAACAGCCTTATGGCAGGAGTTAAATGGGTACCCAATATGATGCGAGCGTTAGTGTGGTTTGGTTGGATTGGCATGTGTGCGCTTGTAAAAATGGCGCCTTGCCGGAATAGGAATACTCGTGTGCACTATCATGTGCAGATTTGAATCCAATGGCCTGTCTAATATAATTTCAACGTTAAGCGCTTAGAAACGTCGTATTTAGCGCAATACTAATGTAAATATTATTTATTGTCTCTTACTTTTCCCTAGGTGATCTTGGAGGACTCATCGGTGTCCATCTCGGAGCCAGCCTCCTCACACTCTTCGAGTTTGTTGATTACACCTTCGTCCACAAGATTCTGCAAATTCGCTTCTTGTGGAGGAAAATCAAGTCATTTTGTAGCCGGGATAAAAAGAGATCAGCACTTGATCAGTAGCGTATCCAGCATAAACTTATGGTGGAGGCGGTGAATGCCCACCCCTTCGTTGAAGGCGATTGGATATCCAAATTAATTACCTGTGCACGCTTGCAGTAAATAGTAGGTAGGGCTCTGAAGATTTCTTTTTCCAAAGGGGGGGGGGGGGAGGGGGGGGGCGTCCCCCACCTGCCGCTTCCACTTGAATTTTTAGGTCACTTTAGGTCCCGATGACTTTTTTTTGTATTCACTATTGTAAACACGCAACTACTTCTTCGCTGATGCCTAATACCTATGGATTTCGGTATTCTACTACATAATTATGGTAATATTATTAACATGATTATTATGCAAGGGTGCGTAGAGACCGAGCAGCACAATTGATAATAGATTAATGGCAGTTAAGAGCTCATAATGTTTGATTCATGATTAATAATCATTCACTATAAGGTTCGTTTGCATTCATTTTGTTTGAAACTTGCTGAGGGCGATATTCTGCCCCCTTTTTTCGACGGTAGTTAATGTCTCCACCTTAATCCCTTCCATGGTAAGGTGGGGGGGGGGGGGGGTTATTTGTTCTTCTTTATTTTGAATCTTGAATGGCGCAAAGATGCCCAGAAAAAAATAATTTACAACCTTTAAGCGGGGATTTCCTGAATGGACATTCACGGACAGAAATATTTCAAAGTATGCGCCAACGGGACTAGTATCTCCTTAGCACCTATCTTATTACCACTGTTTCTGTTTTTCGGTAACTTTCACCAGTTTTAATATGTTATGTACTGGTGTTGAGTTAGTATTTATATGTATATTTTAAGTTAAATTCTGTCATAGGAAACATTGGTGACAAATCACATTTATTCTACAATTCTAAAAAAAAATGAAACAAATCAACCATTTTATTAAAAAATGTATATTATTATTATAACTTGTATTGATTTATTCATTTGTCTTTGGGGGGAGGGAAAGAGGGGGAATGAACAATTTTACGGGGCGCCTAAGCCCTCTAGACCCACCCCTTCCCAAGAACTGATTTGTGCATTAGATAGTGTTATGCTTTGAGTCTGCCTTTAAAATAAGTATAAGCCTGGTAATTTTACAACATTAACAATATAATAATGAATAATGAAAACATAGTTTTAACCGATATAATGCAATCGTATTAAAACAGAAAATGGGCCTATCAAATAAACATATTGTTAATTTTATTTGACCAAAAATTCTACGAAAGGAAATCAATATTTAGTTTAAACAAATTAAAATTATATAAATATTCGCGGTAATCCCTCAACTTTAATCACAAAGGGTTGGTCCAGCGATAGCCAATGAAGGGGCATCGGACACAGCTAGGTTATAGAAAATATGCCCCTTAATATTGTTACTGTGCTCCGTCAAATTTTAGACCTCAAAAGTCACTCGACGAATGAGAAAGGGAGAGAAAGAGAAAAAGAAATTTATATATATTTCAGATGTGATGTTGGTCATTCTTTTAATGTTTTTGTCTTTCATTTTTGCCTAAATCTGTTAGTTTCTATATACATGAAAATTAAACGTCCAGCACTAATATACAAACACGCGTGACATGTGGCTTTGTTTTTTGAAAGGTGGTTGAAATAAGATTGAAGGCGGGACTATATACTAGACTCCCTTCTGATACGGGAGAGAGAGAGAGAGAGAGAGAGAGAGAGAGAGAGAAAGGGGACAGGGAAGGGGGATGGGGCGGGGGAGTTGAGAGGTCCGATCGAGATTAGGAAAAGGGGGAGGGGAGACGATCGAGAAGGGCTCCCGAGTACCATAGATGGCGGTTGAAAATTCTTTGTATGGAGAAGTTTTATATCATTTGTTAATACATTATTCGAATTGAGAGGATTGCTTATCGAGCTGGTGATTTTTTTATTACGAAAAAAAAAATTGTATTAAGAAATTAGTAGAAGAGCGTGTAGCCTACCCCCAGGTTCAAGTCCCCCTAGTTTTCATACCAATATTGATTTCGAGATAAATTCTATGCTATTCTATGAAAGCTTATTTTAATAACAAATATATTATGTATGATGGGACAAACTTTCTTTGATGAGAGCTTGTTTTTTAACAATATATATACCATATCACCATATTCACCATAACCTGGATAGTGATTTGAAGCCACAGAAATTGTTGAAAACTATGGTTTAAAAACAGAGGATTTGTTAACGAAACAAAAAATATATTATACTATTCCTCGTAGTTGGATAAGAAGTATTGTATTCACGCCTAGACCAAATGATATCGAATTAGTTCTTGAATTCTGCTTTTTCAAAAAGATATATATTTTTTCGGATGTTACATCAAAGATGATCTACAAATTAAGTATAAAACGTATTTCCAATGTATCCGTTTCATTTCAAGATCTGTCTTCACACCACAATATGTCGATTAAAGAAATAGAGCAGATTCATCTCAGACCAAGGCAATCTACCCTAAATAGCCGACTCCGAGAGTTTCAATTCAAATTATTGTACAATATAATTTACACAAATCATCACTTATATCGTTTTCAGTTTACAAAAAGTTAAAACTGTTCATTTTGATATAAAGATGAAGAAACTTACCGACATGTTTTCTTTGAATGTAAACAAATAAAATGTGTGTATAGGGTGAAAATGGGAACGCTTGAAAATTCCAATACTAACAAACTGACATGGAAAGAAGTACATTTAGGGATAAATCTTCTCGTCTTGATTTACTTTAGTTCGGCATTTGACACCATCAATCACAAATCTCTGTTCGATCATTTGCAACATCGTTTTAGCCTAGATGGTGTGGTTTGGAAATGGTTGACTTCTTATCTGTCTGAAAGATCTCATGTGGTGAAGGTAAAGGACGCACTATCCAGTCATGTCAGCAATCAATGCGGAGTACCTCAAGGTTCGGTCGTCGGGCCACTACTCTAAACACTGTACAATGCTTTTATTGCTGACATCGTTTCTTCTCATGGACTTAGTTCGATGTTATACGCAGATAATCAAATTGACGTGAATCATGAAAGTTAATAACTGTCTAAGGGACAAAGTTTCATGGGCTTATATTAACAAGTTAAAGATCAATGCTGACAAGACTGAGCTTATTCATTTCTCATCAAATGGTTAATGGTCTAAATATCGGTGAAAAAGCAGGAGCGAGGGACCTGGGTGTATATATGGATCATAAACTGCATCTTCAAGATCATCTTAAGATGACATGCCGTTTAGCAATGTGTGCAATTAGATAATTCGATAAATAAGTAAGAAAACCACTGAGAAATTAATCAATGCATTTGTTTTCTCGAGGGTTAATTGCTGTAATGCTCTATATTATTGTTGGGCTTAGCCAAGAGATATAAGAAAATTGCAAATTGTGCAAAATAGTGCTGCAAGACTTGTTGAACGAGCAAGGGAAAGAAATCCAGTAACACCCATGTTGACTCGGCTTCATTGGTTACCTGTAAAAGAAAGAACTGCTTATAAAGTTCTTATGTTGTGTCACAAGGTAATGATTCGCAATCCCCGACTTATCTTCTTGATATTATTTCTTCTTACATACCCGGTAGAAAACTCCGCTCCTCAACAAAGAATTTCCTGACTATCCCTACCACATCAACCCAAACGTTTGGTTCTCGTGCTTTTTTAACAGCAGCGCCTGTCTTGTGGAACCAACTTCCTGACCAGCTTCGAGTTGTTGGGAGCACTGACAGCTTTGGGAGAGTCCTGAAAACTTATTGGTCTTCGAGGGTTTCCTAGAGCTGCTTTGCATGTCCTTTTGCTGCTTACGAGGTTGGTTCGACATACTTATGGGTGTCTGTTTGGTCAATTTGTAATATGTGATGTCAAATAATTTTACTTGGGGGTAGTTATAGGTAAATTGGTTTACTTTCCCATAAATATTTTGTGTTCTTTGCTTAACTTATTCGTATTTATTATGTTGTATATATATTCACATTTGTCATAATTGTAAAGCGCATATAAAGAGAAATTTCCAATTTATCATGCGCTTGATAAATATTCTCTATTATTATCATTATGTCAATTTGAAGTGATATCTTAAAATAAACTATAATGATGTTGAATTTTTCCAATGAGTCGTATGTTATGTATCTTTCAGTTATAGTATGTTATAGTATGTTATTATCAATCCTAGTTGAATATTTATATAATATTTATTTTTAACATCTGTGAATGATGGAAATAAAATATCACGTACAAAAAAGAGAAAAAATGTTAGTTTGCACACATCAACTTTTTGTCGAAATCGTGCAAACTAAATGCATCTCACGGTCATATGAGACTAGTGATTGTGGACATAATCCTTTGTCAGGGTTATCTTCTATTGCTATGTCCTTAAATAATAGAGAATCTTTATGGAGATTCAAAATGAATAGCATAATTATCGACTAAAATTGACACACTCGTGCCGTTGTTCCTCAAAGGGTCTGTTTTGCACACTACGAATAAGCGGGCGTGGTGAAAACGCGGGGAATCCCCGTTGGTTTTTCCACTCCGCACATAACAAAGCATCGCTTGCATCTTGCTCTGAACAGAATAATTGTAATACAGTCCTGGAATACAGTTCAGCTCAGCAAAATCAACT
Source organism: Strongylocentrotus droebachiensis (assembly GCA_035222895.1). Taxonomy (NCBI): domain Eukaryota; kingdom Metazoa; phylum Echinodermata; class Echinoidea; order Camarodonta; family Strongylocentrotidae; genus Strongylocentrotus; species Strongylocentrotus droebachiensis. The sequence continues at coordinate 88,071 of JAVYIG010001530.1, read as the reverse complement.
CTACCGGGACAAACAAGCGATTCTTCACTTTTGAAATCGTTTTGAATTAATAAATATCGAGAGATCTTTTCGCATCATTTCAAATTTGCATATGCGCAAACTCGTCAAGGCACGACAACTCCTCAAAATCTCTTTGAACGGTTCATATTCTACAGTTTTTTTCATCCTGAACGCATGCACGAAGTTCAAACCGCGGTCATTTTTTCTTTGTCTCCTGAAGTGATCTAATTTGAGAGCTTTGGTTTTCCCCACCGTCGACCGTTCGCGGAAAAGACACTGAATCCAAGTTATACTAGTACAAGAGACGTTTTTCGCAATACACAGTCAGATTCTATCCATCGAGGGATCCCCATGAGTCATTCCTAGTCCAAGACCTCACAGAAAAAGACTAGGACTCAATCGATTGATTATTAGTTTAGACCTTAGTTATCGGCCTGAACTCGTCAATTGACTAAAAAGCCGTTAGCGCCGTTACTCAGATTAGCAGCTTCTAACTTTCAATTAGCTACACTTAGACAAAAGGACTCCTTTATTTTCGGTTTTTGTCTACTCCTCATCAGAAACTCTGAGAACTAAGCGATTTTTAATTTCATTCTGCTCGCAGTAGCTCTTTCTCTCGAATCAGTTAAGTCCTTACCTTACGCAAACACCAAACAGTTCGTTGTGAGAGCTTCTCATCTACGGCTAAAACCCGATCCACAGGCTTCACAATCTTAGGACCAAATTCTACCGACCACCCTCGACCACACCACCGTACCGAAGATGGACTCTGAAGCCCACATGGGTGACGTCGACACCGTTGACAGTCCCGCCTCCGTCTGGATCCCATCGTCGGCGATAGGGGAGCAAAATCATCTCGACCGACATCGCAGTTGCAGAGGACAGCTGTCGAGGAAGCTGAGTTCCCGCTCGAAACAACTTAGTACTTGTAATGCGACCGCCTGCGCCATCGCAGTGTGTTTCATCGCGGCGATTCTGGCGTTGATCATCTCTTGCTTTACCCTCTATATGTTCGTGCACAACCATGGACTGGGACTCGAGATGGACATCGTCAATCCAGTAAGTGAAGAGAGTGTGTGTGTGAGAGAGAGAGTTAAAGTTAGAAGGGAGAGCACGAAAGGAGAAGGCTATAAAGAAATAGAAAGAGATAATATAGAAAGACTAATTCACACTTAAACAAATATAATTGACTCTCATGTAGCTTACGAGGAAATCAATAATTGCCCCCATAACAACCTGATCTTTTCATAGGCCTGAAAAGATGGAAACATTTTTGTTTAAAGCAAAGATTCTTTCTCGAACCTACCGTCTCATTTTCAATCTTCTTTTTGAAGTAATATGAGAATACCATTTTATGCTCCGCTATCAACTTGTAAATCACTCTGTTAAATATTTCCCCCCTCCTCCCCCCCCTTCTCGTGTAGCATCAAGAAAGTCGGCATGGTACTTCACCTCCACCCCCATTCGATGGTCCTCAAACAGCTATGTCACCACCATCATACGAGGGAGCAGCGAAATCAGCGGCTTACGCTCACATTGTCGGTATAGACAATGGACCGAGAGGAAACGATAGGCGATTGGGTAAGGAATAAAGAACAAAATATTTTGTTTCATTTTTGTACTTTAATCCCTTTGGCAGTTCTTTGTCTTGTACGTTAACTCGATCGCAGACTTTATAAAATGGGATGGAATGTACTATAGGGTATTGGAATTGCTCTTGTCAATTTCTTGAAAGTCTTTGGGACTCTGTTTGTTATGTATTATCTAGACGAATCAAAATCTTATTAAAGTCTGCATTTTGTAACCTACATTATTACTTTCCCTTTGTTAATTTTCCCTTCAGTCCATTTATTATGAACATGTAAATTGATGGTAATTATACAAAAACAAAATAACAAACAACAAACAAACGATTTTTTTTAAAGTTGGCCTATCGGAGGAACATCTTCTAACAGTATCGTTGAAAACCAGGAATGTTAAGTCTGAAAGATATGAGAAAAGTCACTCTCATCATCAATCATCATTATTATCAATTGACTAAACTTTTTCAAGATTTGCCCTCATTTTTTGATACTTTTGTATCATTCTATTTTCGTTTATTAGAATGCTTAGCTGTATGGAAGGTTAACGTAACACACAATGTGAAATTCTTGGGCAGCTATGGTATTGAAATCGTCGAGTCGGGTTATTACTACCTCTACACTCAAATCTACTTCAGTGATTCGGAAAGTGGAGCGACAGTTGACCCCTCATCTCAGCAGGCGTTGCCCATGGTAACCAGTCATTAAAACAAATCTTTCTCGTCCTCTTCTTTCTCCTCGTCCTCCTACTCCTTCTTACCTCTTCTTATATCGTTTCAGTCTTTAAAAAAAAATTCTCATGACTTCAAAGACCGTTGTCAAAATCTTTCTTTTCCCCGCGTCATCTGAACTTTCTCTCATCTTTTCCTCCACCTTAATCCTTCATGTTAAAAATAATCCTCACGTATAACCGTACATGCAATGATTAAAACACGACGTGGGGCTTTTAAGTCTAAGTTAAGTTGTCAGGCGGAACTGAAAGTCGAGATGCGTTGGTCAAATTGACTTAAGACAGACCTCCTATTGCTATGGCACTATGGCAGTTTGAACTTGTGTCCAGAGCCATTGATTAGGAGAGTTTGGCCAACCCGGTTCAAGTTGGGCATATTCTATGGCTAATAACTGTCTTGTTCAGCAAGCTAGCACATACAAAAAAGATATGCACGATGTTGTGACGGTGTGACCAACTGAAACTAAGTTGGCCAAACTACATGTATGTGTACAGATGGCTATTGTTTCCAGCAAATCATCGTAACCTACGTCATTTCCTTTTTATTCTCCGCTGCAGCGTTCTTCGACGAATCGCAACCACGTCCGGTTGATGGAGAGCGTCGTCCCTATCAAAGAATACGCGACCAAGTACCACGGTGGGGTGTTCCATCTGGAGAAGGGCGATAGGATCACCGTGAGCGTATCCAATAACAATCTCCGAATCAACACCAACAGCGACAAGACCTTCTTTGGGGTCTTCATGCTGCGTTCGACCATGGACCTGATCACAGGGCTGCAGTAGCAGTTACTGTTTCTTAATGAGATGTTTTTGTTTAAAAAAAACGATGTCGTTTGGTGAGTCGAAACCGGAACACCATTAACGATGTAGTAGGCTCATATTAGGGTAATCATACTGCCTGTGCAAACAGTCTGTCCCGCGAACACACACACACACAACAGCAGTCAGTTGGTAGAAATAGCAATTTTTGTAAATTTATTTAAACAAAAACTAAACAATATTTTAAATTTTGTATTTCATGCTAGGAGTCCACTGGGCCAGCGCCAGTTGGTGCCAGTTTGCGCCAAAGATTATGTGATTGGCGCGTAGTGGCTCGCTGTGGCGCCGAATTAATGTCCGCTCGGCATGTGTCGCCAAGTGGAATAAACTGGGTGCCATATGGCGTGCGCCAAATGCCACCCGGCTTGCTCCACAATGTTGCGCCAGTTTGCGCCAGTTCGCGCCATTACACGGCCATTTGATTCCAAAATTCACCCTGTTGGCGCCATTCGCGCCAATAGACGGCTACTTTGTGCCACTTGGTGATTAGTTTGTGCCAAAGGTCACCAAATTGGTTTGAACTTGCCGCCGCTTGGCGCTACTTGCCGACTATATAAATACCGGCCATCGGCTACCTGGTTCAGACCCTCCTCAGCTGCTGTATGAACAACATCTCTACTAAATATTTACAATTTTGATATGTCTGAGGCTTTTGATAATGTTGGAGTGATGATGCTGCTCCATCAGAAGATGATGAGAGATGCTGAGGTGGCCACTGCCTATCAACTTATGCTGGCCAATCCTGAAGAAGAAGAGCCTCCTAAGAAGAAAAGGAAGCACAACTGGTGGTTTAGACCCATGCTCCACCCACAGTTGAGGGCCGAACGTGGACAGTACCACAATTTGATGGAAGAGCTGAGGGAGAATGACAGGAGGAAGTTCAAGAACTACACCAGGGTGTCCCCAGAGATGTTTGATGTCCTGTTGGCCAGGCTTACACCCCAATTGCAGAAGAAGGACACCCACTTCAGGAAGGCCATTCCCCTGGTCTCAAGTTGTCCGTCTTCCTGCGCCATCTCGCCACTGGGGCCACCTATGCCGAGCTGTCTTTCAACTTCCGAGTGGGCAAGGAAACCATCCAGAAGTTTGTCCCTGATGTAGCCAGAGCGATAGTGGATGAGTATGCTGCAGAAGTCATCTCCCTCCCCACAACCAATGAAGGATGGCTTGAGGTTGCAGGTGATTTTGAAGCCAGATGGAATCTTCCTCACTGTCTGGGAGCCTATGATGGAAAGCACATCCGTCTCCAGAAGCCCAACAAATCAGGCAGCCTTTACTTCAACTGCAAGCAGTTCTTCTCGGTTGTCCTGATGGCTCTGGTAAATTCAAAGTACCAGTTCCTGTGGATCGATGTGGGTGGGGTTGGCCATCAGTCTGATGCCCAGATCTACAACAACAGTGAACTGAAGGAGTGCATTGAAGCTGGCACTTTAGGCATCCCAGATCCAGCTCCTCTTCCCCATGATGATGAAGAGCACCCAATGCCGTACTTCTTCGTGGGAGACGATGCCTTCGCCATGAGGACGTACATGATGAAGCCCTATGGCCGTCGTAACATGAACCAACAGCAGAAGATCTTCAACTACAGGCTGTCCAGGGCAAGGCGTGTGGTTGAAAATGCCTTTGGTATTCTGGCTCTGCGGTTCCAGTGCTTCCTTGGCCAGATGAGACAGGAACCAGACACAGTCCGCCTGCTCGTTGGAGCTGCCGTCATGCTGCACAACCTCATCAGGAAGCGCTATCAGGCACTGGACGTCCGCATGTTGGACCAGGAGGATGCCCAGCACAACCTCATCCCTGGAGCTTGGAGAACTGCCGCCATCACTGTGAGAAAGTCCTGCGATCCCGCCCTGCTTTTATAGGCGGCAAGTGGCGCCGAATGGCGGGCAACCAGGTGGCATTTGGCGCGAAGTAGTCACCAATCGGGTGCCGTTTGGCTCGCGTAGTGGCGCAAACAAGGTGCCACTTGGCGCCAAGTGGCGCCATGTGGCGCGAAATCTCATTGGCGCAACTTGGCGCGCGCCATTACATTCCAGTGGATTCCAATAGGCGGATTGTCTGCGCCAAAGGGCGATATGTTCGCGCCATTTGGTGCCACTTGGCGGACACTTGGCGCTGATTGCTCGATGCAAGTGGCGCGACGAAAATTTCAAACATTTTGAAATTTTCTTGCCGCCACATTCAAATTTGGTGCCGTTACGGGCCACCACGAGCCAGTTGGAAGGCAGTTTGAGCCACTACACGTCACTAGGCACCTTATTGGCGACACTTGGCGCCACAGTAAATTGCATTGGCGCAAACTGGCACCAACTGGCGCTGGACCAGTGGACTCCTAGCATCACATATATTTCAAGCATACCTTTAACTACAATTCTGTGTAGTTTCATTGTTATAGGCATGTGGGAAATATGTTAAATTATTTAATTAGAATATTGTCTTTTCAGCCATGTGTGACATGGCCCGCTGATCGCCCATTGTTATTCTGCGTGGTGAAAATGCACCTCAATGTATAAAACTCCCCTACAAAAAATGCAATATCCTCATGTGTTTCACTCATTGAATCAATTTGTTGTTCACACTCAAGGTAGCCACAACTGTACTGGTGTCACCAAACTTTTTTTTCTCTCTGAAATTTAGTCCCTGTGGAATGTTATGACCTGTTAAATGGTTTCTCGGAAAAACGTCATAAATCCTCAAATCTGACATCTTTTAAAAAGAAACATATACTGTGATGTAGCTGAAAGTCTACAGATTCTTATCATATGATCGGTTTTTCTGAATAATTTGTGAAACACATGAGAAAATAGCTGTGACGGTGATCCAAGTAATTTCCATCGCCATATTTTATTGGCATTGCAAAAATATTTGGAATTTAAGGTTAATATTTGGTGTAAATATGATCTATGAATATATGATTTAAAAAATGCCCAAAAAATGAACAGTTTGACTTTCCTAATTTGCATAATGAGTGCGCGAATATATAATTAGCTGAAATGACCTAATTTGCATATTTGATGAATATTCATGATTTTTTATATATTTAAACAAAAATATATTTACATACCTGTCTGATATACATAGGTTTCACTGATGTATCATGTTCGGTTTTGATTTGATTACATATGCGCATATTAATTAGGCGGACCTAGTTATTTTCACAACTTTTTCATATCCGCAGATTCGCAAAAATGGCAAAAATGACTTATTTTGTTGGCTTCTGTTTTCAAAACGGTAATAGATATATGAATTTTCTTTTTTGTATTTTTTACCACAAAGATGATATTTTAGTGTCTGATAATTTAATTTATTATTTGTGTCCCAAAAAGTGATGAATTAAGTTAATTTTTGCCAATTTGACCATTTCTGGCAGGTTTTTCGGTAATTTTGCGATATCAAAAAAATGCTATAAAATCACAACGCATTGACCGATTTCAATTATGTTTTTTGTTTTTTGAAGCTCATAAAGCTTGATCATTTGTAACCATCAAATAACATGTGTTTGTTGTAATTATTTTTGGTGTGCTATACCTACTCATATTCATAAATTTGGTTTTGGTTAAAATACAACATTTTTTTCATTTCTCTAATTGCTAACCTTGTCCATAATTATGATGAGGAAAGTAAATCTTGAAAACATGTCAGTATGTACATAAGTTAACATACTGAAATATTTCCTTTATGTAGTATGACGTCATTCGAGACTTCTTAGATTTATTAGGCGTCTATAGTATACGCTGTATGTAGGCAGCGAAGATGAAAGATTTACCGTTGCTAATTTGAATGCCGAGCAACATTCGCCAAAGGTAGATTAATTCATGCGCTAGGAAATCCACGAGTAGAATTATTACGCATTCCATACAAAAAATTGGAATACAAATAAAAGTAGCATATCTAACATAATTAATACGCCATTGTAACCTTTATCTAGTATAGTTAAATGATTTTCATAATTATTGAATAGTTAACACGCAAACAGCAATCCAATATTGTTTATTCCAGTAGACTAAACAAGTAGGCCTATTTATATATTTTAAACTGTCTTTTTCGTTTTAAGCTCATAATAAACAAATATGCCATGCACTGAGAGGCTCTAGTTGAAATTATGGATCGAGCCGGGTGGCAGGAATAGCACTTTTTTTATGTCGCTTAATGTACTAAAAGCGGGGAGTGGAAATCTACTCTTTCTATAGGAGTCATTATAATGGATCACATCCTTTGGACTTGAATCCACACTAAGTCAGAGCGAAATCCACTCCAAAAGAGTGGTTGAATTAATTTCTTGAGAGTGGTTCTCCACTATATCAAGCGTGGATTTGCACTCCAAACGAAAGCTTATTTCCGCTCCTGAACATTGTTAGATTAAAACGTTTGTATATTCTTTGAAGAACGGCGAATAAAAAAAAAAAGAAAACAATAATTGATTACACTACTTTTATTTTGCAGTGAAAGTTTTATTCCTTTGGTTTACACAAATCCTTTCGCGAAATCTTCACACGTGGATATTATAATCATGAAATTTCTTAATAGTTTGAATAGTTTCACATTGAATACAGTAGTAATAGGATATATCTGAAAAACCCCTTAATGATGCCAAATTACTTTCTCTTTCATATTTTTTATAGCTAGATATTAAATTACTACAAACGAATGATGTATAGATGTTACATGCAGTTAAAATGTGAAAGCTATTATCGCTACAATAGTGTGTATTACTCTGTGCATACATGTTCTAGTAATTTATTAAAGATTCGCCTTTTGTAATAAAATAATATGTAGAAACAAGAAAGAAATCTTATTTCATTTGTTAAACAAGACTGTTTTTTTATAGCTCATAAGTATTACCCACCACGGAAGGTGCTCAAAGCATTAATTAAAGGGATTAAAGTTCCTATCGGTACCCATTTAACACCTGGGTGGAGAGTGGAAAATGTAGGTTTATATCTTGCCAAAGGACATTAGTGCCGTGGCGGGCCTCGTACCGCGGACCCTGTGATCCACAGTCCAACAACTTATCCACTACACCATAACACCTCATAGCTTTTATTATATAATATTATTTCGTCGAAGATATAGACCAAGATTATGGTTGCGATTGCATTTTAGGGTTATATAGTTATAGGTGTACTATTTTTAAATTTCTAGGACTTAAATATTTAATCCATTTTGAGACTTAATCAATTGGGGATCCGACTAAAAGTTCTATCGGAACCAGCTTCTAGATATAAATCTTTGAGAGCATAAACTTCTCGCCAATCAGATGGCCCTTAGATGACGTCACGCAGTGCAAGATAAAATGTCAATGCATCAGATCTCACGAGCGCGCGTTGGTCGCCATCTTCAAACATTGCGACAGTGAAGTACCGGAAAGATTCAAATAATGGACGATTTTCTTCGAGAATAAAGTTCCGATGGGAAAGTCATCGAGCTCCTAAAAGGTAAGCACCATGAAGTATGAATACTTGAGAAGATTTCTGGTAATTTTTTGTTTTAAAGTTTATTGCCGATGATAATAATTAGCTGGAGAACTTGTCGAAATGTGAAGTTGGCCTTTCGAGGTCTTGCGAATGAGTACCTTATACTACATACGGCACGCCGTAGCCCAGTCGGCCAGCATTAGCATAGAGCATAGCGCGTATAAGTTTGTATAGCTTTGGGTATACTAGGAGTAGGACGGGGTTTTATTTCCGAACACTTACTAAATTTCAGGTCGGGGATGCCCCGAGCCACCCCCTCCCTATGGAGAAAAACAAATCTTCAGAGCCCGACCTACTATTTCATTCAAGCGTGCATGGGTAAAAAGTTCAAAAGTTTAAGAAAAAACAAATTTGATCCGATCGCTTTCAAACGAGGGTGTGGGAGCATTTACAGTCTCCACCATAATATATACTGGCTACGCCACTGATCACGTGATAGTATCTTTTTCCTTTTTATCCCGGCTACATCTTGACTTGATTTTCCTCCACAAGAAGCGAATTTGCAGAATCTTGTGGACGAAGGTGTAATCAACAAACTCGAAGAGTGTGAGGAGACTGGCTCCCATATGAACACCGATCAATCCTCCAAGATCACCTAGGTAAAGTAAGAGACAATAAATAATAGTCATATTAGTATAGAGTGGTGAAGTGTGACGTCATCAAAAAAAAATCTATTTTTGGAATTTCTCAATTTTTTCTTCATTTTCCGAAAGAGCATCGAAAATAATGTCCAAATGTCGAAAACTAATTGAATATGTTAAGTATTGGCTGAGATATGACCATCTGAATAAAAAGATTGGCTACTGGGAATTCAGTGTTATATTGCTCTGGTTCATAATATTACGAGCCAGAGCAATATATATCTCAGCCAATACTTAACATATTCAGAGCAATATATATCTCAGCCAATACTTAACATATTCAGTTGGTCTTCGACATTTGGACATTATTTTTGATGCTCTTTCGGAAAATGAAGAAAAAATTGAGAAATTCCAAAAATATATTTGTATGATGTCACAGCTTCGGTACTCTATAGCGCTTAATCCTACGTTTCTAAGCGCTTTACATTGAAATTATATTACACATGTTAATGGATTCAAATCCGCACATGATAGTGACACGTTTCGCTTCCTGGGGAGTATTCCTATTCCGGCAAGGCGCCATTTTTTACAAGCGCACACATGCCAATCCAACCAAACCACACTAACGTTCGGATCCTATTGGGTACCCAATTAACACCTGGGTGTAGATTGGCAAACGTAGAGTAATGTCTTCCCCAAATGACTTTAGTGCCGCGGCGGGAGTCGAACTGCAAACCATGTGATACACAGTCCGACGACGTATCCACTAATAGACCACGACACGACAAAGGAAAATGAAGGAAGAAAAATGAAATATATACCAACTAATAAAGAAAAATAGTACATGCAATGAGAAGAATGCAGAGACGAGTGATTAGCAAAGAAGAGCCAATACCCCCCTCTATTGTACGACATCGGGTTTTTGTCTTTAACCTCTCTAGTTAAAGAAATACAAGCAAACAAACCCGGGAAACAAATAAACAAACAGGTATTCAACAAACTATCGGAACTTTTGTTACTCCAATTCTTTTACGACCTGTCTCTCATAATATCTTCATGCTTTCAAAAATTGCTCAAAAGGTATTGATTTCCCTTCTATAACTCTTAGATACATTGACTTTACTTTAATAAGCGGAATATACATATCTAAACTTTAATATTTAACTACTTTACCCCATAAATCGGCAAAACTGTAGGCAGCCACGCTCTTGGTATGATGCTCGTTCATATCGGCAAAGTAAATCTCGACCTCTGCGATGTTTCTCCTATTCAAAAGAAAATAAAAGTGATCATTATTTTGTATACATGATTTGAATATTTTGTTATTCTGCCTTTTCTCTTTCTTTCTCTTTCCTCCTTTTTTGAGTGTGACCCCCTTTTATTAACATGTCTATTTTGCGCTGTAATCATTCTTATAATTATTTGTAAATATTGTGATTTTGATTGATTTGTTAGAATAAAATACACAGATAACAATAACAAAAATGAAAAGTTATTATTATATCCCTCATGTATAGTTGTTTGCATTGCGATTGTACAGAGCAAGAACAAGGTATAGATAAGTACTATCTACCTGAGATAGGTCTTTTTGTAAAGTAATTTTTTGCTGCTGCCCCACTTGCGCGACTTGCGCATTGAATAAGCATAGCAAAGTAGGTTACGCGAAATGTCAAAGTCAATGTCAATGTCAAATGAGCGCGCTTCGACTGTACTTTGTATGCATGTTGTGCTTTGTAAAATCTAGCTGATGTAAAATTCACTTTAAATAGACCTTGTTGCCGATGTGGGATATAAAACAAATATTAACCTCCTTTGCTCGCGGCTCGGGAAGATAGTAGCCCCGAGATCACCTCGGCGATGATAGTTTGCACCATTACCCTCGTAGTCGATTAATATTTGCTTACTATAAACGCAGAGAGTTGCAATAATGAAAATAATTCTCTCTCTCTCTCTCTCTCTCCCTCTCCCTCTCTCTCTCCCCCTCTCTCTCTCTCCCCTCTCTCTCTCTCTCTCTCTCTCTCGTTGTTGACATACACACTGACATGGAAAATGTTCGGTGAGCAATCCATAGATTCATCTCGATTTTGGAGTAAGGCGAGGCGTCAAAAATATCGATACCAGCAGGCTGCCGCCTCACGTATTGGCGCATCGAGGCTGCAATTACGGCCGAAGCCTGGCTGGGGCAATTATTTTTTCACTTATTAGCCCAGCCGGCTTGCGCTAGGCTGGGATCTGAGGCTCGGTTTCCATTCGAAAGGCGGCAGCCGGCGCATGCTTTTGAATGCCATTTCCTACCGCCAGCGGTATCCGGCTGAGCTAATTTAAAAAATGCAGCCAGGACGCACAAGTGCAGTTAGCTGCCGCTGGCTGGTATATTTATTTTTGACGCCTCGCCTAAGTTACTTTTGTTAATGTTGTTTGAAATAGTCAGTGATACTTGTGAATGCCCAATTTCATTATCCTTTTACAATAATTAGCCGATGAAAAAATAATGAAAATTGCCTCTGACCTATAAAAACACATCGAACTAGGTTTTTTTTCAAACAGGGAAGGGGAGATTTCATTCATTTATTTAATTTTTAATTACTTTTTTCTTCTCCAATGTAGGTACACGATCAAGTACATGTTTTTTCCATAAGTTTCTACAGTAAAAAGGATAATACAAATTAACTCTGACTGATAACGTTACTTTCCACCACAGAGTCACGATCAATAGCAAGTTCACTAAAATATTGATGTCCCTTTTTGGCATGGACGTAGTTCCATTTATAATATTAATTATTTAAAAAAAAAATCAGCAAATGAGTTTTTACATTAAACCTTAAAGACGTTCAAAGAAAGTCAAGAGAGGGTAATAGATGAACCACAGCAAATAGTAAAGGAGGACATCACTTTCTATTCCTTAGATTGGTAACTAATCAACTTACCAATATTTTTTACCTCAATTTAGAAATCTAGCCATCTGATTGGTCGAAATTGGAGTCGTGATTTTAGCCATGCCCGCCTATCAGTCAATAGTCTTTTGAAAAGTGCTCTCACACCCGCCTACCGGTCAATAGTCTTTAAAAAAATGCCTCCATGTTGCGATTCCCATTGGTTTACGTGTTAAAATTGTTTTTGTGCGAGCGCGGGCACCATACAGTGCTTTTTGTCTGCGATTCCCAAATGATTGAAACTTTCAGTCATTGTTCCAGCGAAGATTAACAGACAGTGTCTCAGATTTTCCGTGATGTTTGACCCAATCTTTACTCAATGAAAGGATAAGGTAAGACTTCTTGGTAGATTTTTGTTTCAATTCGGCATATAAAAGACATACTGACTGCTTTAATATTCGAGTTCTGGCTGTTTTATAGGCTCAAGGGAACGTACACATCCTCCCATGGCCCCTGGGTGCGCCGCCTACCCAGACGCGTCCGGGATCATGGCAGGATATGCGCGTTCCCTTGAGCCTATAAAACAACCTGGCCTCTCAAAGCAGTCGATATCTCTATACTATTGCGACCATTTTAAGGGGATGGGTATAATACAAGCCACTGGTGTAGTGTTGGTCCAGTCATAGTTGGAGATAATGGAAACATGGGACTCTAGGTCTTACTTGACTGCTAAAAGGCGGCGAGATAATATTCATGCTGTCGACTGGGGGGAACATGGGGCTCTAGGTCTTACTTGACTGCTAAAATGCGGCGAGATAATATTAATGCCGTCGAGTGGGGGGGGGGGGGGGGGGTCGGATAATTTCCTGTTAGGAATTCCTCCCCTTTCCATGGTTTTGTCTGTTTCCTCTTTTTTCAAGACATCTCTCCCCCCCCCCCAACTATTTTGCCATTCGAGAGAGGATTCGGCCCAGTATAACTTATATGTCACTAGTGTATAGGCTGTCATCTGGACATTAGTTGGTAGGGGTAGCCGCACTCATCGGATATCCTCTTCTAATATACATGTAGGCCCTCTATGGCTTTACAATCCACCCTCTTCATCACGGAGAGTTGAAATTACGCTTACTAACAAGAGAATGACATCACTGCTGGTTTCAATTACATTCAATATCATTGTCGAAATTGCATTTCAATTATTAATATTCATACAGATCAAGAAAATCCGAATAGCTTCGCAATTCTTTTGTATTCGAGCGACTCTTGTTAACGTATATCGTAATCATTCAATGAATCCTGTAAAGTAGCAATCCAATTTATTTCTGACGGAATGGAAATCCTGCATAGAAAACCTTCAAAAAAGAACACTTCATAACTCAGAGCGTTTCCTACTTTTAGAACACTTCTGTCACATTATCTATGCATTGGCCGAATGGCATTAATAAACAAAGCATTGCCCCCTTGCAAACCGGGTTTTAGTTGTGCACTAAAACACAAGCAGCTAACACTTCCTAAACCGTAAATTTATGTCAGTTTTTATAAAGACATGTGACTGGTGACTGAAATAACACACACTAAATACATGAGATAGTTATCCGCATATCCTATTAAGCATTTCGTCGTATTTAAAATGTTTCTTTTATTTCTTTAGACTGCTAAATATTTTGTTGAATGAAACGAATGATTTGTATGAATATAGTCAGTGGTATGTTTAACCACTGAGGGAACGTTTAGGGAGCAAAGGAGAGAGAGGAGAGAAAAGAAGACGAGCCAACATGCCGTCCTCTTTTATATCTCATCATGTTCTAATGGAATAACTTGACCAGTGCCCCCCCATATAAAGGCTTACGCTTGACTGCAGTGATCACATTTTTAACTTACATAACATCATCCCCAGTCCAGTTAAACTGGTCCTGCAGTTGTTGGGAGTGGTCCTTTCCTGGTGCTTTCAAATAGCTCATGGTCATCGGGAAATGCTCTGTATAACACGCCCTCTGACACTGGACAGCGGTTAAGTTTGTCGTTGCTTGAAGATCAAGGCCACGAGATCACAGAGGTGAAGAAGGAAAAAATATACAACAAAACAAAACATAAAACTGTTTGTGATTTTGAAAACGGTATTACATCTCCCCATCCAAACGATTCTGTTAAAGGATTTTCTCATGAAATCTCACATAATTTCTTGCAGCATAAATGACTGCAGGACACACATCAGACATTTTGAATACATGTACAATTTGTAAGGATACCACTGACTAATGAATATTCACAGGATTTTTGTTTCTCATGGAAGCTTACTCGTTACTTGTTCCTGTTTGATTTGTTCCTTTTACAAAATATTTATGTCCGTCAATGAAGTTTCATTAAAAGTCGATGAACATAAAGCAAGGTGACAAGGTTGTCGTTCCAATATAGTAGTATTTTGTCCATGAATCCACATACCCAGTTCGAAGTTAGGGAGATAACACTCAGTGTATTGTCTCACAGTGCACACAGGAGATGGACCTGTTTTTGACAAAGATAAGAAGTTTAAATGTTATTAATAATTATAAAAATAGAGATAATAATGATATTGATGATTATAATGATGGTGGTGATGATTATCATAGTGGTGGTGATGATAATCTTGATGATAATAATGGTGTTCTTGTTGTTAAAGGTAAAGACCAGTATTGGAAACGCCCCAATTTCAAAAAATGAAATGCAAGCTCTTATTACCAATCATGTGAAAGAATATGTTTTGAATAATACATGATGATAAAAATGTTGACGGGAAACCGCCTACTAATTGCTAATCGCCTGTAGAGAGATACAAATGCACGTGTCGCGCACGTGTGTGTGTATAGTCCCATATACATCTTTCTGTGTACAGTGATTCTAACTTTATGAAGACTTGGCCAAATTTCGTATCATTTTGATGATTCCAGAACCTTGCAGTACATCTATGCTAGATGATCAACCTTTTCTGATCGATTTCACAATGCAATCGCATGACCATAACTGGTCTTTAGCTTTAAGGATGACGATAGTTGTAAAAAAGAATCTTTAAAAAAAAATTACCCAAAGAAAAGAAATCTGTTACAAGCTGACAATATCAAACTAATGAAAATCAAATAATCTAATCCGTTGCTTGTTTTTGTTTTTTGGGGACTGGGACTGAGCATCCGGGGGGGGGGGTCCTGAATGCTGGTGCCGCACCCCCCCCCCCCCCCGCCCCCTTAATCCTGCCCCACACGCACCTTAGACCATGGGCCGAGGCCTGTTTTCTCGCTTAGTTTTTTAATTCCATGGTCTCCGTCTGGCAATTACCTACAAATGTGCTAGATATCTTGGAAATGTGTATCTGAAACAAAAATGACATGTTCCCATGCACGTTTGAAACTTGAGCAATAACTAATTACGGCAGAAAACAAAGAAAAAGTTAAGAATTGGTCGCTAGGGACTTTTCCTCCCTAGCAACCATAATATGGGAGATATTGTTATACCTGGCATGTTTGGGAATCTGCATCCACAGGCTTCTGCGAGTTGCTTGGTGTCGTATTCAGTCAGGCACGCCCCCTCCGAGTAAAAAGGGTAATACTCCAAGGGAGCGTTTCGACAATCGGTGTCGTATGGATAAATCATGTTCCGCTCCTTGATGGAGAGAAAAAGAGAGAGGAATAGAGAGAGAGAGAGAGAGAGCTTTTTTTTCAATTCATTTCATTCATTTATCAGTCAGTTCCTTAATACAAAATAAAATCAGTATACATTAAAACATATAATATCATGAAGAAATATAAACTTATTTAAAAAAGAACTGACCAGGGCTCCAAGATAAGCGAAGCTTGTTGCCTTGTGATCCCTGACAATTTAAAGGGAGTGTATTATGGAAAATACTGGTTAACTCCATCTACGTCTTCTTTTGGACAACTGCACGTAAACGAAAGGACTTGATTAACTGAGTCAAAGCGCGCTAAACCGGGTCAGCGCGCTAGCGTTCGCGAAACAGACCGAATTTCTCCTCACGCTTCGGTTTCGCGTATGTTACACGCACGTGAATATGCTGCGGTCGCGTCGTCCGTAGTCGTACCCGATTGGCCCCGAGTAGGGCCACGGGAAAGACACATAGTCTCGTCATGACACACTCTCTTTAAGTTCAAGTTGGTTATGGTTTGTTTGTTTGTCTGTTTGCATTGTTTCCGCAATTTCTCGATCTGGTGATTGTGCTTACCGTGTGCTTTTTGATGGCAATAAGAGTTCGAACACCTGGCATTATGGCGACCCCGATATCAGAGACGAGCGGTACGTCGCCTCGACGGTGCACAAGAAGCTTTAGGAACATTAAAAATATATATGAAATTTATTTAATAGGGTTATTATTATTATTGTAGAGTTGTCGTGGTCTAGCGGATACGTCACTGAACTGTGGATCGCACGGTTGGCGGTTCGAGTCCCATTGCAACACTTATGTCCTTTGGCAAGACATTCATCTACATTTTCCACTCTCCGGGTCCACTCTCCACCCAGGTGAAGTAAATGGGTCCCTGGTAGGTAGAAAATCGATACCTTGAATGCTTAAGCGCCTTATTATGGCAGCTCAGCTACAGCCGGTATCATAATATGATACTTTGTATTACGCGCAGTAAAGGACATTCATATAGTAGCTGCGCTATCTAAATGGACCTATTTTTTTCCTCCAGTTTCATCGAAATGAAGCTACTTGTTTCACTTCCACGGTCAAAATGCACAAAACACTACAGGCATACATTATAATGAATTAGTCACTAATCAGGTATAGTGAGTAGATCAATTACCATGGATGCAGCCGATACTAAAAATCCATCGCGGTACATTATGGGGGGGGGGGGAGAAAGAGAGAGAGAGAGTACAAGGACAGATATATATACATAGAGAAGTAAATGTGTGTATTGTACGGGAGAGAGAAAGAGAGTGTGGAGGGGATCGAGGAAATTATGCTTTACCATTGTCGCACTAATATATCAGAAATGTAATTATTTAACTTTTATCGGTTTAACATTGTATGATTAATGAATTATTCAATGGTTGAAACTAAAATGGATATAGGTATCAAGATCAATATTTATTGATTGATTTCCACTGACATAAAAACAATACATGCATGAATAGTAACACCAATTTCATCGTCAATAAGAATAAATTCATTAACAGTAACACCAAAGGTATAAAGACATTGAAAATGTGGTAAAGAGGTAGTCTGTAAAAAAGCACAGCTTGTTAAACACAGATCACCTTTACATGAAGTAGATAAATAATAACATAGAATATGAATATAAATATAACTGAAAAGTTTAATAAATTTACAATCCGGGGGGGGGGGGCGGGGATAACAGTACTAATCTAGTTACCTACACTGAATATAAATGATCTATTACTAATTTATAGAATATGGTAGATTAAAAAAGTAGCAGAATGATGATAATAGAATAATACAGAATATGTAAAGGTGGGTAAAATACAGGGGGCAAACAATGTTCATTCAGTTACCTATAAAGAATGTAAATAAATATCAGATCTATCATTGATTTAAAAAGTTGGCTATTATGAGTTCGAATGGCAATTTAAAGATAAAGACTAGTTATGGTCATCCGATTGCATTGTGAAAGAAACGTTGTGGAATCGATCAGAAAAGGTTGATCATCTAGCATAATAAGTATTGGTGTGTACTGCAAGGTTCTGGAATCATCAAAATGATAAGAAATTTGGCCCAGACTTCGTAAAGTTACAAGCACTGTACACAGAAAGATGTATATGGGACTACGCACACGTGCGTTTATCTCTCACAGACAATGACGAGAAGATGTGTTGTTGGAACTCGGCAAGTCGACTTGTTTTGGACATGTTGTCTTCTTGTCTTAAACTAGGTCGACTTTCCGAGTTTCAACATCATGTCGACATATTTAAGAACAGATGATAAGATGACAAGATCTAGGATCTCACCATGTCAACATCCTTCAGAAGAGATGATCAGATGACAAGATCTAGGATCTCATCATGTCGACATCTTTCAGAACAGATGATCAGATAACTACGGAAGCTTATAAGTGCCAACCAGATGACATGATGAGAATACAAGAAGACAATGACGAGTAGACGTGTTGTTGGAACTCGGCAAGTCGACTTGTTTTGGACAAGAACAACTCGCCATGTTGTCTTCTTGTCTTAAACTAGGTCGACTTTCCGAGTTTCAACAACTTGTCATCTTGTCTTCTTTGATCTCTCACATACATGTACCAATAGATAAACTAATTTACCAAATATATCAATTAGTAGGCGGTTTCCGGCAAAGTTGTTATCATCATATATTAGTCAAAATTTATTCTTTCACATGATTGGTAATAAGAGCTTCCATTTCATTTTTTGAAATTGGGGTGTTTCCAATACAGGTCTTTACCTTTAACACTCAATGTCCTGAAATGAACGCGTGTTCACAGAGAAAGGAAAAAAGAAACAACTCAAATATATACATTATATATGCAGGAAATTTCAGCCTGAAGATATTTCATATGTAGTAAGCATGCTTAATACAAAGGATAACTTGAAGATAACTATAAAATGCGAACTGCAACAAGTGTAACATCCATACACAAATTGTCTGAACTTGGGAGCGTGTGTGGTAAACTTGAATTATGGAAGCTTAAAAGTGCCATTCAGATGACATGATGAGAATACAAGAATGACAAGATCCAAGATCTCATCATATCGACATATTTAAGAACAGATGATAAGATGACAAGATCTAGGATCTCATCATGTCAACATCCTTCAGAAGAGATAATCAGATGACAAGATCTAGGATCTCATCATGTCGACATCCTTCAGAACAGATGATCAGATAACTACGGAAGCTTATAAGGCCAAAAAAAAAAAGTTGTTTGGTTGTCCTCGACCGCCCGCTCGTCATTTTCGGGCCGCTCGTATTTTTTTTTTTTTTTTTAATATTTTTTTTTTTTTAATTCAATTTTTTTTTTTTTTAATTCACTTTTTTTTAATTGTTTTATTTAATTTTTTTTGGGGGAGCAATCTTAAATGCCAAACATACCATTTTATGCATTTGCAAGGATCAAAATGCGTCCCGTTGCCAGTTTGATCTTTTCAGTACGCAATTAGGTATTTATTAAACTTGCCATTTTTATTTTTCTATGTAAAAATCCTGTTCATTCAAATCAGGTTCTGAGCATTCTTAAACTCATTTTAAAGCCCATCTGTACTAGTTTACAGGAGGGATTAGATCACCCTGCAAGGTCACTGGACAGGTGGTTATCTCATCAAATCAGCTCTCAGTTAATATAAGATAAAGAGGATCATGGGGACGAATGGTCACCGATTAGGCATTGTTTGCTACATAGAGGGCGCAAGTAGCTATAAGTAGTACAATGGAGATTTAAAAGGTGCTGTATTTCAAAGCCCAAAATACTTTCTGTGTTGGTCTTGATATTCATTGTACATTAAACTAGTCTTTTACCATATTAAAGTTTTTTATAGACTTTGTTTGTTTAAGTGCTTGAAAATCCCAATTATTTATTTTTTTATGGAAAAAAAATTATTTAAAAAAAAAAAAATGGGGAAAAAAAAAAAAAAAAATCAAAAAAATACACACAAAAAATGAATTAAAAAAAAAAAAAAAAAAAAAAAAAAAATCCGCCCGCCCGCCCCTACTCCAGAAAAGCAATCGAGGACAACCAAACAATTTTTTTTTGTTGGCCTAAGTGCCAACCAGATGACATGATGAGAATACAAGAAGACAATGACGAGAAGACGTGTTGTTGGAACTCAGAAAGTCGACTTGTTTGGGACAAGAAGACAAGACGACAAGTTGTTGAAACTCGGAAAGTCGACCTGGTTTAAGACTTGAAGACAACATGACGAGTTGTTCTTGTCCCAAACAAGTCGACTTGCCGAGTTTCGACAACTCGTCATCTTGTCTTCTTGTCCAAAACAAGTCGACTTGTCGACACGATGAGATCTTGTATCTTGTAATCTGATCATCTGTTCTAAATGATGTCGACATGATGAGATCCTAGATCTTGTCATTTGATCATCCATTCTGAGGGATGTTGACGTGATGAGATCCTTAATCCTGTCATCTGATCATCTTTTTTACAGTATGTCGACATGATGAAATTAATCATCTCGACATCTGGGTGGCACTTTTAAGCTGCCATAGATTTATATCATTTTTTTAAAATCAAAGAGCTTGCCTGAAATCCAATCCCCTCCGAGGACAATGCTGACACGTATTCATCAACCTCGGCATTCAAACGAATCCAAAGGCTTTGCCGCGTTCCACTCCGGGTTACTTCAAGTCTCGTGTCGCCTTCGACGTCATCGTCGCTCACAAACTCGCCATCGTTGAACGTGTAACAAACCCCATCGCTGGCGATCTTCGTGGTGAAATTCGCTGCTCCGCACGCCTTCGATCCCCTCTTCCACGCACACTCTAAAATCATGTCGGTCGCTTGGTGCGCGTGGGCCACAAAAATCTCATCTACTCGCGTTTCTAAAGCGTCGTCAGTTGCGTTTAACCCGAAAGCGTCCCAGCCGCGCTCAGTCGATCCGTCTACGAGGAGTTGAACGATGGCTTTAGAGGTCGGATTGTCGATGAGCGATGCCTTTACGTGGTTTGAGTTGCAGATGGTGACGGCGGGAAAGGCAATAGATGATTTTCGTGTTGTTGAAAATTCCTCTTTTGTCGATCGTGCGATGTACTTAGTCACGTGTTCCTTGCTCGTCAAAATTAAAGCGACGTATGAGGCAATCATGACGCACACCCAAGATAATCTGAAAAATTTAAGTAATTG
This sequence comes from Strongylocentrotus droebachiensis, assembly GCA_035222895.1. Classification (NCBI taxonomy): domain Eukaryota; kingdom Metazoa; phylum Echinodermata; class Echinoidea; order Camarodonta; family Strongylocentrotidae; genus Strongylocentrotus; species Strongylocentrotus droebachiensis. The sequence continues at coordinate 67,195 of JAVYIG010001530.1, read as the reverse complement.
TTAGAAAAAACAGTCCACATCGGCAATAGAAGATTTCCTTGTTGTTGAAAATTCCTCTTTTGTCAAACTAGCGTTGAACCTAACTACGAGTTCTCTGCACGTCATAATTAAAATGGCATATGACACAAGCATGGCGCAAACCAAGATAATCTGAAAAATTGAAGTAATTGTTAAAGAAACCAGTCAAATTTGTCGACATCCGCATTTTTACTTAAAGACTTTAGGCATATAGAGCTGATTTCCTTCTTGGCATTTGTAAATGATTGATAAATCTTTCATTTTAACATGTTCTAAGACTTTGCTGACCCACAGAACATTAATAAAGTTTAAATATAGGCGATAGAAAAAATACGCCGAGTGCCACAAATGTCAATTTGAGTTAGATCAATCATGATTTTAAATTTTTCTTTAACATATTTTACCCCGTTAGCCTTCTTTATATACCGGATATACCGGAATCGACTTTGTCTCTACATCAGCTGACAATCATATTCAGCAAAATCAAAATTTCAATTAACAACAAAAATTAACCGCGGCAGCGACCAAAGGGATGTGGATAAGGGGTGGGGCGGTGTTCTGGTGATACTCAACCTTCAGACCGATCGAAACCCCGCCCCTCAATTCTAAGATTATCATGGGATAGGGGGCCCCAGTTTCTTCTCAAAAGTGGGAGAAGGTGGGGTCGGGTCGTTCGTCTTCCGGAACCACTACTGAGCCGCTGACCCCCTTCCCCTCCCTCAATCTAATGCATGCTACTGAGAATGTGTCACTGATATACCCATTCTCTTCTCAATATTCTAATATGGTGTATAGGATTATACTAACTGTAAATGCTGTAAATACGGGTAATTGCACGGTAATAAGTTGCGGTGTATATACCAGCCTGTCATAATGGGTTATGATAATGAACGTCAAGGCTTTAGGCTTTAGGGTCACGTTTTGTCTCTCACACACACTCTCTCTCCCTCTCCCTCGCTCTCTCACATACACGCACACACAAACGCACGCACACACATTAACACGCACACACCTTTAACAAAATTTATTTATTTCTCTAAATGTAATACAAACACGAACGACATACAATTTAGTGAAATAAATAAACGTTTTAAATTATAGTAGTTGCTCATACATAAACATAATTGAACAAAAACTAATTTCAGTATATATAGCTGAGCAACAAAATGAACTTTAATTACATCAACATCATTTATAAAACAATTGTACATGTTATTCACTCTATGTAGAAAAAACTTTAAACAAATCTGGAGGTTATTTTATTGGTACAAGGAACAAAGTCCTGCTCCTCCCCGCCCCCTCCCCCACACAAAAACACCCACATATGCACACTACTCACTCAGTGGATGTCTACTAACATTATCAATTCAAGCAATATACTAAATAAGTAAGTTAACTAGGCTGCAAAATAGAGTTACACTTTAAAAAGCTCACGGTGGAGAGGAAAACAAATTTTCTTTTCCTCATCCCTATAATTCATAATGGTTTTCTCCATCTTTTTCTATAGTTAGTACATGTACTTGCCCCCCCCCCCTTCCCCGATCAGATTTGTATTCTATATGAACTACCTGTCAACCCCAACAACTAAGTAAAAGTATAAGTATAATAATTTATTGTCCTTTTCAGGAAATTTGGTCTCCACTGGTTACAGAGTATTACAATACAAATATAAAAATGAAATATTACAGGACAGTGATAAAAATACACATATGATAAACATACATAATGAATGAGGTAATATATGAGTAAGCCACGGTATATATGGTGCTTATAGAGGTGATATCAGATTCCATTTTACAAAATATGAAGCTGAATTATTTAATATAATTGATTATTCCATAGTTAATATTAAAATGATAATAAATACATAAAATATTATAATTTTTTAAAATTGTATTATTATTATTATTATTGAATACCATTTTCAGTAGTATAATTATTACCGACATCGTTATTATTGTTAACTTTATTGATGACACATATATTGTAGTGACTGGCTCAATCGGTAATTGATAGTTCGCTGCAATATTCATGGCATATGTTTGGAATTTATATTATATGACATTTATATTGATGCATTGACACGGTAGGTTCATAGTTATCAAACACGTTTTGCTTTGGAATTGAAAAGATGAATGGAGTCGGGGATAAAGGATCTTCGGAAACGTGCACGTTGAGTTCGTGGCGTGCACAGGCGTATTCCAGATCTGTTATAATTGAAATGCTCATTCAGTGGGTGCGAGGGGTCATGCATTATATTTTGTTTTACTTTAGAAAAGGCATTTTTCTGATACAGATCTTCTATGGATGTTAGATCGGCTCCTGTGATACGTTTTGCTGCCTTTCTGGGACGTTCGAGTAGTTTCTTGGCAGCAATTTTAGCGTTTGCATAATAGCAAATTAGGTTGAGGTTAGGGCACTCTGAATTAGGGACTTGAAGAACAGTTCTATCAACCTACTATCTACTCTTAAGTTTTTCATTACCCTAATAAAGTATAGTCTCTGGTTTGCTTTCTTTTGGATTTCTACAATGTTCTTAGTCCAATCAAGTGACTTTGAGATAGTAGTACCTAAGTACCTGTACTCTGTAACTTGTTCTACAGAACAACCATTTATCAAAATCGGGGTATCATTGAAGGGGTTTCAATGAAAATAAATGATGGTCTCTTTTGTTTTAGTTACGTTTAGTATTAGGAAGTGGTCATTGCAACATTTAACAAACTCATCTATAACCTTAACGTATGGGTCTACATCTTCAGAAAGATAGCCATTCTAAATCTTTCATTTCATCTAACTCAAAGAGTTACATAAAACGAACATAAGTTAACACCAACAAAACCAAATCTATGAAGATGCTTATTAGTATACATGGCTCCATGCAATAATCTAAATTGAAATTCTCGTTGTTTTCTAATGAGTAGGCTATAGTCATTCTTGGCCTAACTTTTTTTTTAATTCATTATCTATAAAATCATAATTATTTTGCCCATCCCTTACCTGCAAGTCATACGTTTGCTGTAATACTTTTATAAAATAATCATAAATTATTCTTGAATCCACATCCCAAAACTTTTTTTTAAAACCTAAAATATAAAAATAAGTATTAAAACTTATAACATCAACCTCGAGGAATTGTATTAACCCTGAACCATCTTTCCATAACCTGGGTATCGCATCATATAAATATCAATAATCATGAGCAAATTATTACCTTTCGTACCGAGGTTCATAAAATATTGAACAGACTTAACATGAGCTTTCTCAATCGAGTGATTCAAATGAACAATTCCTCTTTAAAACAAGTATTTATCAAATACTATTTTTTCCATTTATACGTATATTCCAATTATTAAAAATAATTGGATTCAGACATATAACCATCCAAATATCTTAAATTATTTGTCTCTTGTCATGCTTGCAACATTCCTTATTGTACGATGGAATATCTAAAACGAACTTAATCTTTTCATATCCTAATCACATAAACAAATTAATCTACCACCCACAAACTGTAAGCAATAATCAAAAAACAATTTCACTCCCAAATTTTTCTCTCCATATAAAAGAGTTTTTATCCACATTATGCGCTGTATTTTAACGGATTTCAAAATGTAATCATTCTTAATCCTCCAAAGTCATAATCCTGATAGATTATTGCCCGTTTATTGCGATCTTTACCCCTCCAACTTTGTATACCCAGTGAGGGGCTATAACGAAAGATTAGATATGATTTAATTTTGAAAGCGCATAAGTTTTTAACAAATGTATTTTACCCATAAAAGTGAATCTCTTTGTTTCCACCATACTAACAATTTTTTTTAATTTTACTTAGAATTTCTTTATAATTCAAATCATCTTTTAATCTACGATCTAATGAATGTGTAATTCATTAACCTAATTTCCATTTAAAGGCCCATCAGGTTTTCTTTTCTCACCAATCCACATGACATGTGTCTTTGTTTTATTCACTTTAAGACGACTAATTTGTTCAAATGATTCAAATATATATTGTAACCTTCTAACCGAATCAATATCCTTCAAAAATATCTTCATATCATCTGCATAAAACACTTGCCGAATTTCAAATTGTCATAATTTTAGCCCTTTAATACCGTTATCCCTCCTTATTGCATGTGCCAAAACTTCGATGGCAACTAAAAAACAAATAAGACGACAATGGATCTCCTTGACTTACTCCCCTTTCTATTTCAAAATATCCCGTGCAGTGACCCCCGTTTATAACACAACTACTTATCCCTTTATACAATAATTTTACCCAAGAGCAAAATGAATCCCCCAAACCGAACAATTTCAATATTTGAAGAAAAGGTCTATAAGATACAGAGTCGAAACCTTTTTGAAAATGAAATGCACACAAAAACCCTTTTCCCTTGTTCCCCATAATGCATACAATAAAATAACATATCATTTATCAATCGTACAGCTTCCCCAATATTTTGATCTTTTCCATATCCAACTTGATCGTGATGAATTATTTCATTTAAAACCTCTTTCATCCTCTTTGCTAGAACCTTGGCTACAATTCTATAATCTACATTCAAAAGCGTAATGGGTCGATGATTTTTATATGGAGAGTATCTTTCGCTTCCTTCTCAATTAAGGTAATAACCCCTTGTTTTTTAGATGCTGTAAATTCCCCCTTTCACATGTCTCATTCAATACTTCTACTAACAAATCACCCAAAGTTGGCCGAAAGTACAATAAAACTCAAGTGTAAACCTATTATTACCCGGGGTTTTATTCAATTTCATTTCTTTTAAGACCTTCAAACATTCATCTTTAGTTAATTTACCTTCACAGATTTCCCTATTGTGTTCATTTAATTTAAAATATCATCAAAACAGAAAAGATCTTTTTGATTTATATCAGCCCTTCATGAATATAAATTTCTATAAAATAGTTTGATATCCTGTAAAATGTGATCATTATCTCTAGTAGTTTCCCCATTTCCCAAATACACCTCCCTAAATACGCTTTTCCTTTTATTCGATTTTAATAAGTGTTTAAAATATTGCGTATTATTTTCTCCATCTTGAAACCCTGTCGAGAAAAATCATACAATCTATTTAATTTATCCATTTCCCTGATTAGTGGGTCCCACTACCAGTTCGCTTTCTAATTGTTTCTTAATTGCCATACCAGTTCAACATAATTCCATCCAGGTACTCAAAGATAGTAATTTGACTAGCGAACAGGCCAATCAATGTCTGTTTGTGTTTCTTTCATAAGTGCTTTCCTAATTCAAATGGCTAATGTACCTGAGCATCACATATGCATCAACTGCATCCATTAAGGCCTAAATGAATGTTTACGTCCCCGTTGTCTCTGTCACTGGCGCTACGGGTTTATTCTGTTTGGCAAACGTCGAGGCAAGTAAAATTTATGATATCACCCGATAACACGGATTTTTAATAGTCATGTTGAGTCTATATAATGATTAATGTGGGTGGTGATGATGATGATGATGATAAAGATGGTGATGATGATATTGATTATGATGATGATCGTGTATGAAGATGATAATGTTGGAGATGGGGATGAAGATAATGGAGATGGCTATGATGATAATGGAGATTGTGATGATTACATCTAAGCTCCAAGCAGATTTATATGCTATAAATGAATGTGAAATTGGTTTTGGCTATCGCACTGATCATTCAATGATCAGTTTAGACATTGTGTTAGATAAATGCCATAAGAGATTTACCTATTGGAAGTTTAATAACTCAGTTTTGAAAAAGTCTGAATTTGTTAGTCTTATTAAGGAGAAGGTAAATGAAGTTTCCCTACAGTACCTTAATGTTGACTGTCTTGATGGTAAAAAATTTGAACATGTTAGTAAAGAAAATCTAAAATTTACAATTAATGACCAGTTGTTTTTGTACACTTTGTTGATGGAGTTGCGGGCGGTTACAATTATGTATGCAATTCGACAGAAAAAGAAGGAAGAAAGTGTAGAAAAGGGCCTTGAGACTGAGATAGTTAATTTAGAAAGATTGGTGGAACATAATACAAATACCAGAGAAAATTTAGAAAAAATTAAACTATTAAGAGATGAATTGGAGCAATTCAGACACCAGAAGCTTGACATGGCAGCCAAAAGACTACGGCTTCAAACAATGCAATATGGGGAAAAACCATCAAAATATTTTTTGAATCTAGAAAAACAAAGGATAGTGGAAACAACGTTTGTAAAATTGATTGACGACAATGGTACAGTGTTGCAACAACAAGAGGATATCCTGAAAGAGGTTGGGTTATATTATGAACGTTTGTATGAATATTATCCAAATTGTGATGCAGAAGATCTTTTTTCTCACATAAGAGAAGAACATTTCCCTTACAAAAAAGTTGTATAGAATTCTATAGAACGCTTTATAGAGTTCTATAGAACTCTATAGAACTCTATAACATTCCAGATTCTCTATAGAACTTTTAAGAATTCTCTATAGAAAGCGGTTTCCTCTATAGAATTCTATAGAATAAGTTTTCTATAGATTTAAATTTCTATAGAAAAGTTAATTCTCTATAGAATTTTTAAGGTTGTCTATAGAAATCAGTTTCCTCTATAGAATTCTATAGAATAAGTTTTCTATAGATTTAAATTTCTAAAGAAAAGTTAATTCTCTATAGAATATTTTAGGTTGTCTATAGAAATCAGTTTCCTCTATAGAATTCTATAGAATAAGTTTTCTATAGATTGAAATTTCTATAGAAAAGTTAATTCTCTATAGAATTGTTAAGGTTGTCTATAGAAATGAGTTTCCTCTATAGAATTCTATAGAATAAGTTTTCTATAGATTTAAATTTCTATAGAAAATTTAATATAAAAAATTGCGTCCCCACTTCTCTATAGAATTTTTAAGGATGTCTATAGAAATCAGTTTTCTCTATAGAATTCTATAGAATAAGTTTCCTATAGATCTAAATTTCTATAGAATTCTATAGAATTTTTTTTCTATATGAAGATATGTATCTCATGCATATTCATGATAATTTGCATGTTTTCACAGAAAATGTAATTATCATGATCTGTCAAGCAAATGTGACAATTAACATCAATTTTGTGATTTATGTTTTCTTAGACAATTGTTGACAAATATAATATATATGTACGATTTTTTTAAACATGTAACTTAAGACGTAAAATAGATATATTAATATATGTAATTTACTAACCAGTAAAAACATGTATAATTTTGTATATAATGTATGTAAGATCTCCGCACTACTTAATTAACAATATATACTCAACTGTATTTTGCTTCAAATGATCTTTGTGATGGAGCAATTGCAGGAGTCTATATAAATATGGTTTAGTCGGTGGCCAGATGTCATGCAATATTGATTATTAATTATCAATTGAGTGCTGGTCGCTACTGAATAATAAACTGGTTTTCAACTGGTAAATAATGGTCTATAGAATTATTTACAACAAAACTTCTATAGAATTCTATACAAAATATCTATAGAATTTCTATAGGCCATTCTATAGAATGTTTTATAGAGATTCTATAGATGTCCGTTATAGATTTCTATAGAATTTGTATAGAAAAGTGGCCCACTTTTCTATAGAATCTCTATAAAACATTTCTATAGAATTGCTATAGAATAAAATGGTCTATAGAATTCTTTATAAAAAAATTCTATAGAATTCTATAAAACAAATTCTATAGAATTTCTAAAGGCCATTCTATAGAATGTTTTATAGAGATTCTATAGAGGTCCGTTATAGATTTCTATAGAATTCTTATAGAAAAGTGGCCCACTTTTCTATAGAATTTCTATAAAACATTTCTATAGAATTGCGTATAGAAATTCTATAGAATTGCGTATAGAAATTCTATAGAATTTCTATAAAACATTTCTATAGAATTGCGTATAGAAATTCTATAGAATTTTTTTTATAGAATTCTATAGAACTTTTTTGTAAGGGTTTCAAAGTCTCACAGAAGAAGAGAGTATTTCTTTAGAGGGAGAAATTTCTCACAGTGAAATTGAATATGCATTAAAGAATATGAAAAATAATAAAGCTCCTGGTCAGGATGGATTTACTGTGGAATTTTTCAAAGTTTTCTTTGAAGAATTAGGCATTTATATGATGCGTAGTATGAATTGTGCTTACACTTCTGGAAACTTATCTATCTCGCAAAATATTGGTTTGATAACATTACTTCCTAAAGGTGACAAAGTGAGACACTTTATCAAAAATTGGAGACCAATTTCTCTGTTGAATGTTGTTTATAAAATACTATCAAGCTGTATTGCTAATAGACTAAAAAAGGTATTACCTCGTACTATACATGCTAATCAAACAGGTTTTTATGTCTGGACGATTTATTGGTGAAAATATTAGAATTTTATATGACATTATTGCTTATACTGAAAAAGAAAATGTTCCTGGAATGATTTTGTTAATTGATTTTGAAAAAGCATTCGATACTGTTCCTCACCACTTTCTGTATAAAACACTTTCCCTTTTTAAGTTTGGTAGTTCGTTTATAAAGTGGATAAAGATATTGCATAGTGATGCATACTCTAGTGTTATGGTTAATGGGCAAATAACATCAATATTTCGTGTAGGAAGGGGATGTAGGCAAGGGGATCCAAATTATCCATACTTGTTTTTGTTGTGCGCCGAAATTCTTGGGATGTTAATTCGAAATTCACACTCTGTGAAAGGAATTTCTGTCGGTTCAAATGAATTTAAGATCCTTCAGTATGCAGATGACACAATATTGTTTCTTAATGGCACAGCTGCTAGTTTCTGTAATGCACTACATATTTTGGACCTATTTGGAAACTGTAGTGGGCTGAAGATCAATATCCAAAAAACAAACGCAATTTGGATTGAGGCCTCAAAATGTAATGAAGATATAGAATTAGAAAGAAGACAAGTGAATTTCGTACATAATGATTTTTTTTTTCGTTATCTTGGTGCTGACTTTCATGTTGTTATTGACAAAATACCAGATTATAACTATGATAGAATTTTTTACAAAGTAAAACGCCAGATGATTTCTTGGATCAAAAGGAACATTACGGTTCTTGGAAGTGTTACAGTTGCTAAATCATTACTGTTACCACAGTTTAATCATCTTTTTATGGCAATCCCAGATCCTTCAGCTAAGTTAATGAAAACCATAAAAGTTAAGTTCTTTAACTTTATATGGAAAAATAAGCCAGATAAAATTAGTAGGAAACAGGTTGTTGGTACATATGAAGAAGGGGGACTTAAAATGCCAGATATTGAGTTTTTTAACATGTCACTAAAGTTAACATGGCTTCGAAGAATGGTTTTAGGAACATGTAATGATGTTAGTCATTTAATGCAATCGTTTTTAACAAAACCATTTGTAGTAGGGTTTGGTGATGAATATTTTTCGGCATTGTCTCATGAAGTTGCTAATCCTTTTTGGAGACATGTGTTTCACGCTCTGTCTATGTTGAGTCGTATAGAGGGAGAAGATTGGTTAACTTATCCGTTGTGGAGAAATAGCTCAATAAAAATTGGACAAAAATCTGTATTTTTTAAATCTTGGTATGAAAAAGGCATCAGATGTATAAATGATTTGATTGATGATAGGGGAAAACTTCTGACTCGTGAGTAATGTGAAAAAAAATTCTGCTTGAAACTAAACTATTTGTCTTATTATTCTGTAACTCAAGCTATAAAGTGTCGATATCAAATGCATATTGAAAAATGTCAAAAAAATGTAGTAGATCCTCTAATGCCGTCACATATCAAAATATTAGTACATGACATAAAAGGTTGTCAATATATTTACAAAACTTTTCTTGGAAAAACAAATTGTGTTAACTCAATATGTATGAAATGGGAACGACATTTAGATTATACCCCTGAATGTATAAGAATGCAGAAATATCATAGAGTGATATTTCGTTTTACTTCAGATATTGGTTTAAGATATTTTCAGTTTAAGATAGTAAATAGGATTCTGTATTTGAACAAGCAACTGTACAAGATGAAAATAGTGAGTAACGATAAATGTTCGTTTTGTAAAAAAGAGTTGAAAGATATTGTACATTTCTTTTACAATTGTGAAATCAGTAAATCAATCTGGAACGAAACGGTGAAATGGATAAATGAAGGTTCTCGATTACAGATAGAGTTTAATTTAGAAAATGTAATTTTTGGTTTTGAAGACAAAAGAAACGATGCTTTAAATTGCATGGTGACTTTGATTAAGCATCAACTATTTGTTCAAAAGCTTAATCACAAAATTCCAAATTTTAGTTCATTGAAGAAGAAAATTATTCAATATTATGAAGACGAGAGATATATCCATGCTATATCTGGTATGCATAACAAATTTTTTACTAAATGGCAGGCACTTCAACATTTGTTTGTATGAACAACAAGGAGAGAAATGTGAAAGTATTCTGTTTTGTTTGAGTTAAGGAAAGACTGAATTTCATTGAATTGTAAAAATGTTTGTTTGATTCAATAAAATAGCCTATGGAGGGCTAAAACGTTTAAAAGAAAAATAAATGAATGGTATTGTAAAAATAGATTACGTATTAATACTAATACGAGTAATGTTATGCTGTTGAGTAGTAACACACGAGGTAACGATGAATTAAGTCTGAAGGTGCATATTGATATTGAAATAATAGAACAAGTAAGACATTTCAGATATTTAGGGATTGAAATTGATGATAGATTATCTTGGGATATCCACATTAAATCTCTTACCAAATCATTAAGTTATAAGATTTTTACTTTGAGAAAGCTCAGTAAACTTATAAGCTCTTCCATTTTGAATAAAATATACAAATGTACCATACAGCCAATCTTAGATTATTCTTGTTCCGTATGGGGAAACTGTTCTTTAAAAAACAGAAATATTCTTTTAAGACTACAAAAAAGAGCTGCACGTATTGTCGTAGGGAATTTTGATTATGATGTTAATAGCTTGAATATAATGAATTCATTAAAATGGCAATCCATTGATACTAGACGGGACTATTTTTTATCATGTATAATGTACTACTGTATTCATGGAAAAGTCCCAGTACGATTATGCAATGAAGTGGAAATGTTTTTTGACAGACATGGTTTTAACACTAGACTTGCCAATACGCTGAATGTGTTTTACCCAAGCCTAATCTTGAATGTTTTAAGAATTGTTTTAGATACGCTGGAGGTAAAATCTGGAATAGTTTACCTTCTGCTTTTCAAAATGCTAAATCTATCGATGTTTTTAAACGTATGTACAAGTACAATTTTTTTAAACCTGTGTGATACAATGCCGATTCATTTACTGCTTTGACATGGCTTATTTCTCTTCCTCTTTCTCTCTCTCTCTCTCTCTCTCTCTCTTTCTCTCTTTCTATTTTCCTCTCCCCTCTTTCTTTCTTTCCCTTTTTCATCCTTTACTTTTTACCAGTTTCCTTAAATCTTTTCTCCTCTTCTATTTTTTGGGTGATATTTTAATGCCTTTTATTAAAGTGATTTGATGTTTTTTCCGCTGTTAATTTCATTTATTACATTGTCGTTTTTGTTTTTTGTTTTGTGATTTTAACTACTTTTACTGCGTATTATGCTTATATGTTAGTTTTATACTGTTCTTACCTTTGCTTGTGAGCTTTGGTGATATTCATTATTTACATTTCCTTGTACTACATTTTTATCCTGTTCAGGACCATGATGTAAAACAGATTTTGTATCTACAATGTATATCTGATTCTTGTTATCCTGAATAAATATATTTCAATAAATATGATGATGACTATGGTGACGAAGCAACAATGATGGTCATGATTGCGTAATGAGCAAACAAATTTCAGGGGCAAAACTAAAAAAACCTGGACAATCATGTGATTTCAGCAACACTTGTTAATCAGTGGTATCGAATTAGAAATAAACCACATTTATTTTTTTTTTTATTTTATTTTTTTTTGTTTGGGGGGGGGGGGGCAACTACCGCCCCCATCACTACGCCAGTGGTGATGATTATAATGTTAAGAAGAGAAATTGTGTGATACAATAGAAAAACAGATGAACCTTGGTCCGGTTCTTGTTTCATCTACGAACTGAACATTTTTGTTGTGGACAAAGTGTGTCTATAATAATAATATTTATGATAATAATAATAGCAATTGTAGAAATAATGATAAAACTAAAGGTAATATTACTTCCACTCCTACTACTACTATTACTACTACTTCTACTACTACTACTATTACTATTACTTCTAATACTACTACTCCTACTAGCATCAACAACAGCAACAACAACAATAATTATTTAAAAAAAATAAAAAAACAACAGTAACAACAACAGTAATAGTTGTACTGAAGTAGTAGTTGTAGTAGTAGTAGTAGGAGTAGTATTTACTTAGTAGAAGTCGTAGTATTAGTTAGTAATAGTAGTAGTTAGTAGTAGTAGTTAGTAACAGGATTCTCGGCAGTAGTAATGATAATGGTGATAGTCGGATTTATAGAGCTCAGTTTCTAACGACCAGCGCTAAATAATATACCAACACTAATCAAACTCAATTGTGAAGATCAAATTCACATCGATTTCGAACTAACCTGCGGAAAACGCTGTATTTCCCATTGTAGACATATTTGATCCCATGTAAAGTTGTGATTCCAAGAAAGTCATTAAACAAGAGCTTAGAGCCCTCCCGAGAGCCCTCATCAATCGTCGACAACGTATCCAAATCATCTCGCGAATCTTTCTTCTCGGGTGCCTGCTCGTCATCCTCCTTATCATCATCATCGACACTGCGGATGTCAATATCCGTGTCGACAAAGGGTTGGACATGGTTTCCACAGGTAACTTTTCCAGAAATGGACTCCACCTTCTTATTCCGGTCAGATTGATTCATTTTTGTTTACACCGATGAGACTTTCCAGAACTGACCGAATGAACTGTGTGCAATGTATGTGATTTATAAATGATACGTACGGAGCACAGTAGATGAACTGCAATTATTATGATGATTGCGTAAATTGGCGGGAAAATAAGTATCACTTATTATATTGTCAGGGTTGATTGTCAGCGTCCACATTCGATGCACGGAGCACTCGGTATTTTGTTTAATGATCACTACCGAAACAGGGAGGGGAGAGGAGCCAACAAGATAGATGGCGCTCTTTGGGTAACGTCATATTTTCTTGCTCGTCTCGAAAAGCCTCGGAATTTCCTTTAATATTTGGGAAATATGCAACTGGAATTCTGATTTTACCATCTAGATACTCAACATTCAAAAAATATTCTTCACACGGCTACTAACAACAATGAAGACCTGGGGGGGGGGAGGGTGTTTTACAAAAATCCTTTGTTGAACTTATCGAAATTTACAATTATGGAAAGCCATTAGCATCCTTTAAAATATTTTGTAAAAATTATTTTTAAAAGGCATACAATTTGACTCAAAACATTCATATTTTTTTTATTATCATGAGAGATTTCATGTTCTTGATATGGAATTTATGAAAAGTCTAAAATACTTGAATTTTTGCTTTTGAATATATTTCATTATAATATGGCTCTCCATAATATGTAAGTCAAACTTAGAGTTAAGTTCGACTTAGGATCTTTGTGAAACACCCCCAGGAGCTTTCCAGGAATACTGCAGATGGGTTGGACCAGATCAATGTCTTTTTCAGATAACTTCTTCAAAAAAAAAAAATGATTACAATGATTTCATAGCTAAATTGAAGGATCTTGAAGCCGATGTGGGAGCCTCGTTGGAGTTTGAGCGTGAACGTGTCGATCACTTGGAAAAGAATCAAGAGAAAATGGAAGAGCAAATCGGTGATATGAAAAAGGAAATATCCACCTTCAAAGTTCAGATTGATAAGTATGAAAGTGATGCAAATAAAAATGAGTGTTTTCCAGGCGAAATAACATTCGCCTGCTAGGGATCCCTGAGCCTCCGGAATGTCATCATGATGACTGCATCCAGATAGCTGAAGACATAATTCGCACCCATTTCGACATAGACAAAATAGTGGAGCGCGTCCATAGAGATGGGGGGAAAAGGTCGAGGATACGCCACATCATGTCCTGATTAGCTCTTATCCTGCCATAATGAATACAGCCCAGTGCCACATCCCCTTTGTGCCAAGCCACAAATCCCCCCTGTGCCAAGTTTAGTTAGAGATAATCTGACATTCTGATGGTGCAATCAATAGCGCGTGAGAAGCACTCAGCACAGTACAATGAGCATGAACAATAACTGCTATTACGAATGCGAGCGTGCATGCATAAAGCAGCTTAGCTGTGGCTCGCTCGCGTGAATTAAGCAGCCAGTCGATAGCGCGCTCGTGTGTACAAAGCACTATAACAGTAGCGTGCATGCGGGCTTATGGCAGGATATGAGCTGCTATCATATCGAGATTATGTAAACATACCGCGCAAATATAGAGAGGCTCTGAAGGATAAGAATTTCTTCATCATAGATGACCACACGCCCGTCGACCTGTAAGAAAAGCAACCAAGCAGGCACCTAGGGCCCGTTTCTCGAAACCAACCGACAAGACAGTCAAAACTTTATCCGCCAACTACCGATATTTCTCTGGTCTTTCTTAACCGTTTCACGAAGAGCTTACTATAGCTAGACATCTCGTGAAAACGATACTATCGGCGAGAAGAGGAGCCGAGACTTAGCCTTAGTCGCAATTCCACCGGATTTAAAGAAAAAAATAGTTTTAGGAAAACTGCAATTTTTTAAATGAATTCGGAATCAAACAGATTGAAAATAGTAAAAGGGAATTAGAGATGCAATATACTTAAAATTTGTGTAGATTATACCATAGAATTACTTGTAAAATACAATTGTCGGTATTTCATTTCATGGCCGGTGCATCAGTTTTGTTTATGAGATGGGTACCCCCGGATATTTTCATTTGATGGTTTATTAAAAAAAACACTCTTATATTATTCTTATTAAAGATCAGATGCTATGAAAGCTTTGTCCAATGTTTTAGGCTTCAATAAAATAATAAAATGACAAAACTTCAGCATTCCAAACGTTAAAATACATGTTTTAAAATATTCAGTTTACACATTTGTAGATAAAATATGGTATGATATGTGATATCAAATTTCTCCACAAATTGTGTGCGAGCATTTGGACTTCTTGCCATTGGCCAGATGAATGGAAGATCTGGGGATCAAAAACTGTGCTCAATCGACAGGACTATTGCCCTTATGAGTCACACCAGCAAAATCTTACTTGTGATAATTGTTAACAGAATGAAACAAAAGTTAGAGCAAGAGCAACCAGAAGACCAGGCTGCCTACAGAAAAGGCAGAGATATGCTTGTGTTTGCGAGTTTTACTTGAGAAGGTGATTGCCATGGATCAACAAGCTTTTTTATGTTCATAGACTATTCTAAGGCGTTTGATTCTGTGAGCCACTACAAACTCTTCTACCTCACCTTAGATATGGGCTTTTTTCCCTTCAAATTCAAGTGAAAGTATTTTTTTTTCTTCAAAGTACTTATTGAAAACAAATCTCATTCATAATAATAATAGTACATGATAATAATAATAGTAATAATAACATGTTCGTATAGACATAGAATATGTATATTAAAAATATAATGTAACAGTAAACTCATCAGCAATGGAAAAAAAGTTAACAAAATATCTGCCATTTCTTATTATGAAGATCGAGACGATTTTTCTTGAAAGCAATTATACGTTCCATGTTTTCTAGATGTTTGAGAGCTCGTTGAAAAGAAGGAAATAGTGGAATAACGTTTTGCATTTTACAAGTGAAAATAACATATTTTGCAAAAATAATTACTGT
This sequence comes from Strongylocentrotus droebachiensis, assembly GCA_035222895.1. NCBI lineage: Eukaryota > Metazoa > Echinodermata > Echinoidea > Camarodonta > Strongylocentrotidae > Strongylocentrotus > Strongylocentrotus droebachiensis. The sequence continues at coordinate 51,365 of JAVYIG010001530.1, read as the reverse complement.
ATTGACGAAATAAAAATTATTGATTATAAGAGTACCAAAAAAATATTCTTCATCTGTGAACAAAACATTTCGTATGTTCTTTTCTTTTAACCATACAAATATAACATTCCAGTAATATCGTACTTTTTCACAATTTACAAATAAATGAGACAACGTCTGTTCATGATTTTCACAGAAAGTACACATTGAAGAAGAATTTATACCTATCTTATAAAGAAAACTTTGTGTTGCAATTTTTCTATGAATAAGTTTAAATTGGAAATTTCTCATTTTGTTATCTATAGATGACCTATAAAGTAATGTAAAACGGGATTTCCAAATTAGTGAATCGTTTAAATTATTTTGTAGATACCTGTGCCATTTATCCTGTTGATTTGTTTCTGAGATATTTGCTGAAAAATTGTTTAAGAAAATATTGTACATAAGTTTTGATATCTTTTTAGGTTTACGGAATTCGTTCAATAAAGTATCAACACAATTTAGAGAAGAACTTTCTATTTCAAAATGTCCCTGTTTTAGAATACGTTTCCAACTACTAGGTATGGGCTTCCCAAAACACCTCGTCACATTACTCAAATCTCTATATGTAAACCAAAGAGCTAGAATCCGTTGGGATGGTTAACACATTGAAGAGTTTGTGCAAGACAGGGCTGTATCATATCACCATACCTCTTTGTGACATACACAGAAAGTGAGATGTTGCGCACTATGGCATTAAATTTGGTGGCAAAAACATCTCAAATCGCAGATATGCTGACGACACAGCACTTATCGAATCTTCCAAAGATGGAATTTAAAGTTACACACGTGCTGTAAACGATGCCGACAAGAAAATCAACTTGCATTTAAATATTAAAAGACCAAACTCCTAGTTGCTGGTAAAATCTCAGATGCCGAATATTTCATCCAGATCGACGGGGAAACAGTCAAAGGTGTGGAAAGTTTCAAATATCTTGGATCTACAAAGAACAGCGATGCCAGCTGTACCAGTGAAATAAAGATCAGAATAGCAATAGCAAAGAAGAGAATGGTTGACCTGCATGTACTTTGGAATGACAGGAACATCTCAACTGGTCTGAAAATGAAACTGGTCAAAACACTGGTTTGGAGTGCTATGCTTTATGGTGGTATAAGCTGGACAATGCATAAGAAATTTGGTTCTGAAGGGAAATGCTCAAATCAGCTGGAAAATCACCCTCAGTGATCTACAAGTACTAAACACAGAAAGAGGTCTCCTTGGAAAAATGGCCCGCCTCAAGATGGGTTTCTTTGGACAGATTTTGCGTGACAGTGGGAGCCCCTTAGCAGCACAAATAATAGAAAGCCAAGTAGAAGGAAAAAGAAAAAGAGGCAGACAGAGAAAGCAGTGGTTTGATAACACCACAGAATGGACAGGTCTCACATATTCAGAAGCCAAAAGATTAGCACAGGTTAGAAACAAATGGAGAAAGACAACAAGAAAGAAGATGTGCAGATGTGGTCGCCAATCGTCAGCAACTGACGGTGGCAGCCAGGTAGCCAGGTATATCTCGAGATTAATATGGGTCTGAAAACTAAGGGGACTTGAACCTGGGGATACATGCTCTTCTACTCATTTCTTGAACCCAAAGGTGCTTTTGACAGTGGTTTGTTTGTATCAAATCTACTCTTCTAGTTGAGAGATGGGGGGGGGGGGGGGGTAGTGAGCATTAAAAAAAAAAAAATTTGCTCCCCCGGAATTTAAACATTGCGCCAACCAATATTTCGCCCAGTTTTTCCCGCGAAAAAAAAAATGTGTTTTTGTTTTTGTTTTTTGGGCCAGCCTAAGAGGGGGGGGGGGGGGGGGGTTAAACCCCCTAACCCCCGTAGATCCGCCCCTGTATGCTAGATAATATTTGGTGCGGAAAATCTCATGCGCAGGATCTGTTGCTTAAAACTAATAATCTGGACGACGAGCGAATATGACGTTAGCACTTCGTTACTCTATAGGCTTGCATGAATGCAACTTGCCAAATACCTAGAAACCTACCTTCCCTTCATTCCTACTATATGTGATTCAGATCGATCAGTGGTAGATCAAGGATTACCGCAAAAGGGGCACAATCCCGAAACTTCTCTGACAAGCCATTACTGTGCACTTAATGAAATGCTGCATGAACATTGGATTAAAAACAGGAGCGCAGACCCAGGCACGTAGCCACAGGGGGTGGGGGGGGGGGGGGGCACGTGCCCCCCAAAGATTTTCCAATATAGGTTAACTTTTTTTTAGACCCCTTTTTTTTACCTCGATCGATTACATGTATGTGCCCCCCCCCCCCCCAAACATCAAACTCTGGCTACGTGCCTGCGCAGACCTGTGTTTCCCCCTCACTCTCTCTGTTTCGCCTTTGATTCCATATCGTTATGTTCAAGAGAGAGAGAGAGAGAGAAGTGATCCCACTGCGCTCTATTAAATGGAATAGTGAGTGCTCCGTGCAGACAATCAACCCTGAATCTAAGTGATACCTTTTCCCCGCCAATTTACACACTCACCATCTTCAATTGCAGTTCACCTACTGTGCTCCGTACGTATCATCCATTAATCACATACATTCCACACAGTTCGTTCGGTCAGTTCTGGAAAGTCTCATCGGTATAAACAAAAATGAATGAATTAGATCGGAGTGACAAGGTGGGGTCCATATCTGGAAAAGTGACCTGTGGAAACCATGTCCAACCTGTTGTCGACACGGACATTGACATCCGCAGGGTCGATGATGATGAGGAGGAGGAGGACGTGCAGGCACTCGAGAAGAAAGATTCAGGAGATGATTTGGACTTTCTTGAAATCACAACTTTACATGGGATCAAATATGTGTTCAATAAGAAATACAGTGTTATCCGCAGGTTAGTTCGAAATCGATTTGAATTTGATCTTCACAAGTGAGTTTAATAAGTATTGGTTAGTATTTAGCGCTTATCGTTAGAAACGGCGCTCTACAAATCCGACTATCACTCTTATCGTTATTACTTCCAAGCAGGGGTGCCGGAAGTAGGGGGCAGGGCGCGCGGCCCCCCGCCCCCAAACGAAAAAGTGGGGGAGGGGGAGGGGTAAACTCATTTTGGCCCGCCCCCCAAAAAGTCTCCCCCCCCCTCCGAAAAAATAATCCCAACATTCTGACCGCTTTGCCAATTTGTCTCACAGATTCCATGATTTTCATGATTCATAACCTTCTTATTTGTTGTCCGATTTTTCTCAAACTTTCACTGAATTGTTTCTCTATTTTTTCTCCTATTAAAACCAATTAATATCAGGGTGGAATTCCCTTTAATGAGTATTTGGTTTGGAAGGTGCATGCATTAGAAATTTCTAAGACATTTGCTAAATATGTTGGTATCCTCTTTAAATTAAAATTTATATTGCCTAGTAATGTTTTATATAATCTGTACAATAGCCTTGTTTTACCACATCTAAACCACTGCAACTATTTTGGGGGAAATGCTTTTAAATCACATCTTTAAACAAATTATATATTTTACAGAAAAAGTTTCTAAGAAATATAACAAAGTAACAAATGGCAATTTTAAGTATACCACTCATTAAATGGATGCTCGACCACGTCACGTTGTAACACGTCCCTAGTAGGATCGAAGTACGGCAATTACGTTCATAGTACGGAAATTCCGTTCCTAGAACGTGACCGTCCATCTCGGGGTTCGACCGGTCTGTAATCCAACCTGGTCCGAAGGTTGTGCATCGCCAGAACAACGCTACCACCCCTTCCCCTTATCCACGTTTTTGGCCGCTGCGTGATTTTGTTTTCTCTCTTTTCAATAGAAATTTAGTTTTATGTCAGCTAATATAGAGACAAATTCCATTCAGGTTTGTATGGTATAGAGCACGGGTGGCCAACCCGCGGCCCGCGAGCTCTTCTGGTGCGGCCCGCGGAGCAGTGAATGAAATGCGGCCGCATATAGCAGCGATGAAATAGGGTAAAACATTTACACGCAGCTATCTCTAATATTTCCATAATTTGTTTTCATCATTCACAACATATTGACTCGTTACTTGGTGATACACTGACTCGTCAAATTCCCTCTCATTACATTATATTAACGACATTAATATACCCGCATTAATATCACTCGCCGTGTAAATTTCAGTTTGTAATTTCCGCACGCAGTAACAACTGTTGTGATACACTGACTCCTCAAATTCCCTCTCATTACATTATATTAACGACATTAATACCAGCATTAATATCACTCGCCGTGTAAAATTCAGTTTGTAATTTCCGCACGCAGTAACAACTGTTGTGATACACTGACTCCTCAAATTCCCTCTCATTACATTATATTAACGACATTAATACCAGCATTAATATCACTCGCCGTGTAAATTTCAGTTTGTAATTTCCGCACGCAGTAACAACTGTTGTGATACACTGACTCCTCAAATTCCCTCTCATTACATTATATTAACGACATTAATACCAGCATTATATCACTCGCCGTGTAAATTTCAGTTTGTAATTTCCGCACGCAGTAACAACTGTTGTGATACACTGACTCCTCAAATTCCCTCTCATTACATTATATTAACGACATTAATATCCGCATTAATATCACTCGCCGTGTAAATTTCAGTTTGTAATTTTACGCACGCAGTAACAACTGTTGTGAATCGAGAAATAATGTTTGAAATGCCATACTTGTCTTCAAACTCTTTTCTGCCGCCGTAGAGTTTTCTCATGAATCTTAATATTAAACTAAATAGTCAGTCCCCTTCCCTCTACACCGCGTTCAATTAGATGTACAGTGTACAAGTAATACATTTAGGATATTCTTTCTGCTGTGTCCTTGATTTTGATTGAAATAACAACCAACATGGCAACGCCTTCAAGACCTGCGAAAAAAAGGAGAGTTTCTGATGAAGGCAAAAACTTTAAATCAGATTGGTCTCTAAAGTATTTCTTCATAGAAGAGAAAGGTGAACCACTTTGTCTCATTTTTCATCAGAGTATGTAATAGAGGTTAACAACATAGTAGAAAAGTGCAAGCCCCAGAAATCACACTAAAAATAAGCCTGATTTGTTTTTCTCACTGATTTTGTTGTTTGCTTGTTTGTTTCTGCGAAATTTCAGGTGTGTACACGTATTGCATGAATGTGTGTGTGTGTGGGGGGGGGGAGACTATCTATGGCCCGCCAAGTTATGCCAATCGTTAGCTGTGGCCCGCGAGCTTTAAAAGGTTGGCCATCCGTGGTATAGAGGGAAGGCTACCGGGGTACCGGCAGCCAACGTATTTTTCCTTCGCGTATATTTTAACAAAGTCCTAGAACATGTTAAAGCTTATCAGTACAAGTTTATAGGAGGGATAAGACTACCCTGCAAGGTCACTGGACAGGTGGTTATCTCTTCAACTCAGCTCTCAATTAACATAAAAATAGAGGATCATGGGGGACCGATGGTCACCGATTAGGCATTGTTTTCTATATAGAGGGAGCAAGTAGTTACAAGTAGGACAGTGTGGCTTTAAAATTAAAGGTTGATCAATCATTTAAAAATTCCAAGAAGCAAATCAGCTCTATATGCCCAACGAATGTAAGTCAAAATTTCAATGTGGACAAATTTTACTAGTTTCTTTAACAATTACTTCAATTTTTTCAGATTATCTTGGGTGTGCGTCATGCTTGCGTCATACTTAGCTTTATTTCGGACGGGCCATACATTAAGAATTAAGTACACCGCACATTTGACCAAACAGGTATCTTCAACAACACGGAAATCTTCTATCGCCTTTCCCGCCGTCACCGTATGCAACTCAAACCTCGTAAAGGCATCGCTCATCGACAATCCGACCTTTAAAGCCATCGTTCAAGTCCTCGTTGACGGATCGCCTGAGCGCGAATGGGACACATTCGGGTTAAACGCAACTGACGACGTTCTTGAAACGCAACTGGATGAGATTTTGCTGGCCCACGCGCACCAAGCGTTCGACATGATTTTAGAGTGCGCGTGGAAGAGGGGATCGAATGCATGCGGAGCAGCGAATTTCACCAGGAAGATCACCGACGCTGGGGTTTGTTACACGTTCAACGATGGCGAGTTTGAGAGCGACGATGACGTCGAAGGCGACACGAGACTGGAAGTAATCCGGAGTGGAACGCGGCAAAGCCTTTGGGTTCGTCTGAATGCCGAGGTTGATGAATACGTGTCAGCATTGTCCTCGGAGGCGATTGGATTTAAGGCAAGCTCTTAAAAAAAAAAAGATTTACATAATAACCATGTGGAACTTTTAGCTAGGAACGGTATAAATCAGCTTAATATTTAGGTTTACTACTCACGCTCCCATTCAGAAAATTTGTGTATGGATGTTATACGTATATCAATTTTCGCTTCAAACATTGAATAAATTCAGTAATCATACTATGTTAAACCGATAGAAGTTATTTAATTAAATTCCTGATATACACTGTTGGTCATAATGGTGGAAAATTATTTTTACCCCAATTTATGGAATGATTTTGACAAAGATTTATTCTTAAATAGATCTAAATAATAATATACATTTTCAGATTTTATTGAATAATAATTGGCGAGTATTTGTTTTGTTAGCGTGACTGCTAAAGCATGTATGTGCTACTATGCTAATCAACTAGGGAACCGACGTCCTGACATAACTGACAGTAGTGAGGATTAATGCCTCACAAAAGGGCACTTATAGCACATCGACACGGTTTTAATCCTGGGCCTCACAGTCACGAGGCCATTGTTTATAGCCACTGAATCATGACTGCGTGCAGCGGGGACTAGGGTACGGGGCCGCCCCCACAAATACAAAAAACGAAGAGAATGCAATAAATTATCAATAATTCATTGCATTTTGCCCCGATCCCCAACAGAAAAAATTTCTCTTTGTGGCCATACTTTGAACCATAATGCATGGCCCATGTCGATCAGCTATATTAGTGCGTATGTCCCCTAGTTAATTAGCATAGTAGCACACATATGCTTTAGCAGTCACGCAAAACAGACACTTGCAAATTATTATTCAATAAAATCTGAGAATGTATATTATTATTTAGATCTATTAGGAATAAATCATTTTCAAAAGCATTCCATAAATGGGGTAAAAATAATTATTCCACCATTATGACCAACAGTGTAGAGGGCGACAAGGCGTACCCAATTTTAATCATATAGAGATCATAATAATTTATAGCATAATTCCCTTGATCTCCTTCTCTCTCTCTCTCTCTCTCTCTATCTCTCTTTCTCTTTCATCCCCCCCTCCCGCCCAATAAAGTACCGCCATGATTTGTGTGTATCGCCTACATCCATGATAATTGATCTACTCACTATATCTGACTACTGACTTATTCATCATATTGCATGCATGCAGTGTTTTTGTGCTTTTTGATCGTGGAGGTAAAACAAGCAGCTTAATTTCGATGAAACTAAAAGAGAAAAAAATCTGTCCATTTATAAAGCGCAGCTATCTATGAATATACATTTTACAGCGCTTAATACAAAGTATCATATTGATCTTGACTGTAGCTGAGCTGCCATAATCAGGCGCTAAAGTATTCAAGGAATTTCTTTCTACTGGGTACTCATTTACTTCACCTTGGTGGAGAGAGTGAAAAATGTAGATTAAAGTCTTGCCAAAGGACAGTAGTGCCGCAATGGGACTCGAACCGCGAACCATGGGATCCACAGTCTGGTGACGTATCCGCTATACCACGACAACTCTACAATGATAATAACCCAAATAAATACATTTTATTTATATATTTCTAATTTCCATTAAGCTTCTTGTGCACCGTCGAGGCGAGGTACCACTGGTCTCTGATATCGGGTTCGCCATAATGCCAGGTGTTCGAACTATGATTGCCATCAATAAGCATACGGTAAGCACAATAACCCGATCGAGGAATTGCGGAAACAAAACAAACAAACAAACCATAACCAACTTGTACTTAATTGTCAGGGTAAACAAGGCATCAAACTTTGCTTATATTGGAGCCATGGTCAGTTCTGTTTAAAAATAAGTTTATATTTCTTCATATATGTTTTAATGTATACTGATTTTATTAGGTATTCAGCACTGAATAAATAAATGAAATGAAATAAAATAATAAATCATAAACATTTCAATAAATCAATTAAGTGACTGAAACTTCTACATTGATGTGTATTCCCTAAACTATGAGATTGCTTTTCCAATTAGTAATATAACGATTATTGATTAAAATATCCCAGTTGAACCAGTGTCCAGGAAAGATTCTGCATTTGTATACATATTTTCTTAGTTGTAACGAGTGATATATATTATGTAGTACAATGTAACCTTTTCCGTATTATAGTAAATATTCCCTCTCGCTCCCTCTCTCTCTCTGTCTCTATCTCTATCTCCATCCCTCCATCAAGGAGCGGAACATGCCTAATCCATACGACACCGATTGTCGAGACGCTCCCTTGGAGTATTACCCTTTTTACTCGGAGGGGGCGTGCTTGACGGAATGCGCAACCAAGCAACTCGCAGAAGCGTGTGGATGCAGATTCCCACACATGCCAGGTACGTGAGGGGCATATTGCTCCGGTTGTCTCATTTTCGCTCGTCAGCACAAACGTAGCTAGTTCGACGGCACTACCAAACTAGAATGTTCCACTATGTTGCAGGGTGTATGCCATTGGGTGAACCGGGTGTGCGGAAATGGTGTGTTAGGGGAGGGGAAGTGAGGGTGTTCGTGTGTGTGGTAAATGTATGTGTGTCAACAATTAAAGACTAATGACAGATGGCTAATCATAAATCTACAATGACGAGTAAATTGTCGATCTACTGTACATCACAGTCCACAGATAAATGTGCCTTGAGCGTATATAGCAGACGGCAATCGGCGGATTAGACGACACTTGGTAGTGATTTTGTATGTAAGATTGCTTAGCTAAATATAAAATACAAGAACATTTTCCATATCTTTAAACTATCATTGATATCTGATAATTAAACAGTTATTGAAATAAACCTACCAAACTACATAATACAATGAAATACTTGACTTAAAGTAGGGAAGTTTGATGTGGTGCACAATTGCACCCCTCTGTAAATAATCGAATAGTCCATGGCGATCATGAATATTCATGTTTTTGCTTACCTCGGCAAAATGGTTGCCTATACTAAATGGAAAAAATTACGGTGGGGGATTGGCTGAAATGGACATAATGAACCGATCAGTACTGATCTATGATAATTCATGCTTGTTATCCTTCGTGTGCTTGACCTATAACCTTACAATCGCGTGGCAAATTGCGTCCAAAGTTCGACTTGTTTCACATGTGTTATATAGGCAATGGCGAGCTAGCGACCTATTTTGACCAAATTACGGTGGGTGAACTTTCAAAAGTCAATGGGACATGAGGGTTCCAATGAAAGAGCTAGTGTCAACGTACGTCGGGGTTGATGTGCTGTTTTTTTTTTTTTTTTTTTTTTTTTTTTTTTTTTGTTTTTGTTTTTGTTTTGTTTTGTTTTGTTTTTTTTTTTTTTTTGGGGGGGGGGTAAAAGTCCATATGCTAAAATGAGACTATTCGGAGCCATATGCGGGATTAGGGGGGGTGGCGGCACAGCCTTCATGACCCAACTAACAATTGGACGTTTTCTGAACGTTCTAAAAACGTTCCAAGTTGGTTTTTGGACGTTTTGTGAAAACGTTTTTTGGACGTCAAAATGTGGTAGGTTTTCGACGTATTTAAAACGTTTTATTGGACGTTTTAAAAACGTGTTTTAAACGTTAAAAGAACAAAAAAAAACCCTTTAAAAACCTTTCAGACATTCGAAAAGTCCAAAAACCTTTTGAAAACGTTCTAAATATATTGTTGACGTTGTTAAAAACTTTTGGAACGTTCTTAAAACGTTTTTAAAACGTTAAAATGCACTACAAACGTTTTAAGAACGTCTAGAAAACCTTTTAAAACACGTCTGGAACGTTTATAAAACGTTTTCTAAACGTCCAAATGTTCTACAAACGTTTTAAGAACGTCTAGAAAACCTTTTAAAACACGTCTGGAACGTTTATAAAACGTTTTCTAAACGTCCAAATGTTCTACAAACGTTTAAAAAACCTTTTAAAACACGTCTGGAACGTTTATAGAACGTTTTCTAAACGTCCAAATGGTCTACAAACGTTTTAAGAACGTTTAAAAAACCTTTTAAAACACGTCTAAAACGTTCATAAAACGTTTTAGGAGATCGTCAGAAAACCTTTATAGAATGTCTGAAAATGTCTCGGGCGTTGAAAGAATGCGCAACAAACATTTAAGAACGTCCTGCAAAAGTGTTAAGAATGTTCAACAAATACAAATGGTATATGAAATAAATACTGGGTCACACATTTGATCGATTTCAGGATTTTATTATCAAACATAAATAAATGTTCAAAGACTTGGTAATAATAGTACATGTATTTCAAGGTTACTTATAAAAAGATACAATGTTCTCTGTAGGTTTCCGTGGTGATAAAGTATTCACAACTGAAAGTTTTCATAACACCATGTGGTATACGAGCATCCAATAGACGTCTATTTCAGGCTGGTGATAGACAAGTGATATCACAAGGAGAAAATCTAGAGAAATACGGTTGAAAAATTGGCGTAAAATAGACTTAAATAAGATTATAAACAGCCAACAGAAATTTGGTTGGGATGGTCCATTTGAAACCACAGATTTACAAGAAAAAAATGTACAAGATGACGATATGTCATTATAGTAAGTGGCAAGTATGAATACTCAATATTACCAATCTATTAATAAAAAAGGCAAGTCTATGAATATATCTAGTGTAAAAAAATTGGCAGCACACATATTGCATTTTTGGTTACAGCATACTCAACAAAAGTAACTTGAGTGATTTATAGAACCCGTAATTTCTTTGATTCCTGAAAAGATGTTGTTAATTCGTACCGAAAACATGTACCAACTAAATGACAAAAAAAACTGGGCATAATTGGTGTGATTGACCTCTGGTAAAACCTTAACGAGAACTAAATAGTATTACCATTTACTATATTGTCCTTTTGATCCCCAACAGATGTTGTAGTCAGGTCCAGATTTGTGCTATAAACGAGTTTTATCAGAAGCCAGCATTAGAACTTTCATCTTCCATGAAATACAAAATCCATCATATAACATAGTAACAATCAACACATAATTATTTACATTAATGAGATACAATTTGAAGATATGTCATATAACTGGCAAGTATGAAAACTTAAATTTACCAATCTATACATAGGAAAGGCAAGACTATAAATATATCTAGTGTCATGAATTTGGCAGCACACGCATAGCATTTTTGGTTACAGCATACTCAACAAAAGTAACTCAAGTGATTTACGGAACCCGTAATTTCCTCTTTGATTCCTGAAATATGTTGTTAATTTGTACTGAAAACATGTACCAACTAAATGACAAAGAAAACTTGGCATAATTGGTGTGATTGACCTCTGGTAAAACCTTAACGAGAACTGTATAGTTTTACCATTTACTATATCGTCCTCTTGATCCCACACAGATTTTGTAGTCGGGTCCAGATTTGTGCTATAAACGAGTTTTATCAGAAGCCAGCATTAGAACTTTCATCTTCCATGAAAAACAAAATCCATCATAATCAACAAATAGTTATTTACATTAATGAGATACAAGTTGAAAATATGTCATATAACTGGCAAGTATGAAAACTGAAATCTACCTGGCTATTTAGAGAAAAGGCAAGACTATAAATATATCTAGTGTTAAGAATTTGGCAGCACATATGTAGCATTTTTGGTTACAGCACAATCAACAAAAGTAACTTGAGTGATTTATAGAACCTGTAATTTCCTCTTTGATTCCTGAAAGATGTTGTTAATTCATACTGAAAACATGTACCAACTAAATGACAAAGAAAACTTGGCATAATTGGTGTGATTGACCTCCGGTAAAACCTTTATGAGAACTGTATATGTCTCAAATACCATTTAATATATTGTCCTTTTGATCCACCAAAGATTTTGTAGTTAGGTCCAGATTTGTTCTATAAATGAGTTTTATCAGAAGCCAGTATGTAACTACATAGCGAATCGAGAACAGATGTCATCAGCGTTTATCCTTTTTAATTCTCCATGACACCCTCCTCCTCGTCTTCAGTGGCATCTGCAACAGCAGCAACATCTTTGGCAACATCTTCAGCAGCGACAGCTGGAACTCTAGCCCCATCGGTATCAGGTTTCTGCAAATCAGAGCAAACAACCTTTATTTATAAATTAAATGTTCATTTCAACTAAACCATAAAAAAACTAGGGGGCATGATGTTCCCCCTCCCTAAAAACAGCGCCTATACAAGCTCATTTGGTGACAAACTGGCATAATGTAAATTATGAACCAAAATTATATCTGAAGAGGCTGCACATACGTAAATATTATTGCCTGTCCACAAAATATTAAGTCTCGAGACCAATGCCTAAAAACTGACGTCTGGATAAGCTAGGGTGGCAGTGAGGTGAATCCGGCCACCCCTATCAACAAGGGCAAAACTGGACTAATGATGTGCTTCATGTACAATATTGTTTTACAGATATTGGGTCTATCCCTTTAAAAGGGAACATACACGTAACACCAGAATTTTCACTCATTCAATCAAAAGATAACTTTGAAATACACATTTTTTTAATGTCCAAACAAAAATTGGTCAAAAAAGGCTGAATGCCCTTTGAAATAGTAAATTGATCTGATATTCTCTTGCAACATATTTTTGTATTTTGATAGAAATCCACATAATATAAAGAGAAAAAAATAAAAAATAAAAAATAAAAACACAAACAAAAGTAAAAGGAATTTACCTTCCATTTCTTTCCTCCTGGAAGAAATGGGGTTCGCTTGAGAAAGTCCCCTACGACTTCTTCAATCTCCATCTCTTTGGCGCCCTGGTCGGTCTTCATGCAGGCTCCTGAAAGACGTAAGTGCAGACGCCATGGATCATTATATTAAAATTATTTTTGATGACACATTAAAATAAGACGATACAGATTACACACCTTAAATGACAAATGGGTCATTCCATGGCAATTCGGACAATCAATATCATTACACTCCTCTCAAATGTATTAGGGGAAAATGGTATGTCGGTTCCCATGTTATGGCCCACCCCTTTTTTTTGTTTTGCAAAAATGGGCATTTTTGTATGAAGAAATACATGGATACACATCTGCACACTCTCACATAAGTAATTCCTTGTTCAGATGGGCATAAAACATAACTACTCCTTAGAGGCCAAATTCAACAGCTACCTTACAAGCAGAAAACAATGCTATTATGCGACTTCAAAGGCAGCAAGGTTGCTAGAGACCATCAATGTCCAATTGATCACCAATCATTGTAACTCATCGGGTGAATCCAGAAACATATAAAATAAAATTGAAATTGGCTAATCATATACTAATTGATTACTTACTGACAATGACGGGAACAAATCTTGTTGACTTCAGACCACGCTTCCCCTTCCTCCCATTCACGTTGAAATCTGACCAAAGATTATTTGACCCCAGCTTTTTCATGATACGCCGACTTGTTTGGGCAATATTGCCCCCGCCGAATAGACTCAGGTAGTTGATCTGAAATTAAAAGTACCATTATCAATTACAATGCCGTAGATTCTCACATAAATAGGAGCCAACCGTCTCATTTCCAGACATTATTATGAATGTTTCTCCGCTAAAACCTTCACCCTGATGCGGTAAATATTAATTTATCATTTGCAAAATTCACAGGCTTTCACTTTTTTTTTAAACATGGCTATAAAGTAATCAAGGCATGTATAAATCAGAAACTCAGGATATTTCAGGTTTAGATAATTAAACCTGTACAAAAAGGAAAAACAAAGTCATTTGAATGGATGATCAAATAATGCCAAATTAGTATGCAAGTATTTTTAAACTTACCATTCTCTTCTTAAAATCAGACTCTACGAGTCTCATTTCGAGCAAGTCGAATTCACTCCCTGTCTTGAGCGGTTCCGCAAAGGGCTCCTGCAGGTCGGCAGGACCTGCCCGTAAACTCACTGATGATTTGGCAACCAGGTTTGCCAGCGTCTCCACTATCTGGGCCTGGACATCTTCCAGCTTCTAAAGTTTTTGAAGTACCTGCTGTTGAAAATTGTCTAGGAAAACAAAAGGAGTAAAAACAAATACATTAACAAATTAGGTCATTTTGGTAGCTAAGAAGAGTATGTCATTTTAGTGTGACTGATATGTACGACAGCTTTTCAACTATCGCATTTCAGGAATACATCACCAAGCTGCAATGACAATACTTGTACAAAGCATCAAACAATGCAACACATACAGAAAGAATCTGAAAGCAATTTTGCAGAAAAATATACCCCTGCTTTTTTGATAAAAATAAATCAAAATTAAACACATCAAAAGAAAGTTTCCCCCTAAAGAACCCCATCACATCTTCGAGTATAACAAATTATTCAAGTTGAAACCAAGCATTGGATATAGCTAGGGTTGTTAGGAAGCAGATTCTCGAAAATTAGTGACATCCGTGACTTAACGGCTGAATGATCACAACATGAACAAAAAATAACGTTTTTTTTCTTGATTTTTCCACTGGAAGATTTGATGGGGCTCTTTAGGGGGGAACTTACTTTTGATGTTGTATTTATATTGACAACCTCTCTCTCTTATATCAGTGTAGCATCTTGGTAAAAAATAGTAAATTTTGTTTGTAGTTTAAATATGCTGTACTCCAAAATCTAATCAATTGACCTCCTATGAAACATACTATTAAGTTCTTGAGAAGAGATATTTTGTTTGTGAAATTCTCTACGTAAATACTTACTGTCCAAGGTTCTAGCTTTTGGTGTCGGCGGCTGGCTTTGGTGAGAAGTCGAAGGAGAGGGGAATGTAGTTGTAGATGGAGATGATCCCCTCTGGATTGGGCCCGTCGGGCTTAAGGGGACAAATCTGGCCATCATGGATGTTGATGACAATTTGGGGAGAGGAAGTTCCTTAGTCTTCGACTTATCTGCCTTTCTCGGGCTTCTGCGAAGTGGCTCAGGGTCACACTCCATATCTGGAAAAACATCACAGACATTAGAAAAATATCAAGCAAGAAAAGAATTTTTGAAAAAATTTCAATTTTGATGAATTGGTACATTATGCCCCCCCCCCTCCCTCCCCCAGGTGCTATTAGGGTTAAAACATCATCTAGCATCCTTCTAGCATATAAATTCAATTGCAGCGCAGCACTCGACAACAAAGGCAGTGGTCTACTGTACTCATACAAGTAGCGTATGTTGATGCACACCTAGAGATTGACAATGTCCAGGCCAAAAACAAAAATCTTTATGCTGGTGATTCGTTGTGTATATCAGCAGAGGTGGTATTCAGAAAACTCTCTTAACCCTAATAGCACCGGGGTATTTCAGACCTTGCTACCACCTTTGTTTTTGTTGTGTTTTTTGAAGCATAATTGTGCTATAATAAATTAATTTCAGCCAAAGAAAGTGAAAATAATCATATCTTTATGAATAAGGTGAGAAAACTCAATTTGCAGTCACGTTTTTGAGCCATTTTCGTTTGGACGAGCGTGTATAAAAGGCCGTGCAGCATCATAACGGTATTCCTGATTTTCGCGAAAATGGTGTCAAAAGATGCGCAAGACTTGAAAGTAAAAAGTCAGCGAGCAGCGCGGTCAAAAAAAATTGCGCGGCGGAATGGTCGCGAACAATCTCGAGGGGGGGGGCATTATGGCCCCCCCCCCCCCAGGTGCTATTAGGGTTAAGTTAGCACTTAGCAAGCCCCCCTCTCCCTTTTTATTTATTTTTTTATTTATTTAATTATATTTTTATTTGATAATTCTATTAAACAACCCCCCCCCCCTGATTTTGACTCCCGTGCAAATGTGTGGCTGTATTCACGTTTGGAAATGTGAAATTTAGTGGGCAAAATGGCCACGCGCAATCTAATACCAACGGTGCGGATACGTGTGGGGAGTCCGAAACACATGGCCATCTTCACTGAAGACTTTAAGTCACTCGGTCATGGATCTACTAGACTAACTTACAGTTACAATGTACATGTAGACCTTTACCATATCAGAAATAAATTCAAGTTCTTTCAGTGATTTTAAGTAACTCTTTCTGCTACATGACATGTATTAATGTGTTACTGTTAGGTGAAAGTTGGGTTAATTCACATCATTCTGGATTCAATCATACAACAATCAACAATAACAGTAACGCGTCTGGTTAACATACGCCTTTTTGTTTGGCATGTATCACATTGCATTCACACTCACAGGTTGGTTAAAAGTAAATTTTCATGCACGTTATTATCGCTAATGCATGAATGCAGCATGCAGACTAACTCCGGGAAGCTCCAACACCGGCGCGCCGACGCTGCTCGCCGCCGGTGTTGGAGCTTCCCGGAGTTACATGCAGACATGTCACGACACAAGCCGATACTCATTTAAATGTTTTCCCACATTTTACACGTCTCGAATTCACTCAAACAACATTTAAACACCTAACAGATATCAAAATGGTAAAATATCACTTACATTGGTGTTGCAGTCTCACAAATTAGGTAGATAGTTCAGGATTTCTTGATAGCTCTTGCAAAGGCACACACGGTATTCAATGGGAAAATTCTCAATGTAAGTTCGTTGTTGTGTAAATTCTCAATGTAATTTTCACGCACATGGCCGGCTAGCTAGCTAGCCGGGCAATAACGCAGCCGGGCACGGCTAGCGCTGACGTCATCGATCAATCCTCGGCGGCGGCGGCCTCGTTCGTTGTTGTGTAAAGATGTAAGATAAATGATTTGAAATTACCGGTAATAAAATTGAGTATGTAAAATGTATAAAAATATGTTTTGCTTGTGTATTTTTGTTTATGAATTGTGTATGCATTTATATGATAAAACAAACAAATCTCGTTTTCATTTCAATTCAAGAAATCGCCTACAGTATTTTAGTGATCTGTTTTCATTTGTTTTTATTTATCCTTAGTAGTTGGACGTAGACAAAATATGATGCTTAATTCTGGTATTTGTTTTAAAAAAAATCTTAGTTGATTTATTGAATTGGACGTATATAAAACGTTCTGTAAACGTTATGTACAAAACGTTTATTTTGTAACGTCCACAAACGTTTTGTAAACGTCCTATATCAAACGTTCTGTAAACGTCCTATATCAAACGTTCTGTAAACGTCCTATACCAAACGTTTAATTTTGTAACGTCCAAAAAACGTTTTTTAAACGTTCTCAAAAACCTAAACTTTGACGTAAATGAGAAGTCCAAACTTTAATGTTATATAAACGTTTTTAAAACGTTCATTTAGGACGAAGACGTACAGGACCTAAAAAAAACGTTTTGAAAACGTTCTGAAAACGTTCTGTGTTTGCTGGGGAGGGACCCCCCCCCCCCCCCCCTTGGCTGGTCAGTCCCAGTCAAAAAGATAAAAATTCTTTGAATAAAATTGTTTTGATTAGTTTGTTGTTAGCAGCTTCTAACAAACGTTGTTTCTTTGATCATTCTTGTTTATATTAAACAAATACAATCGTCATCAACAACAAAAACATCTTTATCACGGTTATTAGTTTCAGCATCAGTACATTTCGACAGAAATGGCTGTTATTGATCTTCAAGATTATTTAATTAGTGTATTTAATAAAAAATTGCATGCTATTGGTGTTTTCTTAGATTTAAGCAAGACATTTGATACAATTGATTTTTCTATATTATTATCCAAACTTGCCTGTTATGGGATAAGAGGTTTACCACTCCTCTGGTTCAAAAGTTATTTACATAATAGAACTCAATGTGTATCATTTAATGGTGTTTTATCTGATTATTCGGAAATCTCATGTGGTGTGCCCCAGGGGTCAATCCTGGGGCCCCTTCTGTTTTTACTTTATATTAATGACCTTCCATATTGTTCTGATAAATTGAAATTCATTCTTTTTGCTGATGACACCAATATCCTCTACACCTCAAATGACATTGGATCTTTATATAGCACGTTAAATATTGAATTGCGGAAAGTATCGAATTGGTTTAAATGCAATAAATTAATCTAGAATGCTGGAAAGTCAAATTTTATATATTTTCATTCCAAATATAAACCGGTTTCTACAGAGCTCCTCAATTCATATCAAATACAAATGGATGATAATGTTCTTAATCGTGTTGCTAATACCAAGTTCTTGGGTATTTTTATTGACGAAAACTTATCCTGGAAAACACATATATCCCATATTAATAAGATAATGTCTAGGAATACTGGTGTCATCAGCAAACTCCGCCATACTTTGCCTCAATCTGTTCTTCTTATGTTATACAATACACTTATATTACCGTTTCTTAGTTATTGCAACATTGTTTGGGCAAACACATACCCAACCAAACTGCATCGTTTATATATTCTACAAAAGAGGGTTGTAAGAAATATAACGCTATCTCATTATCAATCTCATTCAAGACCACTTTTTAAACAACTTAATATATTGAATGTATACCAGTTAAATGAATATTTATGTGCTATACTTATATTTAAGAACGAAAAAAGTCTGCTTCCTAAAAACTTATCCGATATGTTTATAACAAACAGTACAATACATAACCATAATACTAGAAGTAAGAAGAAATATCACCGATGGTGTGTTAATACAAATTTTGCATCATATTCTTGCAGACATCATGCACCTGAAATTTGGAACTTGCTTCCGACTAATATAACTTCAATCTCATTTTACAACAGTTTTAAACGTAATCTCAAAAGTTTCTTGATTGCGCACGACTCTCACTGAATGTATTTATCTAGCTTGTTACCACTCTCTCTTTCTCTTTCTCTCTCTCTCTCTTTTTTTCTTCCTCTTTGCTATCTTCTGACTTTTTCATCTTACCATGTTGTATGTCATGTACTGGGTTTGTGCCGGTTGTTATGCAATTTCTGAATGATACTATCCGAAACTTTACTTGTTACTTGTTTTCTTACTATGTTTATTACATCTAATTTGATAGGAAGCTGTCCAGACAAAACCTTTTCTTGGTTTTTTTTACAGCTGTGCCTTATTCTGTTTTGTATTAATTCATTTCACATGTATAAACTATCCCAATTTATGTATTATATTGTACATGAAATTGTATGTTTTTACTTTGTAAAAATGTTTTTAAAAGATGGAATTCAATAAACTGAACTGAACTGAACTGAACTACTATCATGAAGCTAACCCAAATGGTTCTATCATTAACCATGTTTAGCTTATCCTCCTCCTCATCATCATCTTCATCATTATTATTATTATCGTCAAGATCATCATCACCATATTCATCATATCAACATCATTGTTATCTCTATTGTTATCATTATTATTAACACTTAAATTTCTTCACTTTGTCATAATAGGTCCATCTTCTGTGTGCACTGTTAGACAACTCATGGAGTGTGGGCTCCCTAAATTCGAACTGGGTATGTCGATTCATGAACAAATAAACTATTGCTTTAGAACGACAAACTGTTCACCTTATTTTATGTTCATCGACTTTTAATGAAGTATATGTATTCGATCATGGAACTTCATTGACGGACATGAATATTTTATACAAGGAACAAAACAAAAATTAACAAGTGACTTGAAAGGAAATTCTTTCATGGAAATAAACATTTCGTTGATTAATATTTCAGTGGTATCCTAAAATGTGCATGTATTACAAATGTCTGATGTGTGACCTGCAGTCATTTCTGCTGTCAGAAATGATGTGAGATTTCATGAGAAAATGCTTCAACAGAATCGTTTGAATGGGGAGAAGTGATACTGTATTCAAAATTACAAACAGTTTTATGTTTTTCATTTTCTTTTTTTGGTTTTGTTTTGCATGCAGTAGTATGCTTTTTTTGTTTTATTTTTGTTTTGTTTCATTTTGTTTTATTTAGTTTTATTTCATTTTATTTTTGTTTTGTTTGTTTTGTTTTTGTTGTGTTTTGCTTGTTTCGTTTTGTTTTGTTTTAGTTTGTTTTGTTTTGTTTTGTTTTAGTTTAGTTGTATTTTTTTAATTGTTTGTTTGATTTTTTGTTGTTGTTCATTTTTTCACCTCTCCGGCTGTGGCCTTGATCTTCAAGTAATGACAGACCTAACCACTTCCCAGTGTCAGAGGGCGTGTTATACAGAGCATTTCCAGATGACCATGAGCTATTTAAAATCACCAGGAAAGGACGACTCCCAACGGCTGCAGAACCAGTTTAACTGGACTGGGGATGATGTTATGTAAGTTAAAAATGTGATCATTGCGGTCTGGCGTGAGCCTAGATTGGGGGGTGGGGGCACTGGTCTTATTCCACGAAAGAACATGTTAGTTCGTTTTATTTTTTTATCTCCTTCCCCTTTTACTCCCGAAACGTTCCTTCGGTGGCCCTTAACATACCACTGACTATATTCATTCAAATCATTCATGTTAATTATTCAACAAAAGGTTTAGCAGTCTAAAGAATAAATGAATACATGCACACCTTAAATACGACGAAATGCTCAAAAGGAAATGCGGATAACTATCTCATGTATTTATTGTGTGTTTATTCAGTCACATGTCTTTATAAAAACTGACAACATTTTGTGGTTTAGGAAGTGTGAGTTACTTGTTTGTAAGTGCGCAATAATTTAAAACCCGGTTTGTAAGGGGGAAATGCTTAGTTTTTATGCCATTCGGCTAACGCAGAGTCAATATGACAGAAGTGCTCTAAACATAGGTTACACTCTGAGTTATTGCGTGTTCTTTCTGGAAGCTGTACTATATGAAGGACACCCATATCCCCACAAATAAATTGAATTATTACATTAAATTATTAATGGAATCTATAATACGATAACGATACGTTTAGGAAAGTCGCTCGAAATACAAATGGATTGCAAAGCTGTTCAGACTCTTTTGGTCTGTATGAATATTTAAAATGCAATAAAATTGAATGCCATGGAAGCCAATTAATGTCATTCTCTTTTTAGTAAGTGTACTGAAAACTCTCCGATATGGAGAGGATGGATAGTATAGCCATATAGATCCTATATTCGAAAAGGATATCATATATGCTGTGGTAGGCGTTCATCTATTATCCTCTCTTGACTTTTCCTGAATTTCGTTAAGGTTTAGTGTAAAAAACTCCTTTGCTGATTTTTTTTACAATCAATAACATAAATGGAACTACGCCTGTGCCAAAAAAGGACATCATTTAGTCAACTTGCTATTGATTGTGACTTTGTGATGGAAAGTTGTGTTACCAATCAGAGGTATTTTTCATTATCCTTTTACTATAGGAACATGTACTTGATCTTATACATACATTGACAAAAACAAAAAAATAATAATAAAAAAAAATGAAATCCCTCCCCCCCCCCCCCCTCTGTTTGAAAAAAAATACCCAGTTCGATGTGTTTTTATAGATCAGAGGCAATTTTCGTTATTCTTCCATAGGATGATTAGCGTAAAATGAAAATGAAAATGGGCATTCACACGTATCACTTACTATTTTATTAACAAAATTACTTTACTCCAGAGTCGAGATAAATCGATGGCTTCCTGACCTAACATTTTCTATGTCAGCGTGTATGTCAACAACGAGAGAGAAAGAGAATTATTGTCATTATTGCAAGTCTCTGCGTTACTATTTATCATTATTCATTTTTATTAGAATATTATGTATGTATATATTCTAACAAAATCAATCACAATCACATTATTTACAGATAGTTATACAAATTATTACAGCGCAAAATATAAAAATAAGAAGAAAGGGGGCCATATTCAAAAAAAGGGAAAGAGAAAGAAGAAGAAAAGGCAGTATAAAAATCTTCAAACCATGTAGGGTAGGTGTAGGGAAATCGAGACCGTAGGAAATTGGAGACCACCAAGCTTGAACCCATTACTGTCTGTCCGTATTGGCTACATTATTGCTACAGCGCCATATGTGTCCTTTAACAACACTACTGCATATATCCAATTCATTTCGAAGACTACAATGCGTTCTTTCTCCGAGAAAATTGGCACAATCGACCAAGATAAGCAATTTTGATCGTAAAATTTTGTTCTTAAAAAGAGTTTTAAAAGGAAGTTTATGTCTTTATGAAGTGTGCCAACCATCACAGAAAACTTATAGCTATTGCGTGTTGTGAATGGGTGTTGCAATGCACATTATGAATGGTGTCTGATCAGAAATGTGTGTAGGCAATGGGGGACACCAACCAAGTCCAAGATGGGGGCCTACTTTTCCCCAGTTGTTCTGGGGAACAGCGGCACATCTTGAAAGGCACTATCATGAAACATATTTGGTTGTTCGTGTCACCATTCTAATTTGAATGCATTTAATTTTAAGAAGTTGTTTCTATGCTGTGAGTTTGATCATTGCCAGAACATTATTCTGAAGTATTAAAACATAATTTAAAGCACCTTTATTAATGTAAACAAAAAAACCACAGAAATATTTTGGGCCACATTGTTTTAAAATCGTTTCAAAATTACAGTAAGTTCATTGGCTGCATGTTTCTCTTTCAAAAAGTGTTTGAACTAACTATAACAATCCCATTTTCATTCAAATTTTATTCCAAATGTCTTGATTTGTAACTGTCCCTTATTACCTACACATGTAGGTAATGAGAGACCTTTAATGATGACGTCATTAATCATTGGTATCTTTTTAATCAGTTACATCATGACCACAATTTTGTTACCAAATAAAGAGAAGAAATTACTGAAGAGAATACAAAACTTTCTGTATGTGTAACATTTTTCATGTTTATGTAAATTATGCAAATGTGCTTAAGGGTCTCCAATGCCCCACACCTACCTTATGCAAAAATAATATAGATATATCGACTGCTATATCGACAGTAAACAAACAGCCAGTCCTCGAGTATTAAAGCAGTCGATATCCCTTTTATATGCCGAATTCAAACAAAAATCGACCAAGAATTCTTACCTTATCCTTTTATCGAGTAAAGATTGGTTAAAACATCACGGAAAATCTGAGAATTTGTCTGTTTAGCACCGTTGGAAAAATGACTGAAATTTTCGATCAGTTGGGAATCGCAGACAAAAAGCACTCTTTTGTGTCCGCGCCCGCTCAAAAAACATTTTAACAGGTAAACCAATGGGTATCGCAACAAGATTTGATTATTTTCCCCGGTAACTGGAATTTTGAGACATTTTACTATTGGACTATTAAATGGTTTTGGCATTTTTCCTTTCTTTGATTTCGATCAATCAGATGGCTGAATTTCTTAAAATAATATAAAGTTTTGGGAAATTTTGAAAATTGGGTTGATAGTCATTCTATACAATTTGGATATATTTGGATGCCCCTTTAGATGTATTACAAGCACTAGAAAATTTAGCCCCTAAAACACTTCTGCTTTCGAGATAAGTTGAATATAAAAATTTACCGGTGCTCCCGGTAAATTTTGACGAATTTCAAAAAGCGCCTACAGCCGTATAAATAATAGCTGCGACCATGAAAATCTCAGAATATGTAGTTGTGATATATAATTTCAAAACGGGAATAGCTATAATCGGGCGATTTTAGTCGAGAAACATTGTTTTATAGCTTAATTAATATCTTGACCTTGAGAGGGAGCTATACAACATAAAGGGTTTATTATGTTATTTTCATAACTTTAGACAGTATTTCAACCGCGACAACGATCACTGAATATTGTAGGATCGCATATGCTTCCAATATGTTCATTTGTACCAAATTCATGACTTCATACCAACACTTTATAATACCTTAAAGGTAAAGACCAGTATTGGAAGAGCCCCAATTTCAAAAAATGAAATGGAAGCTGTCATTACCAATCATGTGAAAGAATATGTTTTGACTACTACATGATGATAACAAAATTGCCGGGAAACCGCCTACTAATTCATATATTTGGTAAATTTGTTTCTCTCATGGACTGTGAGAGATATAGGGTAGTCCCATATACATCTTTCTGTGTATAGTGCTTGTAACTTTACGAAGAATGGGCCAAATTTCTTATCATTTTGATGATTCCAGAACCTTGCAGATGCTAGATGCTAGATGATCAACCTTTTCTGATCGATTCCACAACGTTTCTTTCACAATGCAATCGCATGACCATTACTGGTCTTTACCTTTAAGTGAGGTACATAAATGATCACTATTATTTTCTTTTGAATAGGAGAAACATCGCAGAGGTCGAGATATACTTTGCCGATATGAACGAGCATCATACCGAAAGCGTGGCTGCCTACAGTTTTGCTGATTTGTGGGGTAAAGTAGTGACATATTGAAGTTTAGATATGTATATTCCCGGCGCTGAAGTTAAGTCAATGTATCTCAGCGTTTTGAAAGGGAAATCAAAACCTTTTAAGCAATTTGAATTGTGTGAAAGCATGACGATATTATGAGAGACAGGTCGTAAAAGAATTGGATTAACAATTCAGAAGTTCTGAATATTTGTTTATTACTTGTTTGTTTGTTTGTTTTTATTTATTTAACTGGAGAGGGGGGGGGGTATTAGCTCTTCTTTGCTAATCATTCGTCTCCGCATTCTTCTCATTGAATGTACTACTTTTCCTTATTGGTTGGTTTATTTCACATTCCTTCCTTCATAGGTTTCCTTCATTTTCCCTTTATCGTGTCGTGGTCTATTAGTGGATACGTCGTCAGACTGTGGATCACATGGTTCGCAGTTCGAGTCCCGCCGCGTCACTAAATGGGTGGAGAGTGGCAAACGTAGATTAAGACTTTAATCTATGTTTGCCACTCTCCCCGCAGGTGTTAACTCTTATTGTGTCATAATGAATACAGCCAAGAGCCACAGGGCTAATCCCCATTGTGCCAAGCCTCAAATGCCCCTGTGCCAAGTTAATTTGGAGATAATCGGATTAACGCGATGGTACTATCAATAGCGCGTGCGAAACACTAGGCACAGTGCAATGAGCATGAACCATAACTGCTATTACGAATGCGAGCATGCATGCACAAAGCAGATAAGCACTAGCTCGCTCGCATGATTAAAGCAACCAATCGATAGCGCGCTAGCGTGTACAAGGCACTCTAAAGATTGCGTGCAAACAGCCTTATGGCAGGAAATGGGTACCCAATATGATGCGAGCGTTAGTGTGGTTTGGTTGGATTGGCATGTGTGCGCTTGTAAAAATGGCGCCTTGCCGGAATAGGAATACTCGTGTGCACTATCATGTGCGGATTTGAATCCAATGGCCCGTGTAATATAATTTCAATGTAAAGCGCTTAGAAACGTCGTATTTAGCGCAATACTAATGTAAATATTATTTATTGTCTCTTACTTTTCCCTAGGTGACATTGGGGGACTCATCGGTGTCTCGGAGCCAGTCTCCTCACACTCTTCGAGTTCGTTGATTACACATTCGTCCACAAGATTCTGCAAATTCGCTTCTTGTGGAGGAAAATCAAGTCATTTTGTAGCCGGAATAAAAAGAGATCAGCACTTGATCAGTATCGTATCCAGCATAAACTTATGGAGGCGGGAATGCCCACCCCTTCGTTTGAAAGCGATAGGATCTAAATTTGTCTTTCCCTATGAGCTAACGAACTTGTTTACCTATGCGCGCTTGCAATAAATAGTGGTAGGGCTCTGAAGTTTTTTTTCCATAAAGAGGGTGGGAGTGGGAGGGGGGGGGGCTCTGGGCGTCTCCGACCTGCCCCCACCACTTGCATTTTTATTTTTATTTCTTCTTCTTCTTCATTAATTTTTAAGTCTTGAAATGGCGCAAAGATGCACAGAAGAAAAATAATTACAACCTTTAAGCGGGGATTTCCTGGCCTTACCTGAAAATGAAAATTCACGTAAACAAATATTTCAAAATATGCGCCAACGGCACTAGTATCTCCTTAGTACCTACCTTACACTGTTAGAAAAAAATTAAACAAGTTGTTTAAAATTTTAAACAACCACAAGTTAATCGGTGAATCGCTTAACTGTTGTTTAAAAATTAAACAACTTAAGGTTGTTTACGTTTTGAACACTTAGTTGTTTCAAAAATTAGAAAAACCTTTAAACAACAGTTGTTTAGTAATAAAATTGCACAACTCGGTTGTTTAAAGCAAGTTGTGTAAATGTTTAACAATAATGTTTAAATTACTATAAGCAACTGTTGTTTATTCAATATTACTGCACAACTGGGTTGTTTAAAAGGAGTTGCTTAAATGTTAAACAGAAATGTTTAATGGTTATTACCTGGTTGTTTAAATTTGTGAAATGACCTACTTGAACCACTCCGTGCAATAATCACAAAGATTACACTGTAACATGTAGAGCTTGTTGCCAATTTACTTCAACATATTTTGTTCATCATATTCATTTAACAGTGACAGACAACATTATTATTTGTCTCTATAACTTCACCTAAATCCCATTGGCGAAGCCGAGAAGAACCAAGTCGTCGCCTTGCCCTTGTTCCGCCATTTTCGTCTGCACTACACTGCACTAGCACTGCATGCTTGCATGCATGTACTATGTACGTACTTTGTGCATATCGCATGACTGTGTGCGCGCAAATTGCAATCGAGTATCGAGAAAATGTCAACGACGTGAAATCATGATTGGTTAAATCTATCACGTGATTTTTCCCCGGGACTTTTTAAACAACTCTGTTTAATTAAATCTTTTTGCTTTTTTAATAAATAGTTGTTTAAGCCAATCGAGCACTGATTTTTCGATTTTGAACAACGTTGTTTACGTTTTTAAACAACATTATTTTAAACAGTGATATTTTAAACACCGTTCTAACTGTGTATTACCACTGTTTCTGTTTTTCGGTAACTTTCACCAGTTTTAATATGTTATGTACTGGTGTTGAGTTAGTATTTATTGTATATTTTAAGTTCAATTTTGTCATAGGAAACATTGGTGACAAATCACATTTATTCTACAATTCTAAAAAAATGAAACAAATCAACCATTTTATTAAAAAATGTATATTATTATTATAACTTGTATTGATTTATTCATTTGTCTTTGGGGGAGGGGAGGGGAAAGAGGGGGGGGGGGTGAAAAATTTTACGAGCCCTCTAGCCCCACCCCTTCCGCAGAACTGATTTGTGTATTAGATAGTTTTATGCTTTGAGCCTGCCTTGAAAATAAGTAAAAGCCTGATAATTTTACATTTACAATATAATAATGAATATGAATATAAAAACGGGTACACATAAAACATATTTTTTACCAATACAAAGCAATCGTATTAAAATAGGAAAACAGGCCAATCAAATAAACATATTGTTAATTCTACGAGAGGAAGAATCAATATAGTTTAAACAAATTAGAATTGTATAAATATTCATGGTAATCCCTGGACTTAAATCACAAAGCGTTGTTTAGGCGATAGCCATTGAAGGGGCATCGGACACAGCTAGGTTATAGAAAATTTGCCCCATATACTGTGCTCTTTCAACTTTTAGACCCCAAAAGGCACCCGTCGAATGGGAAAGAGAAAGAGAGAGAGAAAGAATTTTTTATGTATATTTCAGATGTGATGTTCATAATTCTTTTAATACTTTTGTCTTTTATTTTTGCGAAAATCTGTTGAAAATTAAACGTCCAGCACTAATATACACAAACGCGTGGCATGTGACTTTGTTTTTTGAAAGGTGGTTTAAAACAAGATTGTAGGGGGACTATTTACTAGACTCCCTTCTGATCCGGGAGAGAGAGAGAGAGAGAGAGAGAGAGGGGAAAGGGGAGGGGGGAGATAAATAGAGGGAGAGAGAGATAGAGAGAGTTCGGCATTTGACACCATCGATCACAACATTCTGCTTGATTGTTTGCAACATCGTTTTAGTCTAGATGGTGTGGTTTTGAAATGGTTGACTTCTTATCTGTCTGAAAGATCTCATGTGGTGAAGGTAAAGGACGCACTATCCAGTCAGGTCAGCAATCGGTGCGGAGTACCTCAAGGTTCGGTCGTCGGGCCACTACTCTACACACTGTATAGTGCTCCTATTGCTGACATCGTTTCTTCTCATGGACATATCAGCAGGTAGCCATCATGAAAGTTAATAACTGTCTGAGGGACATAGTTTCATGGGCTTATAGTAACAATTTAAAAATCAATACTGACATGATTGAGCTTATTCATTTCTCATCAAAGTTTAGCACATCGTTGGATCCTAATTCTGTAGTTGTTAATGGTCTAAATGTCGTTGAAAAATCAGGAGCGATGGACCTGGGTGTATATTATGGATCATAAACTGCAACTTCAAGATCATCTTTAAGATGACATGCCGTTTAGCAATGTGTGCAATTAGAAAATTGGACAAATAAACAATTTCCTTGATAAGGAAACCGCGGAGAAATTAATTCATGCAGTTGTTTTCTCGAGGGTTAATTGCTGTAATGCTCTATTGTTAGGTTTAGCCAAGAGATATAAGAAAATTGCAAATTGTGCAAAATAGTGCTGCAAGATTTGTTGAACGAGCAAAGGGAAGAGATCCTGTAACACCCATGTTGACTCGCCTTCATTGGTTACCTGTAAAAGAAAGAATTGTTTATAAAGTTCTTATGTTGTGTCACAAGGTAAATGATTCACAAATCTCCGACTTATCTTCTCGATATTAATTCTCCATACATACCCGGTAGAAATCTCCGCTCAACAAAGAATGACCTGACCGTCCCTACCACATCAACCCAAACGTATGTTTCTCGTGCTTTTTCAACGGCAGCGCCTGCCTTGTTGAACCAACTTCCTTACCAGCTTCGAGTTGTTAGGATCACTGACAGCTTTGGGAGAGCCCTGAAAACTTATTTGTTTTCGAGGGTCTCCTAGAGCTGCTTTGTCCTTTTACGGGTTAGGAGGTTGGTTCGACATTATGGGTGTCTGTTTGTTGAATTTGTAATGTGTCATGTCAAATAGTTTTACTTAGGTGTAATTATAGGTGAATTGGTTTACTTTCCCATGAATATTTTATGTTATTTGCTTAACTACTTTGTTATTTATTTTGTTGTATAACTCTATATTCAAATTTGTCATAATTGTAAAGCGCATAGAGAAATCTCCAATGTATCATGCGCTTAATAAATATCTTCTATTATTATTATTATTACGTCAATTAGAAGTGATATCTTAAAATAAACTATAATGATGTTGAATTATTCCAATGAGTCGTATGTTATGTAGCTTTCACTTATAATATGTAATTATCAATCCTTGTTGAATATTTATCAAATATTTATTTGTAACACCTGTGAACGAGGGAAATAAAATATCCTGTAATTTTTTTTAAATATTAGTTTGCAGCCATTAACCTTTTGTCGGAAATCGTGCAAGCTAAACGCATCTCACGGTCAAATGAGACTAGTGATTGTGGACATAATCCTTAGTCAGGGTTATCTTCTATTACTATGTCCTCACATGAATAATAGATGAGAATCTTTGTGGAGAGTTAAAATGAATATCATAATTTTTGATGAAAACTGACACACTCGTGTCGGGGTTCCTCAAAGGGTCTGTTTTGCACACAACGAATATTTGTAAAGCGCCCGGGCGTGGTGAAAACGTGGGGAATCCCCGTTGGTTTTTCCACGCCGCACATAACGTTTGCATCCTGCCCTCAACAGAATACTGGTATACACTTCAGCAGAGTCTACAGCAAAATCAACTCTACCAGGACAAGCAAGCGAATCTTCACTTTCGAAACCGTTTAGAATTACTAAATATTGAGAGTTTTATTCTCATCATTTCAAATTTGCATATGCGCAAACTCGACAAGGCACAACATCTCCTCATATTCGGTTTGAACGGTTCATATTCTACAGTTTTCTTCATCCTGAACGCATGCACGAAGTTCAAACCGCGGTCATTTCTGTTTGTTTTCTGAAGTGATCTAATTTGAGAGCTTTGGTTTTCCCCGCCGTCCGTTTGCGGAAAAGAAACTGCATCCAACTAGTACCAGAGACGTGTTTCGCAATACACAGTCAGATTCTATCCATCGAGGGATCCCCATGAGTTATTCCTAGTCCAAGACCTCACAGAAAATGACTAGGACCTAATCGATTGATTATTAGCTTAGTTATCGACCTGAACTCGTTTTTGTCTACTTCTCAACAGAAACTTCGTGCACTAAGCGAGGTTTTATTTCATACTGCTCGCAACAGCTGTTTCTCTCGAATAAGATAAGTCCTCACCTTACGCGAACACCAAACAGTACGTTGTGAGAGCTTCTCATCCACAGCTAAAACCCGTATCCACTTCTTTCGTGGCTTCACAAGCTTAGGACCAAATTCTACCGACCACCCTCGACCACCGTTCCGAAGATGGACTCTGAAGCCCACATGGATGACATCGACAGTTCCGCCTCCATTTGGATCCCATCGTCGGCGACGGGGGAGCAAAATCATGTCGACCGACATCGCAGTTGCAGACGACAGCTGTCGAGGAAGCCGAATTCCCGCGCGATACAACTTAGTACTTGTAACGCCTCGACCGCCTGCGCCATCGCAGTGTGTTTCATCGCGGCGATTCTGGCGTTGATCATCTCCTGCTTTACCCTCGATATGTACGTGCACAACCATGGACTGGGACCCGAGATGAACATCGTCGATCCGGCAAGTTAAGAGAGTGATATAGATAGAGAGAGAGCGAGAGAGAGAGAGAGAGCTAAAGTTATAAGGGAGAGCGCGAAAGGAGAAAGCTATAAAGAAATAGAAATAGAAAGTGATAGTATAGGGAGAGTACATAACCTGATCTAGGTACGAGCACCAGCTGAACACAAAAAATACCTTCCTAGATATAGATATATTGTTTACATTCGAATAAAACTCTAAAAAGACAAATTGCCATTTACATTCAGACAGCTCATTACCAACACATTGTTAAAAGGGCAGCTTTCAGTTTTTAAGATAGAGATGTCGAAACCAACTTTTGCTGCTGAATACACATTCTGCGTGGGGATGGAAATAAGTGGAGGAAGAGTTTGGCTTTTCTAAATGCCCAAACAGTGATAATTCACACTTTAAACAAATGAAATAGACTCTCATGTACTATATGTAGCTTACGAGGAGATCAATAATGGTCCCATAACAACCTAATCTTTGCATTAAGGCCTGAAGATTTTTTGTTTTTTTTTTGTTTTTGAAGCAAAGACTCTTTCTCGAACCTACCGTCTCATTTTTTTCAATCTTCTTTTTGAAGTAATATGAGAATTCCATTTTATGCTCCGCTATCAACTTGTAAATCACTCTGTTAAATATCCCCCTCTCGTTTTTTGTGTCGATCCCCTTCTCGTGTAGCATCAAGAAAGTCAGCATGGTGCTTCAACTCCACCTCAATTCGATGGTCTTCAAACAGCTATGCCACCACCATCATACGGGGAATCAACGAAATCAGCTTACGCTCACATTGTCGGTACAGACAATGGACGGAGGGGAAATGATAGGCGATTGGGTAAGGAATAAAGAACAAAATATTTTGTTTCATTTTGGTACTTCAATCCCTTTGGCATTTCTATAGTCTTGTCCGTTAACTCGATCGCAGACTTTATAAAATGGGATGGAATGTAGCTATATGGTATTGGAATTGCTCTTGTCAATTTCTTGAAAGTCTTTGCGACTCTGTTTGTCGTGT
Organism: Strongylocentrotus droebachiensis; assembly: GCA_035222895.1. Lineage (NCBI taxonomy): Eukaryota > Metazoa > Echinodermata > Echinoidea > Camarodonta > Strongylocentrotidae > Strongylocentrotus > Strongylocentrotus droebachiensis. The sequence continues at coordinate 19,749 of JAVYIG010001530.1, read as the reverse complement.
TTTATCTAGACTGAATCAAAATATTATTAAAGTCTGCATTTTGTAACCTACATTATACTTTCCCTTTGTTAATTTCCCTTCAGTCCATTTATTGTGAACATGTAAATTAATGGTAATTATAAAAAAACAAAATCACAAACAACAATCCAAACTAAAATTTAAAAAAAGTCGGCCTATTGGAGGAACATCTTCTAACAGTATCGTGGAAAACGAGGGATGTTAAGTCTGAGAGATATGAGCTCTATACAAGAAAACTCACCATCATCATCAACCATCATTATTTTTATTTGATTGTAAACTTTTTCAAGATTTGCCCTCCTTTGTAATACTCTTGTATCATTCTATTTTCGTTTATTAGAATGCTTAGCTGAATGGAAAGTGAACGTAACACACAACGTGAAATTTCTGGACAGCTATGGCATTGGAATCGTCCAGTCGGGTTATTACTACCTCTACACTCAAATCTACTTCAGTGATTCGGAAAGTGGAGCGACAGTTGACCCTCACCTCACCAGGCGTTGCCCATGGTGACTAGTCATTTAACCAAAAAATCTTCTCGTCCTCCTATACTCCTTCTGTCCTCTTCTTATATCATTACAGCCTTTTTTTTAATTCTCATGACTTCAAAGACTGCTGTCCAAATCTTTCTTTTTTCCCACGTCATCTGAACTTCCTCCTTTGTTATGTCAGAAATATTCACGTTATTGTACATACAATGAGTAAACCTTACTAATAAGAACCATGGTAACCACTGATGGTTCCTTCTTTGTCCAAATTACCATCCACCATTCGAATCATGGTAACCATGGTATCAATTATTTGATACCATGGTTACCATGGCTCGAATGGTGGATGGTAATTTAGACAAAGAACCATGGTTACCATGGTACTTTGTTTATAGGGGTTATGCGTACGTACGTACATTATATACACACAACATGGGTTTTTAAGTCCAAGTTAAGTTGTCAGGCGGAAATGAAAAGTCGAGATTTTTTTTGTTTTGTAGCATTGTTTTATTGTATTCATTCAGTACAACATATATAACAAACAAACATACAGCTTCATTGACTTACATATCATATCAAAATATAAAGAAAATTGTACATCTCTCAAAAAATACATAAGATAGTTTAATACACAGTACATAATGTTTTCAAATTAATTATACTGAACGAATATTACAAATCAAAGAGTTACCTACAGACAGACAGACACACCACACACGCTCACATACCCAGACACACATACAAACTTACATATCCCCTCCCCCCTTCATTCCAAAGCTCAACAAATCCCCCCTCCCTTCCCGAGCATTCACATCTACATATTTGTTGGAAATCCTGTCTCTTCCTTTTCCTTAAGACCAAATTATATATTTTAAAAAAAAAAATGTCTGAGTCTGAGAAAGAAGTATTTGCTTCGCCGTCCTTAACTGTGGAAGTTGTCCCATTTTCTGAAGTGAAGTGTTAAAGTGCCTCTCTCCCCCGCTAATTCCTTTTCTTCTTGCCTATTTTCTATAATTCTTTTTTTAATTTCTTGACGAATTGGGGGTCTATTTTTAGTTGAACTATATTTAAAAATCATATGTTTTGTTAAAAGAATAATGTGATTTAACAGTTGTTTATCTCCCGCCTTGGATCTTTTTATCCCGATATGAATTTCTTGCCAGTGTAGATTTTTTAACGCTGATAAAGCAAAAAGGTCACCGCAGTCCTTCCAAATATTTGCTACCTTTTCACAGGTAAAAAACAGATGCTCATAGGTTTCTTCGTGTTTATTGCAAAAGGAGCAAAGATTGCTCACTGCATGTTTGAAAGTGTATAGATGCTTATTTGTATAAATTAAATTATATAACATTTTATATTGAAATTCCCTCAGCTTTCTGTCTAGAGTGGATTTTCGGGATCTTAAAAAAATTGCTCTCGTGTCATTTTCGACCATATTGTACGTACGTTCTAAGTTGCATGTAGCATATGATTTTTCCGTTCTCATTTTTAACAATGTACTATAGATATATTTTGATGTTATGCCTTGCAAGGAGTGAGGCTTTCCGTTAATAATGAATTCTAAACTTAATTCGGTATCCTCACACGGATGTTCATATATATTCAAAAGAGTTTTCCATGAGATGCTTTGGTCAAATCGACTTAAGACATACCTCCTATTGCTATGGCAGTTTGAACTTGTGTCCAGAGCTATTGATTAGGAGAGTTTGGCCAATCCGGTTCAAGTTGGGCATATTACTATGGCTAACACTGTCTTGTTGAGCAAGCTAGCACCAAACAAAAGAATATGCACCATGTTGTGACCAACCGAAACAATAAGTTGGCCAAATTATCTGTACAGATGGCTCTTGTTTCCAGCAAATCATCGTAACCCACGTAATTTCCCTTTTATTCTCTGCTGCAGCGTTCTTCGACGAATCGCAACAACGTCCCGTTGATGGAAAGCGTCGTCCCTTTCAATGAATCCGCGACAAAGTACCACGGTGGGGTGTTCCATCTCGAGAAGGGCGATAGGATCACCGTGAGCGTATCCAATGGCGATCTCCGAATCAACACCGGAAGCGACAAGACCTTCTTTGGGGTCTTCATGCTGCGTTCGACCATGGACCTGGGCCCTGTTTCATAAAACTTGATATCAATAACAAGTTACAAGCTACTGTTATAAGCTACTGAAATCATGGCATCTGATTGGCTGAGAGCAAATTTGTCATAGAAATTTAGCAGTTCTTATAAATAACAAGTTTTATGAAACGGGCCCCTGATCACAGGGCTGCAGTAGCAGTTACTGTTTCCTAATGAGATGTTTTTGTTTTACAAAATGGTGTCGTTTGGTGAGTCGAAACCGGAACACCATTAACGATGACATAGGCTCATATTTCATAAATCTGACATTCGTTGCAGTGCTAGCTATCGAGTAGTGTGTAAAATTGTCGTTCATGTTTTGGTTAAAATACATTTTTTTTTCCATTTCTCGTATTGCTAACCTTGTCCATAATACATATATGACGAGGAATTAAATCTTGAAAACATGTCAGGGTGTACATAAGTTAACCTGCTATAACTGAAATATTTCCTTTGTGTATAATGACGTCAAACGAGACATCTTAGATTTATTAGGCGTCTATACGCTGTATATTATGTAGGCAGCGAAGATGAAAAATTTAACGTTGCCAGTTTGAATGGCGAGCAGCATTCGCCAAAGGTAGATTACTTCATGCGCTAGGAAATTCACAAGTATAATTTTTAAGCATTCAATACAAACAACAGGAATACAAATACAAGTAGCATATCTAACATAGTCAATACGAGAATTGTAAACTGTATCTAGTATAGTTTACATGATGATTTTCATAATTATTGCATAGTTAACACGCAAAGAGCAATCCAATATTGTTTGTTCCAATAGACTAATCAACTAGGCCTATAATATGTATATATTAAACTGTCTTTTTCGTTTTAAGCTCATAATAAACAAATATACGATGAACTGAGAGGCTCTAGTTGAAATTATGGATCGAGGTGGCAGGAATAGCACTTTTTTTTATGTCGCTTAGTGATGTACTAAAAGCGGGGAGTGGAAATTTGCTCTTTCTATAGGAGTCACATAATGGATCACATCCTTTTGACTTGAATCCACTCTAAAGTCAGAGTGAAATCCACTCCAAAATAGTGGTTGAATTAATCTCTTGAGAGTGGTTCTCCACTATATTAAGCGTGGAATTGCACTCCAAATGAAAGTTTATTTCCGCTCCTGTACATGTTTAAATTAAAACGTCTGTATATTCTTTGAAGAACTGCGAATCAAAAGAAAGAGAAAAAAAATGATAACACTACTTTGCAAAGAAATGTTTTATTCCTTTTAGTTTACACAAATCCTATCGCGAAATCTTCACACGTGAATATTATAATCATGAGACTTCTTAATAGTTATGATCACATTGAATACAGTAGTAATATGATATATTTGAAAAAACCCTTAATGATGCCAAATTACTTACTCTTTCATATTTTTAAAGCTAGATATAAGATTACAACAAACTAATGATGTATAGATGTTACATGCAGTTGAAATGTGAAAGCTATTATCGCTACAATAGTGTGTATTACTCTTTGCATACATGTTCTAGTAATTTTTTAAATATTCGCCTTTTGTAATAAAACAATATGTAGAAAAGGGAAAGAAATCTTATTTCAATTTTTTGTCGCTTTTAAAATAAGTATGAGTAAGAATATCATAATCATAATATTTGATGATTGTATAGCTCATAATTACTATCCACCACGTTAGGTGCTCAAAGCATTAATTAAATGGATTAAAGTTCCTACCTATACCCATTTAACACCTGGGTGGAGAGTGGCAAATGTAGGTTTATATCTTGACAAAGGACATTAGTACCGTTGCGGGACTCAAACCGCGGACCCTGTGATCCACAGTCCAACGTCTTATCCACTAGACCACAACAACTCATAGCTATTATTAATATTATTCGTCGAAGATATAGACCAACAATGTGGATGCGATTGCATTTTAGGGTTATCGAGTTATAGGTGTACTATCTTTAAATTTCTAGGACTTAAATTTTAAATCCATTTGGAGACTTAAAATATTTCAAGCCTTTAAGACTTAATCATTTGGGGATTCGACTAAAAGTTCTATCGGAACCAGCTTCTAGATATAAATCTTTGAGAGCATAAACTTCTCGCCAATCAAATGGCCCGTAGATGACGTCACGCAGGGCAAAATAAAATTTCAACGAATCAGATCTCACGAGCGCGCGTTGGTCGCCATCTTCGAACATTGCGACAGTGCAGTACTGGAAAGATTCAAATAATGGACGATTTTCTTTGAGAAAAAGATCCCTATGGGAAAGTCATCGAGCTCCTAAAAGGTAAGCATCATGAAGTATGAATACTTGAGAAGATTTCTGGTAATTTTTTGTTTTAAAGTTTATTGCCGATGATAAGAATTAGCTGGAGAACTTGTCGAAATTTGAAGTTGGCCTTTCGAGGTCTTGCGAATGAGTACCGTATACTACAAAAGGGCACGCCGTGGCCCAGTCGGCCAGCCTAGCTCGTATAAGTTTGTATAGCTATAGGTAGGCTAGTTAGTAGGACGGGGTTGTATTTCCGAACACTTACTTAATTTCAGGTCGGGGAGGCCCCCAACCCCCCCCCCCCCCCCTCACTATGGGGAAAAACAAATCTTCAGAGCCCAATCTACTATTTCATTCAAGCGTGCATAGGTAAAAGTTTAAAAGTGAAAAAACAAATTCGATCCAATCATTTTCAAACGAGGGTGTGGGAGCATTTACCGTCTCCACCATAATATATACTGGCTACGCCACTAATCACGTGATAGTCTCCTTTTCCTTTTTATCCCGGCTACATCTTGACTTGATTTTCCTCCACAAGAAGCGAATTTGCAGAATCTTGTGGATGAAGGTGTAATCAACGAACTCGAAGAGTGTGAGGAGGCTTGCTCCCATGTGAACACCGATCAATCCTCCAAGATCACCTAGGGAAAAGTAAGAGAAAATAAATAATAGTCACATTAGTAATAGCGCTTAATCCTACGTTTCTAAGCGCTTTACATTGAAATTATATTACACTGGCCATTTGATTCAAATCCGCAAATGATAGTGCACATGCTTCCGTCCCTGGGGAGTATTCCTATTCGGCCGGCCAGGCGCAATTTTACAAGCGCACATATGCCAATCCAACCAAACCACACTAACGTTCGGATACTATTGGGTACCCAATTAACACCTGGGTGTAGATTGGCAAACGTAGAGTAATGTCTTCCCCAAATGACTTTAGTGCCGCGGCGGGAGTCGAACCGTAAACCATGTGATCCACAGTCCGACGACGTATCCACTAATAGACCACGACACGACAAACGAAAACTAGAAATGCAATCGTGTCACAACGATGTGCGTGCAATGACGCCATGTTTCTACGTGTCAAACGAAAGAGCTTCTCTCGGACTATCGCCAGAGCAATTTGTACGAAGTCTGTAGCTTCTGTGATATTGGAGATAGGTAGGGCGAAAGAAATGCCTCAACAGTGACCTTGATGGGATGGTAGTGACTATGCCTACGAAGAAAGGGCTCGCAAGCACTGCGTGCAAAAACCAATGGGATTTGGTGCATGTTCGTCATTGCAATCAAGATCGTCCTGGGGGCCAATAGCGTGAACCCGATATGCCCCATAGACAATGCGTGTAATGCATGGGCGGAAAACGTACAGGATCTGTATTATGACCGGAGTTAAATTGTTTTTTCTCTCTCTCTTTATGTCTCTTTATGAGCCGTATTTGGTATCATTAGAAAGAGAATTTCATGGTTGTTATTGTAAACCACTCTCTTTTTTTTCTATGAAAATCCTATCGAAACACGTGATGTAAAATAGATTTATAGGACAAAATGGCGTCTTAAATGGCCCCCTTGACCAGTTTCAAAAATCCGGCCATAAGGTGCCCTGCGTATTGCAACTCGGAATGTCACTGCAAATTTTGAAGGAGAAAAAAGGACGTTTAAGGGGCGAAAAGCAGTCTGAAAATGACGTCATAGCCGAAACGTGTTATAATCGGGCGGAAACTCGGCGGAATTCGTGTAGTGACCCTTGTTCAAATGCGATTTACTCACAATTTTGTGTGTGAACATATACAATACTTGGTATCATTCGAAAGGGCACTTCATTGCGGTCAGTTTGACACTATTGTCATCTGCGCGCAATGTATTGCACGCATTAAACGCGCTATCACGTAATGCATAGTAAATACATCATTTTTGGCGATAACTTTGCGCTGACATAATCGAGATTTACCAAACTTTGCGGACAGTTGTCACGTATGTGAATACATGTGTCTGCCAAGTTTCATTGACGTAGGTCTAAGCAGGATACCCTGGTCTAAGGATCGTAATTTTAGAGCGAGTAGGAAGTTATTTCACAATTTTCTTGAAAATGGCGAATTTGGAGGGCAATTTTCTCAAATTTGGTCAGCGATAGGGTATATAATTTTGTATATGGCTGGAAAGGGAATATCTTCAAGTATCTAAATCCAAAAAAGGGTACGGGTCTGCCAAGCCATAATGGAGATACGGCCACAGAAAGAAATCCCATTCCCAGAACTTTAGAGGGCGCTATTTATGTTTTGCATAGCCATTGGAGCGTGAAATTTGGCATGGCAGTGTGCAATTATGAGATAAAGATTCTGTGAGATTTAAATACAAAACGGAATTTATATGAGAAAGTTATGGCAGTTTTAGATTATTTAGGGGTCCATTTTTCAAGAATTTGAGAGATTTTTGACGGAGACGGTTTCTGATGTGAATTTTGAGTACGAAGATTGCCTTGTGAAGGTCAAGTGATACGTCGCAGATAAAAGAACATCTATTAGACTATCTAGAGGAATTTGTTAGAAGTTTGTAGGATCTAGGATAGTGGAGATAGGAAGGCAAAAAGAAAGGCCTTAAAATGGACCAGAAACGGACAAAATGGCGCCTGGACGGTTATGCATGAGTGATTTCGAGAATCGAAGAATGTAGTGACCTTGATGAGATGTTAGAGACTATGCCTATGAAATTTGAAAGGAAACGGACATGAGGAAAGGGCATAATGAGTGATAACAAGCACTACGTGCAAAACGAATGGGATTTTCGGACGAGAAGAACCAAGAATACTAGAAATGCAATCGTGTCACAACGATGTGCGTGCAATGACGCCGTGTTTCTACGTGTCGAACGAAAGAGCTTCTCTCGGACTATCCAGAGCAATTTGTACGAAGTCTTTATCTTCTGTAATATTGGAGACAGGTAGGGCGAAAGAAAGGCCTCAATAGTGACCTTGATTGGATGGTAGTGACTATGCCTACGATGTTTGAAAGAAATTGGGATAGGGGAAAGAACCTAGAAAGGGCTCGCAAGCACTGCGTGCAAAAACAAATAGGATTAGTTGCATGTTCGTCAAATCAATCAAGCTCGTTCTACGGGTCAAAAGCGTGAACCCGATTTGCCCCATAGACAATGCGTGTAATGCATGGGCGGAAAACGTACAGGATCTGTATTATGACCGGAGTTAAATTGTTTTTTCTCTCTCTCTTTATGTCTCTTTATGGGCCGTATATGGTATCATTGGAAAGAGAATTTCATGGTTGTTATTGTAAACTACTCTCTTTTTTTATATGATAATCCTATCGAAACATGTGATGTAAAATAGATTTAAAGGACAAAATGGCGTCTTAAATGGCCCCCTTGACTACTTTCAAAAATCCGGCCACGAGGTGCCCTGCGTATTGCATCTCGGAATGTCATTGCAAATTTTCAACGAAAAAAAAGGATGTTTAGGGGGCGAAAAGTAGTCTGAAAAAATGACGTCATCGCCGATAAGTGTTATAATCGGGCGGAATTCGTATAGTGACCCTTGTTCAAATGCGATTTACTCACAATTTTCTGTGTAAACATATACCATACTTGGTATCATTCGAAAGGGCACTTCATTGCGGTCAGTTTGACACCATTGTTATCTGCGCGCAATGTATTGCACGCATTAAACGCGCTATTACGTAATGCATAGTAAATTCATCATTTTTGGCGATTACTTTGCGCTGACATATTTGAATTTTACCAAACTTAGTAAACAGTTGTCACGTATATGGATACATATGTCTGCCAAGTTTCATTGATGTAGGTATAAAGATCGCCATTTTAGAGCAAGTTGAAGTTATTTCGGAATTTTCTTGAAAATGGCGAATTTGGAGGGCAATTTTCGCAAATTTGGTCAGTGATAAGGTATATAATTTTGTATATGGCTGGAAAGGGCATATCCTCAAGTATCTAAATCCAAAAAAGGGTACGGGTCTGCCAAGCCATAATGGAGATACGGCCACTGAGAGAAAGCCAATTTCCAGAACTTTAGAGGGCGCTATTTATGTTTTGCAAAGCCATTGGAGCGTGAAATTGAGAATGGCTATCAGCAATTATAAGACAAACATACTGTGAGATTTTAATACAAAACGGACATTATATGAGAAAGTTATGGCAGTTTTAGATTATTTAGGGGTCCATTTCTCAAGAATTTTAAAGATTTTTGACGGAGTCGGTTTCAGATTTGAATTTTGAGTACGAAGATGGCATTTTGAAGGTCAAGTTATACGTCGCAGATGAAAGAACATCTCTCAGACTATTTAGAGGAATTTGTTAGAAATTTTTAGGATCTAGGATAGTGGAGATAGGAAGGAAGATAGAAAGGCCTTCAAATTGACCAGAAACGGACAAAATGGCGCCTGGACGGTTATGCATGAGTGATTTCGAAAATCGAAAAAGTAGGTGACCTTGATGAGATGCTAGAGACTATGCCTATGAAATTTAAAATGAAAAGGACATGAGGAAAGCACTTAACTAGGAATAACAAACACTACGTGCAAAACGAATGTGATTCCGGACGACAAGAAGAGGAGGAAGAAGTAAGACTCAAAAATCCGGCCACGAGGTGCCCTGCGTATTGCATCTCGGAATGTCATTGCAAATTTTCAACGAAAAAAAAGGATGTTTAGGGGGCGAAAAGTGGTCTGAAAAAATGACGTCATCGCCGATAAGTGTTATAATCGGGCGGAATTCGTATAGTGACCCTTGTTCAAATGCGATTTACTCACAATTTTCTGTGTAAACATATACCATACTTGGTATCATTCGAAAGGGCACTTCATTGCGGTCAGTTTGACACCATTGTCATCTGCACGCAATGTACTGCACGCATTAAAGGCGCTATTACGTAATGCATAGCAAATTCATCATTTTTGGCGATAACTTTGCGCTGACGTTATTAAAATTTACCAAACTTGGCAGACAGTTGTCACGTATATGGATACATGTGTCTGCCAAGTTTCAACGACGTAGGTATAAAGATCGCTATTTTAGAGCAAGTTGAAGTTATTTCGGAATTTTCTTGAAAATGGCGAATTTGGAGGGCAATTTTCGCAAAGTTGGTCAGTGATAGGGTATATAATTTTGTATATGGCTGGAAAGGGCATATCTTCAAGTATCTAAATCCAAAAAAGGGTACGGGTTTGCTAAGCCATTATGGAGATACGGCCACAGAGAGAAAGCCAATTCCCAGAACTTTAGAGGGCGCTATTTATGTTGTGCAAGCCCATTGGAGCGTGAAATTTAGCATGGCTATGTGCAATTATGAGATAAAGATACTGTGAGATTTAAATACAAAACGGAATTTATATGAGAAAGTTATGGCAGTTTTAGATTATTTAGGGGTCCATTTTTCAAGAACTTGAGAGATTTTTGACGGAGTCGGTTTTAGATTTGAATTTCGAGTATGAAGATGGCATTTTGAAGGTCAAGTCATGTGTCGCAGATGAAAGAACATCTCTCAGACTATCTAGAGGAATTTGTTAGAAGTTTGTAGGATGAAGGATAGTGGAGACAGGAAGAAAGAAAGAAAGGCCTTAAAATGGACCAGAAACGGACAAAATGGCGCCTGGACGGTTATGCATGAGTGATTTCGAGAATCGAAGAATGTAGTGACCTTGATGAGATGTTAGAGACTATGCCTATGAAATTTGAAAGGAAAAGGACATGAGGAAAGCACCTAACTAGGAATAACAAGCACTACGTGCAAAACGAATGGGATTCCGGACGACAAGAAGAAGAGGAGGAAGAAGAAGTAAGAATATTAATAAGAAGAATGTGAACGAAAACAAGGCAATGACGAAGGTTCGTCATTGCAATTAATAACGTGAACGAAAACAAAGCAATGACGAAGGTCGTCATTGCAATGAAGGAAGAAATATGAAATATATACCAACTACCTGTAATAAAGAAAAATAGTACATGCAATGAGAAGAATGCGGAGACGAGTGATTAGCAAAGAAGAGCCAATACCCCCCCCCCCCCCTATTTAACGACATCGGGTTTTTGTCTTTAACCTCTCTAGTTAAAGAAATACAAGCAAACAAACCCGGGAAACAAATAAACAAACAGGTATTCAACAAACTATCGGAACTTTTGTTACTCCAATTCTTGTACGACCTGTCTCTCATAATATCTTCATGCTTTCACACAATTCAAATTGCTAAAAAGCTTTTGATTTCCCTTTCATAACCCTGAGATGCATTGACTTTACTTCAGCGGAATATACATATCTAAACTTTAATATGTCACTACTTTACCCCACAAATCGGCTAAACTGTAGGCAGCCACGCTCTTGGTATGATGCTCGTTCATATCGGCAAAGTAAATCTCGACCTCTGCGATGTTTCTCCTACTCAAAAGAAAATAATATAGTGATCATTATGATTCGGATAATTCCCTGTTAGAAATTCCTCCCCTTTCCATGGTTTTTTCTGACATCCCCCCCCCCTATTTTGCCATTCGAGAGAGGATTCGGCCCGGTATAACTTATATATCACTAGTGTATAGGCTGTCATTTGGACATTAGTTGGTAGGGATATATAGTCGCACTCATCGGATATCCTGTTCTAATATACATGTAGGCCCTCTATGGCTTTACAATCCACCCTCTCCATCACGGAGAGTTGAAATTACGCTTACTAACAAGAGAATGACATCACTGCTGGTTTCAATTACATTCAATATCACTGTCGAAATTGCATTTCAATTATTAATATTCGTACAGATCAAGAGAATCCGAACAGCTTCGCAATTCTTTTGTATTCGAGCGACTCTTGTTAACGTATCGTTATCATTCAATGAATACTGTAAAGTAGCAATCCAATTTATTTATGACGGTATGGGAGTCCTGCATAGTAGACCTTCAAAAAAAGAACACGCCATAACTCAGAGCGTTTCCTACTTTTAGAACACGTCAGTCACATTGACTATGTGTTGGCCGAACGGCATTATTAAAAAAAAAACATCGCCCCCTTGCAAACCGGGTTTTAATTGTGCACTAAAAAACAAGCAACCAACACTTCCTAAACCGTAAATTTTCATAAAGACATGTGACCGAATAATCACACAGTAAATACATAAGGTAGTAATCCGCATATCTTAATAAGCATTTCGTCGTATTTACAATTTTTTTTTCTTCTTTAGACTGCTAAACATTTTGTTGAAAACTTAACATGAATGATAAGTATGAATATAGTCAGTGGTATGTTAAGGGCCACTGAGGGAACGTTTAGGGAGTAAATGGGAGAGAGGAGAGAAAAGAAGACGATCAAACATGCCGTCCTCCTTTATATCTCATCATGTTTTTTCATGGAATAAGACCAGTGCCCCCCACCCCCATATATAGGCTTACGCTTGACTGCAGTGATCACGTGTTTAACTTACGTAACATTATCCCCCGTCCAGTTAAACTGATTCTGCAGCCGTTGTGAGTCGTCCTTTCCTGGTGCTTTCAAATAGCTCATGGTCATCTGGAAATGCTCTGTATAACATGCCCTCTGACAGTGGACAGCGGTTAAGTTTGTCGTTGCTTGAAGATCAAGGCCACGAGATCACAGAGGTGAAGAAGGAAAACATATACAACATAACAAAACATAAAACTGTTTGTGATTTTGAAAAAAGGTATTACATCTCCCCATCCAAACGATTCTGTTGAAGGATTTTCTCATGAAATCTCGCATCATTTCTTGCAGCATAAATAACTGCAGGACACACATCAGACATTTTGAATACATGTACAATTTGTAAGGGTACCACTGACTAATTAATATTCACAGAAATATTAATCAACGATTTTTGTTTCTCATGGAAGCTTACTCGTTACTTGTTCCTGTTTGATTTGTTCCTTTTACAAAATATTTATGTCCGTCAATGAAGTTTCATTAAAAGTCGATGAACATAAAGCAAGGTGACAAGGTTGTCGTTCCAATATAGTAGTATTTTGTCCATGAATCCACATACCCAGTTCGAAGTCAGGGAGATAACACTCAATGTATTGTCTCACAGTGCACACAGGAGATGGACCTGTTTTTGACAAAGATAAGAAGTTTAAATGTTATTAATAATGATAAAAAATAGAGATAATAATGATATTGATGATTATAATGATGGTGGTGATGATTATCATGGTGGTGGTGATGATAATCTTGATGATAATAATGGTGTTCTTGTTGTTAAGGATGACGATAGTTGTAAAAAAGAATCTTTAAAAAAAATTACCAAAAGAAAAGAAATCTGTTACAAGCTGCCAACATCAAACTAATGAAAATCAAATAATCTAATCCTTCGGTTGTTTTTGTTTTTGGTGGACTGGGACTGAGCAGCCGGGGGGGGGGGGGGGCTCCTGAAGGCTGGTGCCGCACCCCCCCCCCCCTTAATCCTGCCCCCCACGCACCTTAGACCATGGGCCGAGGCCTGTTTTCTCGCGTAGTTTTTTTAATTCCGTGGTCTCCGTCTGGGAAGTACCTCAAATGTGCTAGATATCTTGGAAATGTGTATCTGAAACAAAAATGACATGTTCCCACGTTTGAAACTTGAGCACTAACTAATTACGGCAGAAAACAAAGAAATAGTTAAGAATTGGTTGCTAGGGACTTTTCCTCCCTAGCAACAATAATAGGGGAGATATTGTTATACCTGGCATGTTTAGGAATCTGCATCCACAGGCTTCTGCGAGTTGCTTGGTTTCGCATTCCGTCAGGCACGCCTCCTCCGAGTAAAAAGGGTAATACTCCAAGGGAGCGTCTCGACAATCGGTGTCGTATGGATACATCATGTTCCGCTCCTTGATGGAGGGATGTGGATAGAGATAGAGACAGATAGAGAGAACAATTAGTATAATGCGGAAAAGGTTACATTATACCATAGAAGTAGTAGGTCCATGATTATACTACATAATTTATATATTATCATTCGTTACAACTATGAAAATATCATGAGTATACACAATCATGCAGAATCTTTCCTGGGGCGGTATTCTGAACCCTGTGTTATCTCTAATATTGTTATATCTTTGGAGGTAAGATAAAGTTGGTATACTGAACATTGTGGTAACTTATGTTGTATCTTTCGTTGTATCTTTTCTCTCATCTGTTTGGTCGCGCCTGCGTTCAAACTTTGGTGCGCTTGTAATTGTGCTTATTAGTAATAAACTGGCGCTTAATCCTTATTTGCATATGCGCACGACAGATAATATGACAAGATAATTGGTATTCTGAAAATTGTTGTATCTTTTATCTTATCTTATTTTGCATGGTATTTACAACAATATTTACAACAGGTAGGGGGTTGTTGTTTCTCTCGTGGTGATATAATGGCGGCAATATTTCTTGCCCAGAACCAACATCGTGCCAATAGACGAGTTAGAAGAAGATTGTGTGTTGACCGGAAACATCACATATGAGAACTTTTAAAGATATTACATGCTAGGATATGACGATTTTAATGCTCTCATCTTAACCAATATAGTGAAAGCGTGATTTGTCTTCATGATCCACATTCAACAGCGCATAATGATGACGCGCGTAATAAGTGCTAAAATAACTAATTACGCCCAAGATTAGTATGCGCTAGGCGCATCTTCAGATATGGCACAAAGTATTCCTATTGGTTGACCTACTTAACATGCTTATATAAAATAGAATTTGATTAGTAGGATCCATACAAATGGGCGTGTCATCAAAGATAAGATAGAGGCGGTCCTTCAAGAGATAACACAGGGAAAAAACAATGTTCAGAATACCAACTTACAACAATATTAGCGCTGTGTTATCTCTGGAAGATACAACAAAAGATAACATAAAACTTAAAACAATGTTCAGATTACCGCCCCTGGTGATTATGCTTACCGTGTGCTTTTTGATGGCAATAAGAGTTCGAACACCAGGCATAATGGCGACCCCGATATCAGAGACCAGTGGTACGTCGCCTCGACGGTGCACAAGAAGCTTTAGGAAAATTAAAATATATATGAAATTTATTAAATAGGGTTATTATTATTATTGTAGAATTGTCGTGGTATAGCGGATACGTCACCAGACTGTAGATCACACGATTCGCGGTTCGAGTCCCATTGTGACACTTATTCCCTTTGGCAAGACATTCATCTACATTTGCCACTCTCCACCTAGGTGAAGTAAATGGGTCCCTAGTAGGTAGAACATTGATGCCTTGAATGCTTTAGCGCGTTATTATGGCAGCTCAGCTATAGCCGGGATCAAATACGATACTTTGTATTAAGCGCAGTAAAGTACTTACATATAGTAGCTGCGTTTTCTAAATTTACCTATTATCGTTATTTTTAATTCCAGTTTCATCGAAATTAAGCTACTTGTTTCACCTCCACGATCAAAAAACACAAAAACACTGATGCATGCAATATGATGAATTAGTCACTAATCAGGTATAGTGAGTAAAGAGAGAGAGAGAGAGAGTACAGTGATATATATCAAATCTTTCACTAAATTAAATAGGTGGCTGTATATTATGAGTAAGAATTGGCAATTTAACACTCAATATCGTGAGCTAAACGCGTGTTCACAGTAGAAGGGAAATAACTCAAATATATACATTATGTATGCAGGAAATGCTAGCCTGAAAATATTTCACATTTCAAATATAGTAAGCGTGTTAATACAACGGATACTTTGAAGATTACTATGAAATGCGTACTGCAGCAAGTATAACATCCATATACAAATACTCTGAACTTGGGAGCGTGTCTGCATGGTAAACCTGAATTAGCACTTCAGTTTGCTGATTTATGTCATTAAAAAAAAAATCAAAGAGCTTGCCTGAAATCCGATTCCCTCCGAGGACAATGCTGATACGTATTCATCAACCTCGGCATTCAGACGGACCCAAAGGCTTTGCCGCGTTCCACTCCGGGTTACTTCAAGTCTCGTGTCGCCTTCGACGTCATCGTCGCCCGACTCGCCCTCGAACTCGCCATCGTTGAACGTGTAACACACCCCATCGCTGGTGATCTTCGTGGTGAAATTCGCTGCTCCGCACGCCTTCGATCCTCTCTTCCACGCGCACTCTAAAATCATGTCGGACGCTTGGTGCGCGTGGTCCACAAAAATCTCATCCACTCGCGTTTCTAAAGCGTCGTCAGTTGCGTTTAACCCGAAAGCGTCCCACCCGCGCTCAGTCGATCCGTCAACGAGGACTTGTACGATGGCTTTAGAGGTCGGATTGTCGATGAGCGATGCCTTTACGTGGTTTGAGTTGCAGATGGTGACGGCGGGAAAGGCAATAGAAGATTTCCGTGTTGTTGAAAATTCCTCTTTTGTCGATCGTGCGATGTACTTAGTTACGTGTTCCTTGCCCGTCCAAAATAAAGCGACGTATGAGGCAATCATGACGCACACCCAAGATAATCTGAAAGATTAAATAATTGTTTAAGAAACCAGTCAAATTTGTCCACATCGGAATTTTGACTTACATACTTTGGGCATATAGAGCTGATTTCCTTCTTGGCATTTGTAAATGATTGATGAATCTTTCATTTTAACATGTTCTTAGACTTTGCTGACCCACAGAAGATTAATAAAGTTAAAATATAGGCGATAGAAAGAATACGTTGGGTGCCACGAATGTCAATTTGAGTTTGATCAATCGTCATTTTTAAAATCTTTTTCGTAATCAGATTTTACTAGCCTTCTCTATATATACCAGAATCGACTTTGTCTCTACATCAGCTGACAATCATATTCAGCGAAAACGAAATTTCTATCAACAACAACAATTAACCACGGCAGCGACCAAAGGGATGTGGATAAGGGGTGGGGGACGGTGTTCTGGTGATGCACATCCTTCAGACCGATCGAAACCCCGCCCCTCAATCCTAAGATTATCATGGGATAGGGGGCCCCAGTTTCTTCTCAAAAGTGGGAGAAGGTGGGGTCGGGTCTTTCGTCTTCCGGAACCACCACTGAGCCGCTGACCCCCTTCCCCTCCCTCAATCAAATGCATGCTACTAAGAATATGACACTGATATACCCATTCTCTTCTCAATATTCTTATATCATGGTGTAGGATCATACTAACTGTAAATGCTGTAAATACGGGTAATTGCATGGTAATAAGTTGCGGTGTATACCAGCCTGTCATAATGGATTATGATAATGGATGTCAAGGCTTTAAGCTTTAGGTATCACATTTTGTCTCTCACCCTCTCTCTCTCTCTCGCTCTCTCACTCGCTCTCTCACATACACGCACGCATACACGCACACACACTCACACGCACCTTCAACAAAATTGTTTTATTTCTCTAAATGTAATACAAACACGAACGACATACAATTGAAATAAATAAATAAACGTTTTCAATATTAGGTGCTTATACATAAACATAATTAAACAAAAACTCATTTTCAGTATAAATAACTTTAAGTACATCAACATATTTATAAAGCAATTAATGTTATTCACTTTATATAAAAAACTTTAAACAAATCTGAAGTTTATTTTATTGGTACAAGGAACAAAGTCCTGCTCCTCCCCGCCCCCTCCCCCACACAAAAACACCCACATACGCACACTACTCACTCAGTTGATGTCCACTAACATTCTCACCTCCAGGAATATACTAAAATAAGTAAGTTAACCAGGCTGGAGAGGAAAACAAATCTTAATTAACACTAAGCTGCTCCCACTTAAACAAAATGTAATCCTATCTCTCCCATTCTGGTGGCTTTTTTTTCTTTTCCTCATCCCTATAATTCAACATGGTTTTCTTCATCTTTTCTAAAGTAAGTACATTTACTTGCCCCCCCCCCCCTCCCCGATCTTGAAATAAATACAACATACTTCACCATGAAAATCATAGTATAACAGATTTGTATTCTATATGAACTACCTGTCAACCCAACAACTAAGTATAAGTAAAGGTATAAGTATAATAATTAGTGTCCTTTTCAGGAAATTTGGTTTCCACTGGTTACAGAGTATTACAATACAAATATATAAATGAAATATTACAGGACAGTGAAAAAAATACACATATGATAAACATACATAATGAATGAGGTAATATATGAGTAAGCCACGGTATATATGGTGGTTATAGACTGATATCAGATTCAATTTTACAATCATTTAATATCATTGATTATTCCATAGTTAATCTTAAAATGAGAATAAATACATAAATTATTATCATTATTATTTATTAATATTATTATTATTATTATTATCGAATGCCATTTTCAGTAGTATAATTATTACCGACATAGTTATTATTGTTAACTTTATTGATGACACATAGATTGTAGTTACTGGCTCATTCAGTAATTGATAGTTGGATGCAATATTCATGGCATATATTTGACATTTATATTATATGACATTTATATTGATGCATTGACACGGTAAGTTCATAGTTATCAAACACGTTTTGCTTTGGAATTGAAAAGATGAATGGAGTCGGGGATAAAGGATCTTCGGAAACGTGCACGTTGAGTTCGTGGTGTGCACAGGCGTATTCCAGTTCTGTTATAGATACAGATCTTTTATGGATGTTAGATCGGCTCCTGTGATACGTTTTGCTGCCTTTCTGGGACGTTCGAGTAGTTTTTCGGCAGCAATTTTAGCGTTTGCATTATAACAAATTAGGTTGGGGTTAGGACACTCTGAATAAGGGACTTAAAGAACATTTCTATCAACTTACTATCTACTCTTACGTTTTTCATTACCCTAATGAAGTATAGTCTCTGGTTGGTTTTCTTTTGGATTTCTACAATGTTCTTAGTCCAATCAAGTGACTTTGAGACAGTAGTACCTAAGTACCTGTACTCTGATTCGGTTTCGATGAAAATAAATTATTATCTCTTTTGTTTTAGTTACGTTTAGTATTAGGAAGTGGTCATTGCACCATTTAACAAACTCATCTATAACCTTAACATATGGGTCTACATCTTCAGAAAGATAGCCATTCTAAATCTTTCATTTCATCTTACTCAAAAAGTTACATAAAACGAACATAAGTTAACACCAACAAAACTAAATCTATGAAGATGCTTATTAGTATATATGGCTCCATGCAATAATCTAAATTGAAATTCTCGTTGTTTTCTAATGAGTAGGCTATATAATTCTTGGCCTAACAAATATTTTTTTTCTTCAATTCATTATCTATAAAATCATAATTATTTTGCCCATCACTTACCTGCAAGTCATACGTTTGCTGTAATGTTTTTATAAAATAATAATACATTATTCTTGAATCCACATCCAATTTTTTTTTTAAACCTAAAATATAAAAATAAGTATTATAACTTAACATCAACCACGACGAATTGTATTAACCCTGAACCATCTTTCCATAACCTGGTTATCGCATCATATAAATATCATAATCATAAGACAATTATTACCTTTCATACCGAGGTTCATAAAATATTGAACAGACTTAACATGAGCTTTCTCAATCAAGTGATTCAAATGAACAAGTATCTATCAAAAACTATCTTTCCATTTATACGTATATTCCAATTATTAATAAATGATTCGAAAATATATTGCAACCTTCTAACCGAATCAATATCCTTCAAACATATCTTCATATCATCTGCATAATGTGGGAGCGCCTTGATGACCTTGCATGGTCGATACGTGCGCTATACAAGAATCCAATATTATTATTAATATAAAACACTTGCCGAATTTCAAATTGTCATAATTTTAGCCCTTTAATACCTTTATCCCTTCGTATTGCATGTGCCAAAACTGCGATGGCAACTTAAAAACAAATAAGACGACAATGGATACTCCCCTTTCTATTTCAAAATATCCCGTGCAATGACCCCCATTCATAGCA